>JBBBDQ010025002.1:0-17500 GCA_037127315.1 Ascarosepion bandense
GGTGAATTTTTCAGTATAAGGACTTCTACGAGGGCCATTCAATAAATAAGGTGAAGTTTTCGGTATAAGGACTTCTACGAGTGTCATTAAATAAATAAGGTGAATTTTTCAGTATAAGGACTTCTACGAGTGTCATTCAATAAATAAGGTGAATTTTTCAGTATAAGGACTTCTAATACAGATAGAAGCTTACTTTTTTTTAATTTTTCAACTTAGTCTCCCCAGCAGTGTCACACACTTTCCCCATCTGTGCACAAGCTTCCGTATATATATATATATATATATATATATATATATATATATATATATATATATAGTGTATTGTTCAAAAGTGATAGAACACGTAGATTTTAAACTCAATGTTCAAGCATTTACTTTTATAAAGAGTGGCAGTGGATAAGTTCTGGAAGAACAGTAGCTACTCTGGCATCTATGCATCGTTCATTCAGCAATGAATTAGAACACTCTCAGCTATTGAGCGTGTATAATGATAATATACACGCTAAAAAGTCTGTCTCCTTCTACCGAGAGCCTGTAACTCAGAGGTAGAATCGTCAACTGACGGTCGGGTTTCAGTCCTGGGTAAAAAGCAATCGGCTGTCTAACTGTACTGATGAGCTGTGATACAGTGAAACAGATTTGTCTGCGGATGACTATATCTATATCTATGTATAAATATATAATGATTGGCCACTCATATTCGTGGATACCCGTCTACCGGGGCAACTAGCTAATCCCCATTGTAGACGCCTGCTCAGTCATACTTGTGCTTGTTCAACACCCGGAGAGTCTACCTGTAATTTATGCTGCAAACATTAGCAGACATTAGTTAGAGTTTCTGGGAGAGAGCGCGTTATCTTCCATGAACAACAGTCTGAACAAAGCTAGCTCGGTCACGATGACTTGTGACTTCGAGCTAGCCCAACCATTGACGGCACTTCGAAAGGAGCCGTCTACCGAGTTTCCCTCACAATTCCGTGATATGGTTTTCAGGCACTTTCAAAATGTGCCACACGCTGATAATATCCAAAAGTCACCTTCTTGACGAATCGACCATGCTGAGATACGAACCCAGATTACATGGGCAGAAAGCGAACGTTCTAACCACTCAGCCCATAATACACACACGCAATATATATATATACACACATAATATATAAACACACATAGAATATATACATATACATATAATATATATACAAAAACATATTCATATATATGCACACCCCCATATAAATATATACACAATATATATGCACACATAATTTATATATACACACGCATATATATATATATATATAGATTGTCCATAAAGTTTGTTTGCATAAATAAATCATACATTTTTAAAAGTGCACACGAACTCTATGGACACCCTATATATATATATAATCGAAAATCTAAGAGCCAATAACTTACCGTGGTTTCGCTTAACAGCTCGTCAGGGAAAATTGGCTAAAGACTTCGGAATTATGCAGCATATATGCAGAATTTCAGCTAAAACAAGGAAGACTCCAAACACAGGAAAAAAGGGGGGGATAAACTTTATTAAGAGGGGAAAAAACCCGGATTTAGAACAATTAAACAGGAGGCTAATTTAGCAAACATTTTTTCATGTGGATACATTTATGAAGGATTTCAGATTTTGAATTTAATAGATTTTGCGCGGGTTCGAATAACGCGATGGGTAACTTTTCTTCCCCGCATAAATTGCAGAACTTACTCCCCGGCTTGTACTTGGAACATCGCTTTAAAATTTCCCATTTTAAAATAGGATCGGTATTAGTAGAATTTTTAATGACCCACGCGTAGGACGCCAGAAAGGTGTTACGACTATATTTATGGTGCTTAAAAGTACTTAAGTGGTTGTAAAACCTAATTTTGAAAGAATCCTGCGTGGCACCTATATATGTCTTAGGTTGGAGGTCCGTATCATTTTTGTAATCCTGAACTTTACAAACCACGCAATTTGATTTTATTCTACAATTACATGAATTTCCATTATTAATGTCTGACTTTCTAATTTTAGATTTATTTAGGCCATTAATGATTTTACCTCTATTTGACAAACAAGAATAACTTAATTTTATGCTGTTTTTATTGAAAATTCTGTGGAGAGGATTATCTTTATCAAAGTTTCTATTTAACATCGAAAAAACTTTTTGCCTATTTTAGTTTTGACTTCCTTGTTAAAAGGGGGTTAAATCATATAATACTTCTATGTCTGTTTTTTTTTATTTTTAGGCGATTTGGATGTAAGATATTCTAAATTATCTTTATAACCACTTTTCCCTAAAGCATCTTGGTATATTTTTTTTGGATTTATCAAAAATATTGCGATTAGAAGGTTTTGTGGATAAACGATAAGCGATACTTTTGGGAATACTATTCATTATGTGATTAGGGTGATTAGATTTTTTATGTACGTACGTAGGAATGTAATTTTCTTTAGTGTACGAAGGTTTTCGTTTTGTTTTTTTTTCTTTCTCACGAATGGTTGACTTTTTGTTCAGGTATTTCGTTTGTTTCTTTTTTTCTTCCCCTTCTTTTCCCTCTGGGTTAGTTCCCGGTGGGTTTCAAGACGTTCTTAGTTGTAGTTTAACTATTGATAATCTCGACAGATTTAGTTCTGTTGTTATTGGTATTACAACTATAATATATATATATATATATATATATATATATATATATATATATATATATATATATATAAAGGAAAACTCAACATGTCATTTAAATTGGTTATAAATTATAATTCATTTCAATGAGCTTAATTAGCTCATTTCATCAGACCACACGATATTCCTTCCATTTGGTACAAAAAATTTTGCCGGATAAAGAAATTTGATCCTCGCCATTTACGGACTGGACATCTATACCTATATATATATATATATATATATATATATATATATATATATATATACATATGTGTGTGTGTGTGTGTGTGTGTGTGTGTGTGCGTGTGTGGACAAATGCGCTATATATATATATATATATATATATATATATATATATATATACTGTTAAATATAAGAGACAATAAATGTATATTATGCTTAATCATGAGCCGTTCTAAACGTCGTAGTTTGGCTTTAATTTCAATTGAAAATAGAGACAAAAATTCTCCAACATCTGGATAATTTTTTATTAAGTTGGTTCTAAGCTTTCGGCTCATATCAGTCATCCTCAGAGAGGTTATAAAAACTTATAATGCTTAGAACCAACTTAATAAAAAGCTATCCAAATGTTGGAGAATTTTTGTCTTTATTATTTAGCAGTATATGTTTAGAAAATTATTTGCTGCCTCGATACACTAAATATATATAAATATATGCACACACATGATATATGTATATATATATGCCCACAGATATAATATGTATACACATAATATATCTATATACATACATAATATACATTTACACACAAAATATATATACACGCGCACATATATACATCCATATACACACATACATATTTGTATATATATATATATATAAAATCCCCTGCTAAGAAGGTTGGGTCACTGTGTCGATCCAGGATGTTCTTTCCGCCTGAATCCATCCTGCATATATACAAGTCTACCATTCGACCCTGCATGGAGTACTGCTGCCATTTATGGTCAGGCGCCCCTGCCGCTCACCTCGGTGTTCTCGACAGGCTCCAAAGGAGAGTTAGTAACGTGATAGGTGCTGAATTGGCGGCTCGACTACAGCCACTTCCCCACTGACGAAATGTGGCCTCCCTTTGTCTGTTCTATAAGTACTTTCATGGTTTCTGCTCAGACGAACTTAAGTCACTGGTGCCTCATCAACAGGTGTTTACTCGTGCAACCAGACTGGCAGCTGGGTCACACCCATTCACAGTTAGGTTAGCCAAATGCAGACGACAATTCTACTCCTGCAGCTTCTTTTCTCGCACTCTCTGCCTGTGGAACTCGCTCCCATATTCTTGCTTTCCTGACGGCTACAACCTCCAGGAATTTAAATGCAATGTCAATACTCATCTACTAACCACTTGACTCTAGCCCTTCCCCCATCCCGTATATCCTTCCCGTTCTCTCCCCCTTGCAGCTGTCATTACACCTGCATTTTCATCTTTCTATTGCTTCTTTCTAATTGGTTTGTAATCCTCTTCTCCCTCCTCTAATTAATTTTCTTTCAGTTATGTAGCCCCCCCCCCCCCCCCGCACATCAGTGGCATTTATGCCTTGCCCGGGGTGAAATGATTATATATATATATATATATATATATAGGAAAAATTATTAAAAGTTGTAAGTTTAAAATGTGTTTTTTTGACAGTATTTGTTTATTTCTATTATTATATTTGATATTTCAGACCGTCCTCGGCCCTTCATCAGAAACAAATGATTTTAAAATTTAAATTAGAAACGTTTTCGCGATGAGCGTCACGTGATGTAAACAATCTCTCGGACGAACGCTCATCGCGAAAACATTTCTAATTTAAATTTTAAAATCATTTGCTTCTGATGAAGGGCCGAGGACGGTCTGAAATATCAAATATAATAATAGAAATAAATAAATACTGTAAAAAAAAACAACACATTTTTAAACTTACAACTTTTTCATAATAATTTTTCCTATACATATTAAGACAGTATACGTGGATCATCACTATATATATATATATATATATATATATATATATTAGGAGAAGTTGGAGATTTAATTCTAAAGTCATTTGAGGTGTAAGTGGAATAGATAAGATTAAAAGTAAAAAAATTCCCACTTCAAATCCCCAATGAAAATTCCAATCGAAATCTCCACTCGAAATTCCCGATCGGAATCTCCACTCGAAATCCCCACTCCTCTTTCCTACCCCGTATTATTGACGACCTTGAACGTAGGACGAGATTTCAAACCGTTATTATTTATTTATTAGTTCAAAATATTATTTTAATAAGCAAAGTTGACGACTAGAGTATACACGTCAAGACAGGAAGACGCCACACTTTTCCTTTTATTTTCTGTCTTAATTACCCATTGTTATTAATGTTTGTTTTCGTTTTCATATCTCGTTGAAATATACAAATGAAGAAAATTGTGAAAGAGCGTATTGCATAGAATTATCCTAAAAAAATATCGTTCGACGACGGCGTGAAAAACCAAAAAAAAAAGCATTACTTTGAAAGAAACATCAATGATTGGTTGAGAAGATTGAAAGGAAATATTATGGATGATTGACAATCTGACTGAGAGGAATCTAAACATATTCATAAATGGAACTTTGCCTGTGTGCTTGTGTGTCCATTACCTATAGACTCATAAACGGCTGAACCGATTTTCTTGAAAATTTACACAGTTGTACTATAAGCGTCTGCGAGTGTTCTTAGCTAGGTTTTGTGTCGAGGTACCCCCGATAAATATCGAAAATCGATAATCGAAAAAATCGGGTTATAGAAGGAGTGGTCCGATTTTAATCAAATTTGATACACTCATAGACAAAGACATAAGAAACGATATTCAGAAGTTTCAAGTTTGCAGTTCTTACAATAGTGCAGAAAATCGATAATATATATATAAAAGGCAAGATGTTTGTGTGTATGTCTGTTTTTCTGCCTGTATGTCTGTATTTTTTTCAGCCCTTTTGTTTTAGTTTTTTGCTTCGGGTTTGGCTCTAAGTAGGTATAATTGTAGTTCTTAGTCTCAACCATGATATCATTTACTCAGAGGACTTATTTAGCCCTCAAAATTCAGTTTACGACGAAGAAAACTTATTTGATATCGATACCAGGAAATCAAAATTTGACTTACATCCATTCATTTTTCTTTCAGTCTACGGTTTCGCTTTAACTGGAAACAACTATTGCTTTTTAGTGTTTCATGCCAACGTCCAAAGAGTGTGAGCTCCAGGACCATGGATTAGTTTTAAAGCTTTCAATACACCCGTGCAACGCCGGGCTATACTGCTAGTATATATATATATAAGCAACGTTGAGCCTGGTCAGTACTTAGGTGGGTGACCACTTGAGAATACCAGGTGCTGTTAGCACTCACGGATGTGCGTTGGGGTGCGGTGGATGTCGGCTTGGAGGGGGAAATCGGTGAGCCGAGTTCCAATTTCAGTCGAGCACGCTGCATTCACTTGCGCACTGGTACCCTTGGGAAAGGTATTAATCCGTTCGTTCCCTCCAATTATGGGTTAAATAATTGAGGTCTGCTGTTCGTGCGATTTGTGGCAGTCATCTGCACCAATTGTTTGTTATCAGCAGTTCCAAGAAGTGTGGATGGTACTACACAATGCCTTCACCACTATAAACAAATCTCTGTGTGGTTGTCTTGCTGGAAAAAGGTTGGACCCTCATACGTTGAACGCGACGGGAGAATCCATTATTATATATATATATATATACTAGGTGCGATTGGTAAATTATCGCAATTTATTATTTCAAATATTTTTTAGGCTGAGTCTGAGCTCCAGGACCATGGATTAGTTTTAAAGCTTTCATTAGACCCGAGCAACGCCGGGTATACTGCTAGTCTTTTGACAAATGGATAAGAACAACAGTTTGTTAAATGAAAGAAAACACATTACCAAACGTATGAAAATTAGCGAAAGGACTTTACTGATGTAATGTTTCAATTCGGTATCATGCCAAGCAATAACAGCGGTAAATTAAAAAAAGACGTGAGATAAGAAATTAAGATTTGAAAACATTTTGGGAAAACCCCAAAGTGAAATTGCACACCCGCAAAAGTGGATTGAAATGACTATTCACAAGTCAGTGCGAAAAGCAAATCTTGATTCCTGATTGGATTAAAAACAGAAAATTCATAATGACGTTATTTCATATCTAAAACCGAAAATTCTCGCTGGATCCGGTCACATGAACAGATTTAATTACTTAAGGACATTGTGTGAGCAGTCAACATAATCAGACGGGAGCCGCGAGACGAAACAACTAAAATTTAACTTCAAATCGACCCGGAGATAAGGTCGGGTTGTACCTTGTTCTCTTTCTCTTTATCTAGTTCAACAATTACTACTACGAACATTTTCTACATTTCTTGATACCCATAAATTTATCATTGAACACGAACTCTACCCTTAACTTCTTAATATTGCTTCTAATTGAACATTAACTTCTACAATTTGTGTTATTCTTTCCTTTTAATAAATTTCTATTTTTTATATACAAAATGTATATTTTATTCTTACACTATTCCGCACAATTCCACACATTCCAATCTGCCGACAACCAATCTTCTGATATCGATGAAAACCTAATAATTCTTCTGGATAAAACTTGTAAGCTGTATGGAGTTCGGTTAAGTCTGACACAAGGCCGAATAAAAAAAATATTAACCATGTCCCTATATCTTTAAGACAACCGTTGAAAACTACTGACGACTGATGTCATTGAAAAATTCAGGAATAATTTCTGCACATTTCTGCAATCCCCAAGTCATAAAAAAGTTAAAAAGTACGATAACTTAACGCTCAAAATCAGTGAGTTGTTTAGCCATACGAAAAGGGAAAGACGAAAGTTGCTTGCAAACAGTCTTTAAATGACGAGTCACGTGATCATAGAAGAACCAATCAGGAGACCACCACTGCCTTTAAATTTGTTGTTTTTCATTGTTGTTCAGATTTTTCAGCGCAGTCTTATCGGATATTACATAAGGTTTCCGATTATCAAAAAAACTTGGAAAAAAAACTGGCGATGGGGTCGCTTTGTGTTGGCTCTATGAGGACGAGTTGTTGCTCTTGTTTTTGTCTTTTTCAAGTTTTCTCAGTTCTTACGATGGCATCTTCCTCGGAAACTTCAAGAATGGCTTTATTCAAAAATTTCGCAAAGAATTCAGTAGTTGAATACGAGCAAGCAAAAAAGTTAATTGCACAGGATCGATTTAATTTTACTATAAGGTTGTATGAAAAACTTAGCCCCGCCTCACCTAAAATTGCTTAAATGGCGAAATTTTTACAAATGTTTTGGTCAATCGGAAAGTTTAGGGTTTAATCGCTAAGATTGCATGAAAAATGTAAAAAAAATTGATAATCAACAAATTTACAGGTGGTGCTAATGTCGTACCGGCGAGTGGTTCCAAAATGGAGCCTCCCACTAAAATTGTTTAAATATTGAAATTTGTCTAAATTTTTTTTGCCAATCGGAAATTTTAGGGTTTAATCGATAAGATTGCACTGAAAAACGTCAAAAACAATGAAAAACAACAAATTTAAAGGTGGTGGTAGACTCCTTCATTAAGTAATTAAGAGACAGTCGAATGATTATTCAAGTTCATAAATATACCAGAATTTTATACCAAGTTATTCAAAGTTCGTTATTCCTGAAAGATGAAATATTGATAATAAATTTTCCGTTTTTTTACTAGGCACTCTGTATCATGGTGACACAACTACAAGGGGTGTTGGGGCCTCGGTGATTTTTTATTAAATTGGCTCTGTGCCTAACTCAATCAAAGTCCCCAATTTAAAATATCAGAAGGTTGAAGGTTGGATGTTGGGATGTGGAAGAATAAAATATTTCGTTTTTTATATTAAAGTAAAATTTTATTAACTAAACAGAAGAACAAATTTGTAAGAAGTAAAATGTTCAAAGAGAAAAATGTACGGAGTTAAATGTCCCAGAGAATTAGTCGTAAAGAGTTAAATAAATCTAGTTTATGGTTGATAGTAGCAGTATGCGTGTATGTACAAAGAATATTATCCCGCAGTAGGTTGCCATTACTTTCTGCGGTACACTGGTTGCCAGCCAAGGCTATAGAACCCAATCTTCCTGTTATTTGACCCATAACTGAAGGAAAGAGACGGATTAATACATTTCCCAAGGATATTTGTTCATGAAGACAGTAAGTAACCTAGGGTTAAATAATTTTGGATTGGGTTGCTAATGTTCAATTCAATTAGAGCAATATGCCAATCTCAATCGGCCCTTCTTACTCGACACAGACGCGAAAAAGATACCAAATTTGCCAAATTCTGATGGAGAGAGTCACTCTTTTTTTTTCACCCTGATCTTGACTTTAAACTGATTCTTAAAGAATAAAATCAGTTGGGAAAAGTTAAACTCGTTCCCATAGAATTTCTTCTGACGTGTCGTCCATATCGCGTCTCCCATAACGCCTAGCAAGTAAAAGAACACATAGTGGTCAGTCTTCGTCAACGGCTGTATCACACTGCTACAGACAGAACTGGCCTTGAATGCCTCATCATTCAACCCAGGTGTAAGGTCATATGAAGCGAGCTTCCTGCATCGTAAGAACGAAATCGACTATCAGTTCATCCAAAACAGACCGCCTCATTAACATGTAATATAATGCCATACGACCCAACGCCTGGATGTTAGAGAAGCCATCCGTCGCCAATGAGGTGATTGAGAACAATCCGACATTCACGGTAGATGGAGCACTCGCCTCGGAGTGAACGGCAGACCTCCTGCTAACCCGAGTGCACCCTTTCCAGAAATGGACTGTTCTTACGGGTGTTTCCTTCCAGAATTTGCCATCTGATGGCTGACACATTCGATATAGGAACGCGACGCCAAGTGTATCTTGACAAATCTCAACGCCAGACAAACGACATGGAGGTAACACCCCGAACTACCTTGGGGCCTTGCCTCCCCACAAGAAAGATAACAAAAGCCTTACTAGTGATATTAGGTTGGCACACGGAAGTGGAAATATGATGCGTCACATACTTCCGCCTTCCCTTTTAAGGTAATACTTCTTCGCAACCACAGGGACCAACTACGAAGATAAACTTAGGAGAGATTAAGCCAAGCATCTAAAATATTAAGACTTACTCAGGATCTCTCCATTGCACTACAGACCGTATTAGAATGATTTTAATGGAGCAGCTATCCAAAAATGATCTTTTCCTTTTAAATTCACTTCTTGACGGGCATTCCATTATCCTAATTGAACACCAATCGTCGATGGCTCTACAGCAGGCGCCACATAGATTGAAAAAAGAAGTTTTAATACAGATGTTCAGAAGTTTTTTTTTTCCTTGCATACATAATCTCCACCCCGCCATTTCCAACAATGTCTGTAAGCTTTCGTTACTGGAATTTATACTGAAGAACAAATTCTGCTAACGTAATATAAGTAGAAAAAGTAGTCTTTTAGCACCAGCGTTGCTCATCTCTCTGTGAGACCATTATCGATTCTTTGCCATCTTTCAACATTCTGTAAAAATCGATAATTAATGCGGAGATCGTCGTTCAGTAATAGCATCACACGTCAAAAGGTATTAACTGTAGTTGATATAAAGAAATGGGTGAAATAATAGCGATTTTCGGATGATGATGGTAACAATCGTGTTGAGAACAGTTGAAGAGATATAAAAACACTACTACTATTACTATTGCTATTACTACTACTACTTCTATGTTCCCTGTCCCCTCAGGACGTAGGCGATCATGGTCCTCCACGTCTCCCTATCCCTGGTGGCTCTTAGCACGCCTTCTTCTATTAAATCATGCAACCCCCCGTTCTGTCATCCACTAGCTCAAGCCCATAAATCTAGAATATAAATGTATAGAAACTAGCATGGCCACAAAATGAGAGATCAGTTTATATACTGATTATAATATAGAACTGATCCCCCATTTTATATCCACATTATAATTTCTTATAAACATTTGGCATATAAATTCTTCTTCTATGTGCCCTGTCCCCTCAGGTCGTAGGCGATCATGGTCCTCCACGTCCCCTCCCTATCCCTGGTGGCTGTGAGCACGCTTTCTTCTGTAAGATCACACAATTCCCGTTCTGTCATCCCCCTGCCCAGGCCCTTCAAATATGTTATCCTCTGTTTTCCCCTGTCTCTTTTTCCCTCTATCTGACCTGTCTGTATCAGGTTCTCCAAGCCCTCCTTCCTTATTGCATGTCACAGGAACTTCAGCTGTCTCTTCCTGATGCTCACTATTAATTTCCTTTTCGTTTCCATTCTTTCCAAAATCTCATCATTGCTCACATGCTCGGTCCACGATATCACATTTTAGTTGCTTCAAGTTTTTCTTTCATCTTTGATGATATTGTTCAACATTCACTGTCATATTGAAGTAATGACATCACATAGCAATCTAGTACTCTCTTCTTTGTTTCTAGTGAAATTTTCTTGTCTCTTAATACTCTACTCAGCTTCTGGAATGCATCTTTCGTCATGCCAGTTCGTCTTCGGTTGTCTGTGTTGCATTTTCCGTCTTCTGTTAGAACATTTCTCTGGTATTTAAATCTTTGTACCTGATTGATTTTACTATCCCCCACTTGTATTTGGCATTTTGGGCTGCCCTTTTTGCTGATGACCATGCATTCGGTTTTCTTGCAGTTTATTTGTAGTCCTTTCTTTTCACTCTCTTCACCTATCTTCTGTAGGAGGTCTTGCCAAAATAATTACCAACAATATATATTTGTAGTTAAATTACCAACAATGCAGTTCATCTGTATTTGAAAGATTGTGTGCAAAACTATTTAGATTTTGACATTAAGTACCCCGTAGAAGCTGATATGCCGCTAAAAAAATCAACCAATTAAATCCAAGATGGCTTGACGATTGCAGCCACGCATGAAACAGACTGTCGGCATTCGGTCTTGAAATCTATGTTCCATATTTAAATACGCTCTATAAACCCAAATATTAACCTGAGAACTCGAGACATGTTCATAACAACCTTCCCCAGATCTATACTCTCACAAACGTGTGATCACCACGGCTGTTACCTTGCAAAAGCAGATGATTTCCAGTTCAAATTTACAGCGAAACCCCAAGAGGGGATCCTGATTGGATAGTAGTTAACCAATGTAGGAGGTCTTGTAGTTTCCTTTCCGTGTCTGCAATTAGCACTGTATCATCTGCGGACATTATCTTGTTAAAATTGTGGCCTCCGATGACAAATCCTGATATACATCTAGGGCCCTGAAAATGGTCTCGCTGTACAAGTTGAATAGATCCGGTGAGAAGACACACCCTTTCTATCTTTGTAAATCTGCTGAATTCGTTACCTGTCCGCATGCAGGCGGTTTGCCGCCAATAGAGATTCTGGATTACTCTTATGTCTTTCCTAAATATGTTGAGGCTGCTGAGCATCTCCATCAATTTTTTGTGGTGTATTTTGTCGAACGCCTTTGCATAATCGATAAAACATAGGTACACGCCCTTCTTCATTTGTATTGCCCTGATGGCGATCCTTCGTATATTTGTACCTCAGCTTCACTTACTTAGCGAGTCTCCCTCGTAAATAATAAGAGAAAGAAGAATAAAGAGAAAGAAGATCGTGATGGTTGTTTTTTTTATGGCATATCAACACCTCGGTGGGTCATTTATTGCCAACTAAATTTTTAGTTATTGCTGGTAATACCTTTTTTCTTTCAACAATTTATTGTGATTTTTATATAAGTTTTGTGTCTGGTAATACTATTTCTTTTCGAGTATCAAGATTCATTGGGTTGTGTTTTTAAGGGCGGGGTCCCCAAGTACTACACTGTTAATTAAACCAGAACTGGAGAGAAGGGGCGGATAAATACCCAAGGGTACTTAAGTGAATACAGGGAATTCAATTAGAAACCTGCACACCGATTAGTGTTTCCGAGCCGATATCCACTGCACCACAAGGCACATCCGTCACTAAACGCTTGCAGCAACTGGTATTCCCAAGTGGTCACCCATATAAGTACTGACCAGGTCAAACGTTGCTTAACTTCGGTGATCGAGCGAGAACCGACCAGGCTCAACGTTGCTTAAATTCGGTGATCGAGCTAGAAACGGTATATTCAACGTGATATGGCCGCACACACATCCGTCAACAACAAAAGAAAAAAAAAACAAAATAAACAAAAACGCTTGCAGCACCTGGTATTCCCAAGGGGTCACCCATATAAATACTGACCAGACTCAACGTTGTTTAGCTTCGGTGATCGAGTGAAAACCGGTGTCTTCAACGCGATATGGCCGTAAGCATGCACATCAGTAAAAAAAAAAAAATAAACGTTTACAGCACGTGGCATTCCCAAGTGGTCACCCTTCTAAGTAGTGACCACGCTCAACTTTGTTTACCTTCAGTGATCGAGCGAGAACCGATGTCTTCAACATGATATGGCCGGAAACCCGCACACCCGTTCAAAAAAAAACAAAAAACAAAAAAAAATAAACGCTTGCAGCACCTGCTATTCCCAAGCGATCACCCATCTAAGGACTGACCAGGCTGAAAGTTGTTTAATTTCAGTATTCAAGAGAGAACCGGTGTCTTCAAAGTGATCTGGCCGTCAGCACGGAAATCCGTCAAAAAAAAAAAAAAATGGTACACTTACAGCACCTGGTATTCCCAAGCGGTCACCCATTTAAGTTCTGACCAGACTCAACGTTGCTTAATTTCGGTGATCGAGCGAGAACCGGTGTATTCAACGTGATATGGCCGTAAGCAAGCACATCCGGGGAAAAAAAAAACAAACAAACACTCTTACAGCACCTGGTATTCCCAAGCGGTTACCCACCTAAGTACTGACCGGGCACAACGGTATTTAACATCGTTGATCGAGCCTGAACCGGTGTATTCAACGTGATATGGCCGTAAGCACTCGCATTCGTCAAAAAAAAAAAAAAAAAAGTAAATAAAGAAACGCTTACAGCATCTGGTATAACCAAGCGGTCACGCATCTAAGTACTGATCAGGTTTAACATTGCTTAACTTCGGTGATCGAACGAGAACCGGTGTATTCAACGTGATATGGCCGTAAGCACTCGCATTCGTCAAAAAAAAAAAAGAAAAAAAAAAGAAACGCTTACAACACCTGATATTCCCAAGCGGTCACGCATCTAATACTGGCCAGGCTCAACATTGCTTAACGTCTGTGATCGAACGAGAACCGGTGTATTCAACATGATATGGCCGTAAGCACTCACAGACGTCAAAAAAAAAAAAAAAAAAAAAAATACAAAAAAGGAAAAAGGAAAAATTGTTAATCGCTTACTGTACCTGTTGTTTCCAAGCGGTCACCCATCAAAGTTATGCCCACGATCAACTTTCCTTAACTTCGGTGATCGAACGAAAACCGGGGTATTCAACGTGCTATATCCGTAAGCACTAGCATTCGTCAAAAAAAAAAAAAAGTAAATAAAGAAAAGCTTACAGCATCTGGTATTCCCAAGCGGTCACCCATCTAAGTACTAACCAGGCTCAACATTGCTTTACATCAGTGATCGAACGAGAACCGGTGTATTCAACGTGATATGGCCGTAAGCACACACGTTCGTCAAAAATAAATAAATAAATAATCGTTTACTGCACCTGGTATTCCCAAGCGGATACCCATTAACATACTGACCACTGCAACGTTGCTTAACTTCGGTGATCGAATAAGAACCGGTCTATTAAACTCGATATGGACGTAAGCCCTCACATTCTTAAAAAACAAAAAATGTAAATAAAGAAACGTTTACAGCACCTGGTTCTTCCCAAGCGGTCACCCGTCTAAGATACTGACCACGCTCAACATTGCTTAACTTGTGTGATCGAACGAGAACCGGTGTATTCAATGTGATATGGACGTAAAAACCCACACTCCTCCAAAAAAAAAAAAAGAATCACTAACAGCACTTGGTATACCAAATCGGTCTCCCACCTAAGTACTGGCCAGGATCCAACGTTGCTTAACTTCGGTAATCTAGCGAGAACCAGTGTTTTCAACGGGATATGGCCGGGAGCTCAACATTCGTCAAAAAAATACAGTAAATAAGGAAACGCTTACAGCGCCTGGTGCTTCCCATGCGGTTACCTATCTAAGTACTGACCAGGCTCAAAGTTGCTTAACTTCGCTGATCGAACTAGAACCGGTGTATTCGACGTGATATGGCCGTAAGACAGCGTCGTGATCGACAATGCCAAACTCTACTCCAGCAGCTTCTTTTCTCGCACTTCCCACCTGTGGAATTCCCTTCCATTTACTTGCTTCCCCGATTGCTACAATCTCCAAGAATTTAAATGTAAAGTCAATAGTCATCTCCTATCTCACTAACCTGCATCCTCTCTCTCATGCTCCTTTCTCCGTCCACTCCACTCTCACCAGTATTCTCATCCTTCTCTTACCCACTTCCTGACATCCCCTATAACCTGTCACTCTTTCTCATAACTTTCCTCCTATGTAACCCCCTGCAAAACAGTGGCAGTAAACTGACTTTCTTGGGGCGATATGATTAAAAGAATCCTACGCTTCTTCATTTTTCTTTCTTTCTTTTCTCTCTTTCTTTCACTCTTTCTTTTTCCATCTTTCTTTATCCTTTCTCGTGTTTCTTTCTCTGTCCACTCATCAGTATTCTCATCCTTCTCTTACCCACTTCCTGACACCCCCTATAACCTGTCACTCTTTCTCATAATTTTCCTCCTATGTAAGCTTATAAAAACAGTGGCAGTAAACTGACTTCCTTGGGGCAATATGATTATTAAAACAATCCTACGATTTTTTTCTTTCTTTCTTTCTTTTTCTTTCTTTCTTTTTCTCTCTTTCTTTTTCTTTCTTTCTATCCTACGGTTCTTTCTTTTTTCTTTCTTTTTCTTTTTCTCCGATGATGAATCCTGGCATATCATCTCGGTTCCTCACAAGAGTCTCACTGTACAAGTTAAATAGATCCGGTGAGAAGACACATCCTTGTCTTACTCACCTTTCAATTTTTGTATATCTGCTGAATTTGTCCATTATTCGGACTATTGTCCTCATCTTTGTTGCATTTGTACGACGTTTCGGCCGTTGTATGCTCCGACCTTCTTCAGGTGCACGGAATTTCGAACAGAACCCTCTATTACAATCACTGCGGTATATCATCTCCATCGCATGGTAGTCATGTGTTATCTCCCTCTAACCCTGCAAGTTACTTGTTCACCACTGCTGTAGCCTGGTATTGAACTCACAACTCTTTGGGTCAAGTCACACGAAGTAACTAACGACTATAACCGCTGTCCTTAAGGACAAGAACAACTGAATTTTTGGGACTTATAAACCTAATGTTAAGTTACCTTTTTTTTTTTCACCAAAGTTCATATTGCAATTTTTGGATGTTAACGGTTTTCTCTAGTACTTTTACCAGAACTCATATTACAATATATTGCTGTGATTGTAATGAAAGGTTCGGTTCGAAATTCCTAGTACCTGAAGAAGGCTGGAGCACACAACGGCCGAAACCTCTTACAAATGGCAACAAAGATGAGGACAATAATGTAAATACTGTAAATACTACTACATCTCAGAAATATAGACAAATACGAGAAACCGGGGAGCCGAGTTCGAATTCCAGTTGTAATCCATTGTATTCACTTACGCGCAAATACCCTTGGGAAAGGTATTAATCCGTCTCTTCCTTCCAGTTATGGGTTAAATAACAGGACAGATTGGGTTCTATAGCCTTGGTCGGCAACCAGTCTACCGCAGA
Organism: Ascarosepion bandense; assembly: GCA_037127315.1. NCBI lineage: Eukaryota > Metazoa > Mollusca > Cephalopoda > Sepiida > Sepiidae > Ascarosepion > Ascarosepion bandense. The sequence continues at coordinate 16,406 of JBBBDQ010025002.1, forward strand.
AAGCAATGGCAACCTACTGCGGGATAATCTCCTGCCCAGTCAGTCATGTCTCTTTTGAGACATGATCGCCCAAGCGTGTATCACGTATGGCACTTAACTGACTGACTAAAGGAGAGATCAGTTTATATATTGATTGTAATACAGAGCTGATCACCCATTTAATATCCGTATTATCATTCCATCTATGTTTATCAAATTCTGATTAGTCATGAATCCACCACTCCCCCAAATTATAGGTTATTTAGTAAGACTTGTATCACCAAACAATTATTATCTTAATCTAAAAATATTTTCTGGCTTTAAATAACCTAGAAAAGGTTGATACGCAAAAAAAAGAATCAATTTCTAAAAAAAAGCAACCATCAACTGATATTTAGAGGCAGAATGTATTTTTAAAAATTCAAGACGAAAGTATTGCATTCAGTTACGTTTGTCTGTCTGTTTTTCTGTCCCTGATCAAGATATCTCAATACCTGCTGGATGTATTCAGGTGAAACATTCTGTGATGATTAGCCCCATGACTGGCACGAGCTGGTTAAATTTTCGGTTCGATTCAGTACGGGAGAAAGTTTCTGGGTTATTTTTCCGGTTTTATTAATAAAATCTAAGTTTTGCCTTTCAAATGCCAAATACTGAATTATCTTCCTTAGGTCATTTTAAATACTGAATTACCTCCTCTGTTTTATTTTAAGTGGGGTTGTAATTTTGAGAGCGGTCGAGTTCATTTTTTATTTTCATTTTTGAAAGATTCTAGATATTCTTTCTCATTTTAATAATCATCTCTTGTTAATGACTGAGATGAGGTCGGTATTTCCTTGGTGGAGGTTTGCTCTTTCTAGTTTTATATTTTCACTCTTGAGAGCGGTCAAGTTCATTGCAGTTATTCTTTCTCATTTTAATAATCATCTCTTGCTAATCCCTGAGATGACGTCGGTATTGCCTTGGCGGAGGTTTGCGGTCTTTGACTGCTCTTTCTAGTTAATAATTAAAATGAATCTATTTACAGTAGAATAAGTTAATGATGCTTCCATATTCTTTATATCAGGATGGTTTTGATTACTTTTCTTTTTTCTAAAATTCTTTCAAGTTAATTTT
>JBBBDQ010025002.1:22500-27500 GCA_037127315.1 Ascarosepion bandense
ATTTCGAGAAGGCAGAGCGATCGACAAGAATCTCAACCAGGACCTCATTAACTCTCACAAGACGGGAACTGCAAAGAACCAACAACCTAATTTAGCTGCTTGTGGACTTGTTGGCCGTGCCTATCGGACGTTACCTGTTCTTTATTAAAACGTAAATTTACAGTTTAAAACACAAGTGTCTACTCAGACATATATGTCTATCAAATATAACTCTTAAAGTCACATTATATATAGCCATCCGCAGACAGATCTGTTTCGCTGTATCACAGCTCATCAGTACGGTTAGACTCCGATTTGCTTTTTAACCCAGGATTGAAACCCGACTGAAGTGGCTTCAGTCGGCGATTCTACCTCTGGGCTATGGGCGCACGGTAGAAGAAAGCAGACTTTTTAGCATGTATATAATCATTATACACGCCCAATAGCCAGAGTGCTCTAATTCATTAGTGAATGAGCGATGCGTATATGCTAGAGTAGCTACTGTTTTTCAAAGTCTCCCTTTCTTCCAGAGTGCTCAGTCAGGGTGTGAGAGCGTAACGAGTTTTTACGCGACCTAGATTTCTACCATGTGATGTCTTCTAGGCGATATCACTTGGAAGACACCACATGGTAGAAACCTAGGTCACGTAATAACTCGTTTGCAAATGAAGAATATTCAAAAGTTCTACAATATAATTGTATTGAATACTTTTTAAAACATCTGTGTACTGGTCTAAATTTATTATGACTAAATAACTGAACAACCAATACGTACATACATACATACATACATACATACATAGCAAAAAAAATTCCGAATCCTACATTCGTTAGCTATTTCATTGAAAAAATTCTCACTTCTTCAGCAACGATCAAAAGCGAAATTTTATTCATTCAAATATGTTTTTTTTAAACATTTCACCCCAAGCAAAGCATTCAACTGCCACTATTGCGCAGGGGGTTACATAGGGGAAGGTGGTGAGAAAGAGTGGTTAGGTATAGGAAATGTCAGAAGGAGGGTGATAGACGGGTAAGGATGTAGATGGGAAAAGTGTTTGAGAGAATGGATGCGAGTTAGTGTGTTAGGAGGTGTCTATTGACCTTACATTTAAACCCCTGGAGGTTGTAGCTGTCGGGGAAGCAAGTCTGTGGAAGGCAATTCCACAGGCGGGAAGTGCGAGAAAAGAAGCCGTGGAGTAGAAATTGCGGTTACATTTAATCGGTTTCACAGTAAAAGGGTGGGACCTAGTTGTTAATCTAGTATCTCGTGCAAATTCGTACCTAGGGGGTACCAGTGATCTAAGTTCATCGGAGCAGAAGCCGTGAAAGTAAAAAAAATCACATACCAGAAGGAGCCCAGATATATATATATATCCATACACAGGAAGTTAAAAAAAAAAAGAAGTGGGGAGAGATTAAGAACCAAAAAAAAAAAAAAAATTTTTGTCCAGACATAAAAAAACAGAGGAGTAGAGACAGAGATTCATGAGACGATATTACTTAGTTATTTGCCATACGTGATACACGCTTGGGCGATCATGTCTCAAAAGAGACATGACTGACTGGACAGAAGATTATCCCGCAGTAGGTTGCTATTGCTTTCTGCGGTAGACTGGTTGTCAACCCAGGCTATAGAACCCAATCTGTACTGTTATTTGACTCATAGCTAGAAAGGGAAGATATGTATTATATTATTATTATGCAGTAATAAGTGGGGGATCAGTTTATTACTTCATAACAATAGAAAACAGATCCCCCACTTTATGCCCAGTAGAAGCCTGAATCATATGTTCAACTATTATATTCAGTCAGTTAAGTGCCATACGTGATACACGCTTGGGCGATCATGTCTCAAAAGAGACATGACTGACTGGGCAGAAGATTATCCCGCAGTAGGTTGCCATTGCTTTCTGCGGTAGACTGGTTGCCGACCAAGGCTATAGAACCCAATCTGTCCTGTTATTTAACCCATAACTGGAAGGAAGAGGCGGATTAATACCTTTCCCAAGGGTATTTGCGCGTAAGTGAATGCAATCAATTCAGCTAGAATTCGAACACAGCTCCCCGATTTCTCGTTCTGAGCCTATATCCACTGCACCACCACGCAACACTGTAGGATTAAAAAGTAATAGATACGTTCTGCTATCAACATTCGATCTAGCCGTTTCATCAGTAAAACAATGAAACCTTGCCGCCAATCTTTTTAGTCAGCTAAGTGCCATTGGGCGATCATGTCTCGAAAGAGACATAACTAGCTAGGAAGAAGATCTTACCGCAGTAGGTTGCCATTACTTTCTTCGTTAGGCTCGTTGCCAGCCAAGGCTATAGAACCCAATCTGTCCTGTTATTAAACTCATAGCTAAAAGGGGAAGAAATGTATTATATTATTAAGTAATAATTAGTGGAGGATCAGTTTATTACTTCATAACAATAGAAAACTGATCCGCCACTTTATGTCCAGTAGAAGCCTTAATCATGTCTCCAACTATTATATTCAGTCACTGAAGTGTCATACGTGATACACGCTTGGGCGATCATGTCTTGAAAGAGGCATGACTGACTGGGCAGAAGATTATTCTGCAGTAGGTTGCCATTACTTTCTACGGTAGACTAGTTGCCAACCAAGGCTATAGAGTCTAATCTGGCCTGCTATTTAACCCATAGCTGGAGGGAGAAGCAACAGATTAATACCTTTTCCCAAGGGTAATTGCGCGTAAGTGGATGCAATGAATTCAATTGGAATTCGAACTCGACTATCCGATTTCCCGAACCGAGTCGATAACCACTGCACCACACACGCACATTCAAGAAAAGACCAGAACGCCAAATAAAATAAAAAATAAAATAAATAAAAATAAATAATAAATAATAAATAAAATAAATTTAATAAAAAATAATAAAAACGACTGCTTGTCCAGGACAAAACAAACCAAATAGAAAAAATTAAAAGAAAATAAGAAAATGAAAAAAATAAAAAATAAAAAGGTTAAAGAGTACAAATTGGGGGATAAAAAGAAAAGCAAAGAAAAGGAAAAATAATCATGACACCCTACACGAACGCACATCCGTGCATACGGGCGCATGGTTGAACGGGCGAGAACTCACGTTTAATGAAAAATGTCTATCAATAAAAGAAAAAGTAAAAAGTTTAAGCAGTCAATTTTTGATTACCCCCTGACGAGTGGATAGACATGACCATCTAGGAAACTCTGCGGTCGGGATGTTGAACGTAACAACAACCCGCTAATTAGAAAACCATTCCTGCACATGTATAAATCGTCCATCCGCCAAAAATTCTCCAACATTTGGATATTTGTTTATTAAGTTGATTCTAAGCTTTCGGCTCACATGAGCCATCTTCAGAGAGGTTATAAGGACGGTAACACAATAACATCCACCATCACCGACGATTTTATTTTGTGTTGACATAAAACTCCGCTTGGCAACGGCAATAGTTACCAAAAATAACAAACGCAGTTCGCAAATTTGCAATGCGGTTCTATGACGTCACACCGAGTGATAGCGCGAAATGACATCAGAACAATGTATTCAAATGCAATGTAACGTGTTATGACCAGATTTAAAGGTGATTTTATTAAGTGTGGGTTGCTTGGATTTAATGTAGATGGCCTCCAATATCTGAAGGTTCTTTTTACTGTGTGTATGAGTGAGGATTATTGTATTGTTGACTAAAATCTGTCTGATATTACTTACATGGTTATGTTTGAGTAGATGTGAACACGTCGCTGCCCGGCTGGCAACCCTCAGGTCAGATCCCGGTCGAGACGGCACCAGATGTGACGCCTCAGTCCAGGCTGGCCGTCTGTCTAATGTGACGCTCGTTCTCACCGGCGGTCGTGACGATCTTAGTTGTGACACTGCCACCCGGTGGACCGGTTGGTTTGGTCGCTGTTGCTGGTCGTGACGATCCCGTCCGATGATGTCACCACAAAAGCTGGTTTACAAGACGTCTTTTGCAACAACGGGCCACTGTCCCACGTTGTGATTAGATCCCAGAGGTCACGTCGTGCAATTTAATAGTCGCCTTCTTGAGCCAGTCCGGACACTGGTGTACACTTGTGGTTTGAAACAAATAAATACGGCAAAAAAAAAAAAAAAAAAAAATTAATAAAATAAATGAAGAAGGTCGAACATATCTGGAGAGCTACGAAGAATGTCTTTATATAAAGAAAAAAAAAGCACTGTCTTTCTTTTCCCTGGAATACAGTTGTCGAAAATGATATACAATCGTCGAAAATGCCGGTTGCTATAACAGAGAGAGAAAGTTTGCTAAAAGCATCATAGCTTCCAATCCTTAAGAAAAATAATGTCTTTTCTAAGTTTTGTCAGTTTCGTTAAAATGGACAAAGCTGTTCAAATTTTCACTAAAATCTTTTCACGTATTCATGAATTTTTTCATTAAAGTCTTTTCACCTCTATAATCAGGGTTGTCAATTTTCTATGTAACTTCTAAAACAGCAAAGTTCTTTCGGGTCCTTATCGGAATTTAACGGAATGTGCCGAATCGGAGCGAACGAAGAATCAGAATTTTCGATTTTCCCGATGATTAAAAAAAAAATATAACAATACCGTTTTTTTTTTCGGGATTCAGGTCGATGGCACATTATTCCAAATGAACTTAAATTGAGTTAATTTGCGGCAGGCTTTATTCGAAATTAACTTTTTAGCCATGAGTTCTATGGTGGGCGACCAGCCGTGGGTCATGGCTCCCCGGTTGGGAACCATTTCCCCAGTCGTTACATTTCGACTGATGGCAATTCACCCAACCTCTGAATAACTCCAAAAGAAAGCTGAATAACAACTCCAACTAACTGATTTTTCTCGCCGAGTCCTGATTTTTATAACCAGTCTCGATCCTCTCTGGGGATCCAGCCGGCTCGAAGCCCTCGGCCAATAAAATCGTCTTCCGTCCACTCGATTTGCGGAAGGCTTTAGCTCGACGAATGAGATCTCGCCAGCTCACGTTGGATTTCAATTTCTTCCGAGTTTCCATAAGACTC
>JBBBDQ010025002.1:32500-48483 GCA_037127315.1 Ascarosepion bandense
TACAAGTTGAATAGATCCGGTAAAAAAGACATATCCTTGTCTTACGCCCCTTTCAATGTTTGTATAACTGCTGAATTCGTCTTCTGTCTGTATGCAGGCGGCTTGCTGTCAGTAGAGATTCTTGATTACTCTTAGGTGTTTCCCAAATACGTCGAGGCTGCCAAGCATCTCCATCAATTCTTTTTGGCGTATTTTGTCAAACGCCTTTGCATAATCAATAAAACATATGCACAAGTCCTAACCCCCTGCAAAACAGTGGCAGTAAAATGCCTTGCTTAGGGCAATATAATTATAAAAAAAAACTTTACTCAACTTCTGCAATGCTTCCTTTGCCATGCCAATTTGCCTTCGGATCTCAGTGTCGCACTTTCCGTCTTCTGTTAGAACACTTCCTAGGTATTTTAATTTTTGTATTTGCTTGATTGTAGTATCCCCAACTTGTATTTGCCATTTTGGGTTACTCTTTTTGCTGATGACCATGCATTCTGTTTTCTTGTAGTTTATATGTAGTCCTTTCTTTCCGCTTTCTTTAACTACTTCCTGTAGGTCTTGTAGTTTCCTTTCCGTGTCTTCTTTGATTTTAGTATTCCCGGCCTGTAGTTGGCATTTTGGGTTCCTCTTTTTACTGATGACCACGCATTCGGTTTTCTTGCAATTTATTTGTCGTCCTTTCTTGTCACTCTCTCAAGCTACCTTCTGTAGGAGGTCTTGTAGTTTCCTTTCCGTGTCTGCTATAAGTAAGGTAAATAGGAATCCTGAGATCAAAACGGACATAAGGACGAAGAGGAGAAAAGACGAAAAAGAAACTTTTAGAAAACGACAAGAAAGAGAAATAAAACCAAAAAGAATATTGATTTTCTAAGCACAGCTTAGATACGGCACAAGGCCATAACTATGGAGCACCCAGTGAGGATCGAACTAACTTGCAATGATTTCAGCGGGACAAGCTTGCTAACCATTGCACCATTCGAGGTAACTAAAGATGATTTTCTAAATGAAGCTTAGATGTGATACAAGGCCGAATGTACTGGGCCCCTGTGGGGATCGAACACACTACTCAATTGTAATGATTCTAGCGAGACAAGCTTGCTAACGATTACACCACTTTAAGGTGTCCTGATCTTTTAAACGTAGATTAGATGTGGCACAAGGCCAAAAGTAAGGGGCACCCAATGAGGATCGAACACACTACTCAATTGTAATGATTCTAGCGAGACAAGGTTGCTAACGATTACATCACTTTAAGGTGCCCTGATTTGTTAAACGTAGATTAGATGTGGCACAAGGCCAAAAGTAAGGGGCACCCAATGAGGATCGAACACACTACTCAATTATAATGATTCTAACGAGACAAGCTTGCTAACGATTACACCACTTTAAGGTGTCCTGATCTTTTAAACGTAGATTAGATGTGGCACAAGGCCAAAAGTAAGGGGCACCCAATGAGGATCGAACACACTACTCAATTATAATGATTCTAACGAGACAAGCTTGCTAACGATTACACCATTTTAAGGTGTCCTGATCTTTTAAACGTAGATTAGATGTGGCACAAGGCCAAAAGTAAGGGGCACCCAATGAGGATCGAACACACTACTCAATTATAATGATTCTAACGAGACAAGCTTGCTAACGATTACACCACTTTAAGGTGCCCTGATTTGTTAAACGTAGATTAGATGGGCCAAGGCCAAAAGTAAGGGCACCCAATGAGGATCGAACACACTACTCAATTATAATGATTCTAACGAGACAAGCTTGCTAACGATTACACCACTTTAAGGTGTCCTGATCTTTTAAACGTAGATTAGATGTGGCACAAGGCCAAAAGTAAGGGGCACCCAATGAGGATCGAACACACTACTCAATTATAATGATTCTCAACGCATAAGTTTGCCAACGAAGAGCACCATAACTTTAAGGTGTCCTGATCTTTTAAACGTAGATTAGATGTGGCACAATAAAAGTAAGGGGCACCCAATGAGGATCGAACACACTAATTAAATTATAATGACTAACGAGACAAGCTTGCTAACGATTACACCACTTAAGGTGTCCTGATCTTTTAAACGTAGATTAGATGTGGCACAAGGCCAAAAGTAAGGGGCACCCAATGAGGATCGAACACACTACTCAATTATAATGATTCTAACGAGACAAGCTTACTAACGATTACACCACTTGAAGGTGTCCTGATCTTTTAAACGTAGATTAGATGTGGCACAAGGCCAAAAGTAAGGGGCACCCAATGAGGATCGAACACACTACTCAATTATAATGATTCTAACGAGACAAGCTTGCTAACGATTACACCACTTTAAGGTGCCCTGATTTGTTAAACGTAGATTAGATGTGGCACAAGGCCAAAAGTAAGGGGCACCCAATGAGGATCAAACACACTACTCAATTATAATGATTCTAACGAGACAAGCTTGCTAACGATTACACCACTTTAAGGTGCCCTGATTTGTTAAACGTAGATTAGATGTGGCACAAGGCCAAAAGTAAGGGGCACCCAATGAGGATCGAACACACTACTCAATTATAATGATTCTAACGAGACAAGCTTGCTAACGATTACACCACTTTAAGGTGTCCTGATCTTTTAAACGTAGATTAGATGTGGCACAAGGCCAGCAAGGGGCACCCAATGAGGATCGAACACACTACTCAATTATAATGATTCTAACGAGACAAGCTTGCTAACGATTACACCACTTTAAGGTGTCCTGATCTTTTAAACGTAGATTACGTGGCACAAGGCCAAAAGTAAGGCACCGAATAGAGGATCGAAAATACACTACTCAATTATAATGATTCTAACGAGACAAGTTTGCTAACGATTACACCACTTTAAGGTGTCCTGATCTTTTAAACGTAGATTAGATGTGGCACAAGGCCAAAAGTAAGGGGCACCCAATGAGGATCGAACACACTACTCAATTATAATGATTCTAACGAGACAAGCTTGCTAACGATTACACCACTTTAAGGTGCCCTGATTTGTTAAACGTAGATTAGATGTGGCACAAGGCCAAAAGTAAGGGGCACCCAATGAGGATCGAACACACTAATGAAATTATAACGATTCTAACGACAAGCTTGCTAACGATTACACCACTTTAAGGTGTCCTGATCTTTTAAACGTAGATTAGATGTGGCACAAGGCCAAAAGTAAGGGGCACCCAATGAGGATCGAACACACTACTCAATTATAATGATTCTAACGAGACAAGCTTGCTAACGATTACGACCACTTTTAAGGTGTCCTGATCTTTTAAACGTAGATTAGATGTGGCACAAGGCCAAAAGTAAGGGGCACCCAATGAGGATCGAACACACTACTCAATTATAATGATTCTAACGAGACAAGCTTGCTAACGATTACACCACTTTAAGGTGTCCTGATCTTTTAAACGTAGATTAGATGTGGCACAAGGCCAAAAGTAAGGGGCACCCAATGAGGATCGAACACACTACTCAATTATAATGATTCTAACGACAAGCTTGCTAACGATTACACCACTTTAAGGTGTCCTGATCTTTAGATTAGACGTGGCACAAGGCCAAAAGTAAGGGGCACCCAATGAGGATCGAACACACTACTCAATTATAATGATTCTAACGAGACAAGCTATTAACGATTACACCACTTCAAGGTGTCCTGATCTTTTAAACGTAGATTAGATGTGGCACAAGGCCAAAAGTAAGGGGCACCCAATGATCAACACACTACTCAATTATAATGATTCTAACGACAAGCTTGCTAACGATTTACACCACCTCTTGTACGTGCCCTGATTTGTTAAACGTAGATTAGATGTGCACAAGGCCAAAAGTAAGGGGCACCCAATGAGGATCGAACACACTACTCAATTATAATGATTCTAACGAGACAAGCTTGCTAACGATTACACCACTTTAAGGTGTCCTGATCTTTTAAACGTAGATTAGATGGCACAAGGCCAAAAGTAAGGGGCACCTAATGAGGATCGAACACACTACTAATCTATAATGATTCTAACGAGACAAGCTTGCTAACGATTACACCACTTTAAGGTGTCCTGATCTTTTAAACGTAGATTAGATGTGGCACAAGGCCAAAAGTAAGGGGGCACCCAATGAGGATCGAACACACTACTCAATTATAATGATTCTAACGAGACAAGCTTGCTAACGATTACACCACTTTAAGGTGCCCTGATTTATTAAACGTAGATTAGATGTGGCACAAGGCCAAAAGTAAGGGGCACCCAATGAGGATCGAACACACTACTCAATTATAATGATTCTAACGAGACAAGCTTGCTAACGATTACACCACTTTAAGGTGTCCTGATCTTTTTAAACGTAGATTAGATGTGGCACAAGGCCAAAAGTAAAGGGGCATCAATGAGGATCGAACACACTACTCAGAATTATAATGATTCTAACGAGACAAGCTTGCTAACGATTACACCAGTTTAAGGTGTCCTGATCTTTTAAACGTAGATTAGATGTGGCACAAGGCCAAAAGTAAGGGGCACCCAATGAGGATCGAACACACTACTCAATTATAATGATTCAACGAGACAAGCTTGCTAACGATTACACCACTCAAGGTGTCCTGATCTTTAAACGTAGATTAGATGTGGCACAAGGCCAAAAGTAAGGGGCACCCAACGAGGATCGAACACACTACTCAATTATAATGATTCTAACGAGACAAGTTTACTAACGATTACACCACTTTAAGGTGCCCTGATTTGTTAAACGTAGATTAGATGTGGCACAAGGCCAAAAGTAAGGGCACCCAATGAGGATCGAACACACTACTCAATTATAATGATTCTAACGACAAGCTTGCTAACGATTACACCACTTTAAGGTGTCCTGATCTTTTAAACGTAGATTAGATGTGGCACAAGGCCGCAAAGTAAGGGGCACCCAATGAGGATCGAACACACTACTCAATTATAATGATTCTAACGAGACAAGCTTGCTAACGATTACACCACTTTAAGGTGCCCTGATTTGTTAAACGTAATAGATTAGATGTGGACAAGGCCAAAAAGTAAGGGGCACCCACGAGGGATCGAACACACTACTCAATTATAATGATTCTAACGAGACAAGCTTGCTAACGATTACACCACTTTAAGGTGTCCTTGATCTTTTAAACGTAGAGATTAGATGTGGCACAAGGCCAAAAGTAAGGGCAACTTCCAATGAGGATCGAACACACTACTCAATTATAATGATTCTAACGAGACAAGCTTGCTAACGACACACCAATTTTAAGGTGTCCTGATCTTTTAAACGTAGATTAGATGTGGCACAAGGCCAAAAGTAAGGGGCACCCAATGACGGATCGAACACACTACTCCTAATTATAATGATTCTAACGAGACAAGCTTGCTAACGATTACACCACTTTAAGGTGTCCTGATCTTTTAAACGTAGATTAGATGTGGCACAAGGCCAAAAGTAAGGGCACCCAATGAGGATCAACACACTACTCAATTATAATGATTCTAACGAGACAAGCTTGCTAACGATTACACCACTTTAAGGTGTCCTGATCTTTTAAACGTAGATTAGATGTGGCACAAGGCCAAAAGTAAGAGGCACCCAATGAGATCGAACACACTACTCAATTATAATGATTCTAACGAGACAAGCTTACAACGATTACACCACTTTAAGGTGTCCTGATCTTTTAAACGTAGATTAGATGGGGTACAAGGCCAAAATTAATGGGCACCCAATGAGGATCGAACACACTACTCAATTGTAATGATTCTAACGAGACAAGCTTGCTAACGATTACACCACTTTAAGGTGTCCTGATCTTTTAAACGTAGATTAGATGTGGCACAAGGCCAAAAGTAAGGGGCACCCAATGAGGATCGAACACACTACTCAATTATAATGATTCTAACGAGACAAGCTTGCTAACGATTACACCACTTTAAGGTGTCCTGATCTTTTAAACGTAGATTAGATGTGGTACAAGGCCAAAATTAATGGGCACCCAATGAGGATCGAACACACTACTCAATTATAATGATTCTAACGAGACAAGCTTGCTAACGATTACACCACTTTAAGGTGTCCTGATCTTTTAAACGTAGATTAGATGTGGCACAAGGCCAAAAGTAAGGGGCACCCAATGAGGATCGAACACACTACTCAATTATAATGATTCTAACGAGACAAGCTTGCTAACGATTACACCACTTTAAGGTGTCCTGATCTTTTAAACGTAGATTAGATGTGGCACAAGGCCAAAAGTAAGGGGCACCCAATGAGGATCGAACACACTACTCAATTATAATGATTCTAACGAGACAAGCTTGCTAACGATTACACCACTTTAAGGTGTCCTGATCTTTTAAACGTAGATTAGATGTGGTACAAGGCCAAAATTAATGGGCACCCAATGAGGATCGAACACACTACTCAATTATAATGATTCTAACGAGACAAGCTTGCTAACGATTACACCACTTTAAGGTGTCCTGATCTTTTAAACGTAGATTAGATGTGGTACAAGGCCAAAATTAATGGGCACCCAATGAGGATCGAACACACTACTCAATTATAATGATTCTAACGAGACAAGCTTGCTAACGATTACACCACTTTAAGGTGTCCTGATCTTTTAAACGTAGATTAGATGTGGTACAAGGCCAAAATTAATGGGCACCCAATGAGGATCGAACACACTACTCAATTATAATGATTCTAACGAGACAAGCTTGCTAACGATTACACCACTTTAAGGTGTCCTGATCTTTTAAACGTAGATTAGATGTGGTACAAGGCCAAAAGTAAGGGGCACCCAATGAGGATCGAACACACTACTCAATTATAATGATTCTAACGAGACAAGCTTGCTAACGATTACACCACTTTAAGGTGTCCTGATCTTTGAAACGTAGATTAGATGTGGCACAAGGCCAAAAGTAAGGGGCACCCAATGAGGATCGAACACACTACTCAATTATAATGATTCTAACGAGACAAGCTTGCTAACGATTACACCACTTTAAGGTGTCCTGATCTTTTAAACGTAGATTAGATGTGGCACAAGGCCAAAAGTAAGGGGCACCCAATGAGGATCGAACACACTACTCAATTATAATGATTCTAACGAGACAAGCTTGCTAACGATTACACCACTTTAAGGTGTCCTGATCTTTTAAACGTAGATTAGATGTGGCACAAGGCCAAAAGTAAGGGGCACCCAATGAGGATCGAACACACTACTCAATTATAATGATTCTAACGAGACAAGCTTGCTAACGATTACACCACTTTAAGGTGTCCTGATCTTTTAAACGTAGATTAGATGTGGTACAAGGCCAAAATTAATGGGCACCCAATGAGGATCGAACACACTACTCAATTATAATGATTCTAACGAGACAAGCTTGCTAACGATTACACCACTTTAAGGTGCCCTGATCTTTTCAACGTAGATTAGATGTGGCACAAGGCCAAAAGTAAGGGGCACCCAATGAGGATCGAACACACTACTCAATTATAATGATTCTAACGAGACAAGCTTGCTAACGATTACACCACTTTAAGGTGTCCTGATCTTTTAAACGTAGATTAGATGTGGCACAAGGCCAAAAGTAAGGGGCACCCAATGAGGATCGAACACACTACTCAATTGTAATGATTCTAACGAGACAAGGTTGCTAACGATTACACCACTTTAAGGTGCCCTTATCTTTTAAACGTAGATTAGATGTGGTACAAGGCCAAAATTAATGGGCACCCAATGAGGATCGAACACACTACTCAATTGTAATGATTCTAACGAGACAAGGTTGCTAACGATTACATCACTTTAAGGTGCCCTTATCTTTTAAACGTAGATTAGATGTGGTACAAGGCCAAAATTAAGGGTGGGCACCCAATGAGGATCGAACACACTACTCAATTGTAATGATTCTAACGAGACAAGGTTGCTAACGATTACACCACTTTAAGGTGTCCTGATCTTTTAAACGTAGATTAGATGTGGCACAAGGCCAAAAGTAAGGGGCACCCAATGAGGATCGAACACACTACTCAATTATAATGATTCTAACGAGAAAAGCTTGCTAACGATTACACCACTTTAAGGTGTCCTGATCTTTTAAACGTAGATTAGATGTGGCACAAGGCCAAAAGTAAGGGGCACCCAATGAGGATCGAACACACTACTCAATTATAATGATTCTAACGAGACAAGCTTGCTAACGATTACACCACTTTAAGGTGCCCTGATTTGTTAAACGTAGATTAGATGTGGCACAAGGCCAAAAGTAAGGGGCACCCAATGAGGATCGAACACACTACTCAATTATAATGATTCTAACGAGACAAGCTTGCTAACGATTACACCACTTTAAGGTGTCTGATCTTTTAAACGTAGATTAGATGTGGCACAAGGCCAAAATTAATGGGCGCAATGAGGATCGAACACACTACTCAATTGTAATGATTCTAACGGACTTGGGTTACTATGATTACATCACTTTAAGGTGCCATATCTTTTAAACGTAGATTAGATGTGGTACAAGGCCAAAATTAATAGACTTATTGAGGATCGAACCACTACTCCAATTGTAATGATTCTAACGAGACAAGCTTGCTAACGATTACACTGCACTTTTAAGGTGTCTGATCTTTTAAACGTAGATTAGATGTGGCACAAGGCCAAAATTAATGGGCACCCAATGAGGATCGAACACACTACTCAATTGTAATGATTCTAACGAGACAAGCTTGCTAACGATTACCACTTTAAGGTGTCCTGATCTTTCGGCAATGGGTCGATGTGGCACAAAGGCCAAAATTAATGGGCACCCAATGAGGATCCGAACACACTACTCAATTGTAATGATTCTAACGAGACAAGGTTGCTAACGATTACATCACTTTAGGAATTGCCCTTATCTTTTAAGCGATTAGATGTGGTACAAGGCCATGGGCACCACAATGAGGATCCAAACCTTTTCTCAATTGTGGCAAGTTCTAACGAGACAAGCTTGTAACGATTACACCACTTTAAGGTCATCCTGATCTTTTAAACAATGAGATTAGATGTGGCACAAGGCCAAAATTAATGGGCGCAATGAGATCGAACACACTACTCAATTGTAATGATTCTAACGAAGACAAGCTTGCTAACGATTACACCACTAAAAAAGGTGTGTCCTGATCTTTTAAACGTAGATTAGATGGCAACTCATTGAAATTAATGGGCACCCAATGAGGATCGAACACACTACTCAATTGTAATGATTCTAACGAGACAAGGATTGCTGCTAACGATTACATCACTTTAGGTGCCCTTATCTTTTAAACGTAGATTAGATGTGATATAAATAAAGTGTGGGCACCAATGAGGATCGAACACACTATTTCAGTGGCAAACGTTCTAAGCAAGACAAGCTTGCTAACGATTACACACTTTAAGGTGTCCTGATCTTTTAAACGTAGATTAGATGTGGCACAAGGCCAAAATTAATGGGCACCCAATGAGGATCGAACACTACTCAATTGTAATGATTCTAACGAGACAAGCTTACTAGCTGATCATCACTTTAAGGTGCCATATCTTTTAAACGTAGATTAGATGTGGTACAAGGCCAAAATTAATGGGCACCCAATGAGGATCGAACACACTATCGAATTGTAATGATTCTAACGAGACAAGCTTGCTAACGATTACACCACTTTAAGGTGTCCTGATCTTTTAAACGTAAGTTAGATGTGGCACAAGGCCAAAATTAATGGGCACCCAATGGGGATCAGACACTGCTCAATTGTAATGATTCTAACGAGACAAGGTTGCTAACGATTACATCGCACAAGAGGTGCCCTTATATAAACGTAGATTAGATGTGGTACAGGCCAAATTAATGGGCACCCAATGAAGAGGATCGAACACACTACTCAATTATTAATGATTCTAACAGAGACAAGGTTTGCTAACGATTACACCACTGAGTGTCTGATCTTTGTAACATAGGTCTAGATGGCACAAGGCCAAAGTAAGGGGCACCCAATGAAGTCGACACTACTCAGGTAAATGATTCTAACGAGACAAACTGCCAGTGCACCACTTTAAGGTGCCTGATTTGTTAAACGTAAGTTAGATGCAGCCTTTGAGGCCAGAAACAGGGCACCCAATGAGGATCGAACACACTACTCAATTATAATGATTCTAACGGAACAAACGCTAACGATTACACCACTTTAAGGTACCTGATTTGTTAAACGTAGATTAGATGTGGCACAAGGCCAAAATTAATGGGCACCCAATGAGGATCGAACACACTACTCAATTGTAATGATTCTAACGAGACAAGGTTGCTAACGATTACATCACTTTAAGGTGCCCTTATCTTTTAAACGTAGATTAGATGTGGTACAAGGCCAAAATTAATGGGCACCCAATGAGGATCGAACACACTACTCAATTGTAATGATTCTAACGAGACAAGGTTGCTAACGATTACACCACTTTAAGGTGTCCTGATCTTTTAAACGTAGATTAGATGTGGCACAAGGCCAAAAGTAAGGGGCACCCAATGAGGATCGAACACACTACTCAATTATAATGATTCTAACGAGACAAGCTTGCTAACGATTACACCACTTTAAGGTGTCCTGATCTTTTAAACGTAGATTAGATGTGGCACAAGGCCAAAAGTAAGGGGCACCCAATGAGGATCGAACACACTACTCAATTATAATGATTCTAACGAGACAAGCTTGCTAACGATTACACCACTTTAAGGTGTCCTGATCTTTTAAACGTAGATTAGATGTGGCACAAGGCCAAAATTAATGGGCACCCAATGAGGATCGAACACACTACTCAATTGTAATGATTCTAACGAGACAAGGTTGCTAACGATTACATCACTTTAAGGAGCCCTTATCTTTTAAACGTAGATTAGATGTGGTACAAGGCCAAAATTAATGGGCACCCAATGAGGATCGAACACACTACTCAATTGTAATGATTCTAACGAGACAAGCTTGCTAACGATTACACCACTTTAAGGTGCCCTGATCTTTTAAACGTAGATTAGATGTGGCACAAGGCCAAAAGTAAGGGGCACCCAATGAGGATCGAACACACTACTCAATTATAATGATTCTAACGAGACAAGCTTGCTAACGATTACACCACTTTAAGGTGTCCTGATCTTTTAAACGTAGATTAGATGTGGCACAAGGCCAAAATTAATGGGCACCCAATGAGGATCGAACACACTACTCAATTGTAATGATTCTAACGAGACAAGGTTGCTAACGATTACATCACTTTAAGGTGCCCTTATCTTTTAAACGTAGATTAGATGTGGTACAAGGCCAAAATTAATGGGCACCCAATGAGGATCGAACACACTACTCAATTGTAATGATTCTAACGAGACAAGCTTGCTAACGATTACACCACTTTAAGGTGTCCTGATCTTTTAAACGTAGATTAGATGTGGCACAAGGCCAAAAGTAAGGGGCACCCAATGAGGATCGAACACACTACTCAATTATAATGATTCTAACGAGACAAGCTTGCTAACGATTACACCACTTTAAGGTGTCCTGATCTTTTAAACGTAGATTAGATGTGGCACAAGGCCAAAAGTAAGGGGCACCCAATGAGGATCGAACACACTACTCAATTGTAATGATTCTAACGAGACAAGGTTGCTAACGATTACACCACTTTAAGGTGCCCTTATCTTTTAAACGTAGATTAGATGTGGTACAAGGCCAAAATTAATGGGCACCCAATGAGGATCGAACACACTACTCAATTGTAATGATTCTAACGAGACAAGGTTGCTAACGATTACATCACTTTAAGGTGCCCTTATCTTTTAAACGTAGATTAGATGTGGTACAAGGCCAAAATTAATGGGCACCCAATGAGGATCGAACACTCTACTCAATTGTAATGATTCTAACGAGACAAGGTTGCTAACGATTACAT
The DNA here is from genome assembly GCA_037127315.1 of Ascarosepion bandense. NCBI lineage: Eukaryota > Metazoa > Mollusca > Cephalopoda > Sepiida > Sepiidae > Ascarosepion > Ascarosepion bandense. The sequence goes on from JBBBDQ010025002.1 coordinate 44,490, forward strand.
CACTTTAAGGTGTCCTGATCTTTTAAACGTAGATTAGATGTGGCACAAGGCCAAAATTAATGGGCACCCAATGAGGATCGAACACACTACTCAATTGTAATGATTCTAACGAGACAAGCTTGCTAACGATTACATCACTTTAAGGTGTCCTGATCTTTTAAACGTAGATTAGATGTGGCACAAGGCCAAAAGTATGGGACACCTAGTGAGGATCGACCTCACTACTCAATTGTAATGATTCTAGCGAGACAAGTTTGTTAACCATTACACCAAGTTGAGGTACCTAAAGATGATTTTCCAAACGCATTTTATAAGTGGCACAAGGTAGAAAGTATGGGACACTCAGTGAGGTTCGAATTCATTACACGATTGTAATGATTTTAGCGAGACAAGTTTGTTAACCATTACACCAAGCCAAGGGTCCCAAACCAAAAAAGAATGTTAGAAATGCTTCTAAAGACTAAGAAACAGAAGTTCACAATAAAATTGGAAGTTAAGGAAGCATCAACAGGAAATAAACGAGAAAGGTGGTTAGGTTTGCTGGTTTTACAATATGTCAATCCTCGTTGGGGACCCTAGATGACATGCCAGGATTTGTTATTGGAGGCCACAACTTGAACAACATAAGGTATGCAGATGATACAGTGCTGATTGCAGACACGGAAAGGAAACTACAAGACCTCAATACAAAAGGTAGCGGTGGAGAGTGACAAAAAAAAAAAAAATAGGACTACATATAAACTTTATGAAAACTGAATGCATGGTCATCAGCAAAAGGTGCAACCCAAAATGCCGAATACAGGTGGGAGATACCAGAATCAAACAAGTACAAAAATTTAAATATCTAGGAAGTATTCTAACAGGAGATGAAAGTGCGACACAGAGATCCGAAGGCGAATTGGCATGGCAAAGGACGCGTTCCAGAAGCTGAGTAAAGTACTAACACACAGGAAAATTTCACTAGAAACAAAGAAAAGAGTTCTGGATTGCTATGTGATGTCGGTTCTTCAATACGGCAGTGTATGCTGGACAATATCATCAAAAATGAGGACAAAACTTGAAGTAGCGGAAATGTGGTTCTACAGAACGATGCTGCGGATATCGTGGACCGAGCATGCAAGCAACGATGAGGTGTTGGAAAGAATGGCAACAAAAAGGAAATTAATACTGAGCATCAGGAAGAGACAACTGAAGTCCCTGGGACATGCAATAAGGAAAACGAGCTTGGAGAACCTGATACTGACTGGTCAGATAGAAGGAAACAGAGACAGAGGAAGGCAGCAGGTAACATATTTGCAGGGCCTGATCAGGTGAATGACGGAACGGGGGTTGCGAGGTGTAACATGAGCAAACATACTAAGAGCCACAAGGGTTTGGGAGACGTGGAGAACCATGATCGCCTACGCCCTGAAGGAACAGGGCACAGAGGAGGAGAAGAAGAAGAATCCTCGTTAGGTCATTTCAGAAAAAGACTAAAATTGTTAATTGTTGTGGATTCCGGATGAGGAACCGCACAAAATAATGAACAACAATAACAGATATTCAGATAGGAAAGTAGGTTATATAGAACGTAATTTACAAACTTGAACGCAGGTTATTAAATCCAGGAATACTATCAGTAAGAAATAAATATATACAAGTCTTGAAGTGAAGTCGTTGGAAATAGTATCTCTCTCTCTCTCTCTCTCTTTCTCTCTCTCTAACTGCAACTACTGTTCTCTCTATGGCAGGAGTATATGTACACTCAGTCGAGTTCTTTATCATATACAAAAAGGGAAGATCCCACAATAATAATAATAATAATAATAATAATAATAATAATAATAATAATAATAATAATAAAAACTTGGAAAACTGCTCCAATGCAAAGAAAAATCTTAGTACTGCCTGAATAGATTATCGTAAGGCATTCGATAGTGTACCACATTCCTGGATCTTAAAGACTTTAAATATGTACAAGGTATCACTCGTCATCATCAATTTCATCAAACAATGTATGTCGATATGGAAAACAACCCTTTGCCTCAATCAGAAATTGAATCTAAAAGTCTGGTGAAATAAACATCAACAAAGGTATATTTCAAGGTGACTCTTTGTCTCCCTTAATATTTTGCATATCATTAATAGCATTAACCAGTCAACTTAACAAGACAGAATGTGGTTATAAAATAGCTCAAAAGAAAATAAGCCATCTATTTTACATGGATCACTTAAAGTTGTATGCTAAGAATGACAATGAGCTGGAAGGTCTTCTGCAAACTGTAAAATGCTTCAGCGAAGACATTGGAATGAAATTCAATTTGAATAAATGTGCTAAAGCTACAATTCTACGATGATCACTACAACAAACATCCTCAATTAGCTTAGACCTTGCTGTAACAAGAAAAAAAATTTAAAGCAAGAAGAAGCTTATCGGTACTAACAATTGTGTAAATGAGAGTGAAAGAATTCACCATAAAATATGAAAGAAATAGTGCGTAAAGATTACTATAGAAGGCTACGACTGATATTAAAAACTGAATTGAATTCTCAGAATAGAATTATGGCCATTAATAACCTTGCTTTTCCAGTGGTCCATTACAGCTTCAACATCTTGAACTGAACTGTAAACGACATCAGACGGATGGATTCTAAGACAAGACAGCTCCTTTCTAAACATAAGATGAATCATCTAAAGGCTGATGTAGACCTATATACCCCGTAAAAAAAGAGGAAGAGGTCTTATTCAGCTAGAATTGTTATACAAGACAACAACTATTGGCTTACTAACATACAAAGAAACAACAAAGGACTGGTGATACAATGAAACATGAAAACAGAAAGGAAAAATATTCAATAATGAAAGAAGGCAGTAAATACAAACAAGATTTACATTTAGTAGATTCTGTAGAAAAGCAAAACAGAAGCCAAGAACCAATTATTGCGGCAAAAAATATGAAAATGAAAGCCAAAGATAAAGCTCTTGAACAGATGAAACAACGCTGGCAAGACAAATCTCTGCATGGCCATTATCCAGAACATGCTAATAAATCCAATGTTGACAAAGTTAATACTCATCGATGGTTACGTGCATCTGGATTAAAGTCTGAGACTGGAGGCTTTATTCTTGCAGCGCAAGACCAAAGTCTTTTCACTAAAAACTTTCAGGCAAATATTATACATAATAATGTGGATCCAAAATGAAGGTTTTGTGATAAACACCAAGAAACAATAGACCATCTAATCTCAGGCTGTTCTGTACTTGCCCCAAATGAATATAAAAATCGCCACGATAGAGTGGGGCAATATTTACATTGGACAATGTGCAAACACTATGGAAAATCTGTAAACAAACACTGGTATGAATATCACCCAGCACCGGTTACAGAAATAGAAGATGTAACCATTCTATGGGATTAGCTATCTACACAGACAGAAAAATTGAAGCAAACAGGCTGGACATTACTGTTAAAAACCAAAAAGAAAATAACTTGCCTATTAATTGATATGGCTTGTCCAGCGGATTATAACATAGCAACCAAGGAATTTGAAAAACTGCCAAAATATAAAGACCTGGAAATTGAAATAGAAAAAATGTGGAAACTGAAAACAAGAGTTGTGCCAGTGATAGTAGGTGCACTTGGAATGATAAAAAATGGAACAAAACAACACATTGAAAGAATCCCTGGAAACCCCAGCTTAAGAGATATACCAAAAAATTGTCTTATTAAGTACAGCCTACACACAGCCTACACACTAAGGAGAACTTTGTCTGTGTAACGCTAGGGATGATGGGGAAAATAGAAAGGAAATGAAATGGAGCCATAACAACACACCACGACCTTCGTTAGGTCTTCCTGCAGATTTGTTTGGTAGAGCAACCATAGCAGAAATCGAATTATGATGGAAAATGATATAATAATAATAATAATAATAATAATAATAATAATAATAATAATAATAATAAAAAAAACACTGGTATGAAAATCACCCAGCACCGGTTACAGAAATAGAA
>JBBBDQ010025003.1:0-281393 GCA_037127315.1 Ascarosepion bandense
ATGAAAATGTGATTTTTATTCATCTTATTTTGTCTTTTTTCAATAAAAAATTTCAAAATAACCTTGTTTCCCTTGACATTTTCTATTTTTAATCTGAAATATGAAAATGTGCTTTTTTTTCATCTTATTTTGTCTTTTTTCAATAAAAATTTGCAAAATAACATTGTTTCTCTTGATATTTTCTCTTCTTTAATCTGAAATATGAAAATGTGCTTTTTTTCATCTTATTTTGTCTTTTTTCAATAAAAAATTTCCAAATAACCTTGTTTCCCTTGATATTTTCTCTTTTTTAATCTGAAATATGAAAATGTGCTTTTTTTTCATCTTATTTTGTCTTTTTTCAATAAAAAATTTCAAAATAACCTTGTTTCCCTTGATATTTTCTCTTTTTTAATCTGAAATATGAAAATGTGCTTTTTTTTCATCTTATTTTGACTTTTTTCAATAAAAAATTTCGAAATAACCTAGTTTCCCTTGATATTTTCACTTTTTTTTAATCTGAAATATGAAAATGTGATTTTTATTCATCTTATTTTGTCTTTTTTCAATAAAAAATTTCAAAATAACATTGTTTCCCTTGACATTTTCTATTTTTTAATCTGAAATATGAAAATGTGCTTTTTTTTCATCTTATTTTGTCTTTTTTCAATAAAAATTTTCAAAATAACATTGTTTCTCTTGATATTTTCTCTTCTTTAATCTGAAATATGAAAATGTGCTTTTTTTCATCTTATTTTGTCTTTTTTCAATAAAAAATTTCAAAATAACCTTGTTTCCCTTGATATTTTCTCTTTTTTAATCTGAAATATGAAAATGTGCTTTTTTTTCATCTTATTTTCTTTTTTCAATAAAAAATTTCAAAATAACCTTGTTTCCCTTGATATTTTCTCTTTTTTTAATCTGAAATATGAAAATGTGCTTTTTTTTTCATCATTTTGTCTTTTTTCAATAAAAAATTGCAAAATAACCTTGTTTCCCTTGACATTTTGTCTTTTTGAATCTAAAATATGAAAATGTCCTTTTTTTTCATCTTATTTTCTTTTTTCAATAAAAAATTTCAAAATAACCTTGTTTCCCTTGATATTTTCTCTTTTTTAATCTGAAATATGAAAATGTGCTTTTTTTCAACTTATTTTGTCTTTTTTCAATAAAAAATTGCAAAAATAACCTTGTTTCCCTTGACATTTTCTCTTTTTTAATATAAAATATGAAAATGTGCTTTTTTTTCATCTTATTTTCTTTTTTCAATAAAAAATTTCAAAATAACCTTGTTTCCCTTGATATTTTCTCTTTTTTAATCTGAAATATGAAAATGTGCTTTTTTTCAACTTATTTTGTCTTTTTTCAATAAAAAATTTCAAAATAACCTTGTTTCCCTTGATATTTTTCTCTTTTTTAATCTGAAATATGAAAATGTGCTTTTTTTTCATCTTATTTTGACTTTTTTCAATAAAAAATTTCGAAATAACCTAGTTTCCCTTGATATTTTCACTTTTTTTAATCTGAAATATGAAAATGTGCTTTTTTTTCATCTTATTTTGTCTTTTTTCAATAAAAAATTTCCAAATAACCTTGTTTCCCTTGATATTTTCTCTTTTTTTAATCTGAAATATGAAAATGTGCTTTTTTTTCATCTTATTTTGTCTTTTTTCAATAAAAAATTTCAAAATAACCTTGTTTCCCTTGATATTTTCTCTTTTTTAATCTGAAATATGAAAATGTGCTTTTTTTTCATCTTATTTTGTCTTTTTTCAATAAAAAATTTCAAAATAACCTTGTTTCCCTTGATATTTTCTCTTTTTTAATCTGAAATATGAAAATGTGCTTTTTTTCAACTTATTTTGTCTTTTTTCAATAAAAAATTTCAAAATAACCTTGTTTCCCTTGATATTTTCTCTTTTTTAATCTGAAATATGAAAATGTGCTTTTTTTTCATCTTATTTTGACTTTTTTCAATAAAAAATTTCAAAAATAACCTTGTTTCCCTTGATATTTTCACTTTTTTTTAATCTGAAATATGAAAATGTGATTTTTATTCATCTTATTTTGTCTTTTTTCAATAAAAAATTTCAAAATAACCTTGTTTCCCTTGACATTTTCTATTTTTAATCTGAAATATGAAAATGTGCTTTTTTTTCATCTTATTTTGTCTTTTTTCAATAAAAATTTTCAAAATAACATTGTTTCTCTTGATATTTTCTCTTCTTTAATCTGAAATATGAAAATGTGCTTTTTTTCATCATTTTGTCTTTTTTTCAATAAAAAATTTCAAAATAACCTTGTTTCCCTTGATATTTTCTCTTTTTTAATCTGAAATATGAAAATGTGCTTTTTTTTCATCTTATTTTGTCTTTTTTCAATAAAAAATTTCAAAATAACCTTGTTTCCCTTGATATTTTCTCTTTTTTAATCTGAAATATGAAAATGTGCTTTTTTTTCATCTTATTTTGTCTTTTTTCAATAAAAAATTTCAAAATAACCTTGTTTCCCTTGATATTTTCTCTTTTTTTAATCTGAAATATGAAAATGTGCTTTATTTTCATCTTATTTTGTCTTTTTCAATAAAAAATTTCAAAATAACCTTGTTTCCCTTGACATTTTCTATTTTTAATCTGAAATATGAAAATGTGCTTTTTTTTCATCTTATTTTGTCTTTTTTCAATAAAAAATTTCAAAATAACCTTGTTTCCCTTGACTTTTACTCTTTTTTAATCTGAAATATGAAAATGTGCTTTTTTTTCATCTTATTTTTCTTTTTTCAATAAAAAATTTCAAAAATAACCTTCTTTCCCTTGACATTTTCTATTTTTAATCTGAAATATGAAAATGTGCTTTTTTTTCATCTTATTTTGTCTTTTTTCAATAAAAATTTTCAAAATAACATTGTTTCTCTTGATATTTTCTCTTCTTTAATCTGAAATATGAAAATGTGCTTTTTTTCATCTTATTTTGTCTTTTTTCAATAAAAAATTTCAAAATAACCTTGTTTCCCTTGATAATTTCACTTTTTTAATCTGAAATATGAAAATGTGCTTTTTTTTCATCTTATTTTGTCTTTTTTCAATAAAAAATTTCAAAATAACCTTGTTTCCCTTGACTTTTACTCTTTTTTAATCTGAAATATGAAAATGTGCTTTTTTTTCATCTTATTTTCTTTTTTCAATAAAAAATTTCAAAATAACCTTCTTTCCCTTGATATTTTCTCTTTTTTTAATCTGAAATATGAAAATGTGCTTTTTTTTCATTTTATTTTGTCTTTTTTCAATAAAAAATTTCAAAATAACCTTGTTTCCCTTGATATTTTCTCTTTTTTTAATCTGAAATATGAAAATGTGCTTTATTTTCATCTTATTTTGTCTTTTTTCAATGAAAAATTTCAAAATAACCTTCTTTCCCTTGATATTTTCTCTCTTTTAATCTGAAATATGAAAATGTGCTTTCTTTGTATATTATTTTGTCTTTTTTCAATAAAAAATTTCAAAATAACCTTGTTTCCCTTGATATTTTCTGTTTTTTAATCTGAAATAAGAAAATGTGCTTTTTTTCTTCTTATTTTGTCTTTTTTCAATAAAAAATTTCAAAATAACCTTGTTTCCCTTGACATTTTCTATTTTTAATCTGAAATATGAAAATGTGCTTTTTTTTCATCTTATTTTGTCTTTTTTCAATAAGAAATTTCAAAATAACCTTGTTTCCCCTTGATATTTTCTCTTTTTTAATCTGAAATATGAAAATGTGCTTTTTTTTCATCTTATTTTGTCTTTTTTCAATAAAAAATTTCAAAATAACCTTGTTTCCCTTGATATTTTCTCTTTTTTAATCTAAATATGAAAATGTGCTTTATTTTCATCTTATTTTGTCTTTTTCAATAAAAAATTTCAAAATAATCTTGTTTCCCTTGACATTTTCTATTTTTAATCTGAAATATGAAAATGTGCTTTTTTTTCATCTTATTTTGTCTTTTTTCAATAAAAAATTTCAAAATAACCTTGTTTCCCTTGACTTTTTCTCTTTTTTTAACCTGAAATATGAAAATGTGCTTTTTTTTCATCTAATTTTCTTTTTTCAATAAAAAATTTCAAAATAACCTTCTTTCCCTTGATATTTTCTCTTTTTTAATCTGAAATATGAAAATGTGATTTTTATTCATCTTATTTTGTCTTTTTTCAATAAAAAATTTCGAAATAACCTAGTTTCCCTTGATATTTTCACTTTTTTTAATCTGAAATATGAACATGTGATTTTTATTCATCTTATTTTGTCTTTTTTCAATAAAAAATTTCAAAATAACCTTGTTTCCTTTGACATTTTCTATTTTTAATCTGAAATATGAAAATGTGCTTTTTTTTCATCTTATTTTGTCTTTTTTCAATAAAAAATTTCAAAATAACCTTGTTTCCCTTGACTTTTTCTCTTTTTTAATCTGAAATATGAAAATGTGCTTTTTTTTCATCTTATTTTCTTTTTTCAATAAAAAATTTCAAAATAACCTTGTTTCCCTTGATATTTTCTCTTTTTTAATCTGAAATATGAAAATGTGCTTTTTTTTCAACTTATTTTGTCTTTTTTTCAATAAAAAATTTCAAAATAACCTTGTTTCCCTTGATATTTTCTGTTTTTTAATCTGAAATATGAAAATATGCTTTATTTTCATCTTATTTTGTCTTTTTTCAATGAAAAATTTCAAAATAACCTTGTTTCCCTTGATATTTTCTCTTTTTTAATCTGAAATATGAAAATGTGCTTTATTTTTATATTATTTTGTCTTTTTTCAATAAAAAATTTCAAAATAATCTTGTTTCCCTTGATATTTTCTGTTTTTTAATCTGAAATAAGAAAATGTGCTATTTTTTCATCTTATTTTGTCTTTTTTCAATAAAAAATTGCAAAATAACCTTGTTTCCCTTGACATTTTCTATTTTTTAATCTGAAATATGAAAATGTGCTTTTTTTTCATCTTATTTTGTCTTTTTTTCAATAAAAAATTTCGAAATAACCTAGTTTCCCTTGATATTTTCACTTTTTTTAATCTGAAATATGAAAATGTGATTTTTATTCATCTTATTTTGTCTTTTTTCAATAAAAAATTTCAAAATAACCTTGTTTCCCTTGACATTTTCTATTTTTAATCTGAAATATGAAAATATGCTTTTTTTTCATCTTATTTTGTCTTTTTTCAATAAAAAATGTCAAAATAACCTTGTTTCCCTTGACTTTTTCTCTTTTTTAATCTGAAATATGAAAATGTGCTTTTTTTCATCTTATTTTCTTTTTTCAATAAAAAATTTCAAAATAACCTTGTTTCCCTTGATATTTTCTCTTTTTTAATCTGAAATATGAAAATGTGGTTTTTTTCATCTTATTTTGTCTTTTTCAATAAAAAATTGCAAAATAACCTTGTTTCCCTTGACATTTTCTCTTTTTTAATCTAAAATATGAAAATGTGCTTTTTTTTCATCTTATTTTCTTTTTTCAATAAAAAATTTCAAAATAACCTTGTTTCCCTTGATATTTTCTCTTTTTTAATCTGAAATATGAAAATATGCTTTTTTCAACTTATTTTGTCTTTTTTCAATAAAAAATTTCAAAATAACCTTGTTTCCCTTGATATTTTCTCTTTTTTAATCTGAAATATGAAAATGTGATTTTTATTCATCTTATTTTGTCTTTTTTCAATAAAAAATTTCGAAATAACCTAGTTTCCCTTGATATTTTCACTTTTTTTAATCTGAAATATGAACATGTGATTTTTATTCATCTTATTTTGTCTTTTTTCAATAAAAAATTTCAAAATAACCTTGTTTCCTTTGACATTTTCTATTTTTAATCTGAAATATGAAAATGTGCTTTTTTTTCATCTTATTTTGTCTTTTTTCAATAAAAAATTTCAAAATAACCTTGTTTCCCTTGACTTTTTCTCTTTTTTAATCTGAAATATGAAAATGTGCTTTTTTTTCATCTTATTTTCTTTTTTCAATAAAAAATTTCAAAATAACCTTGTTTCCCTTGATATTTTCTCTTTTTTAATCTGAAATATGAAAATGTGCTTTTTTTTCAACTTATTTTGTCTTTTTTCAATAAAAAATTTCAAAATAACCTTGTTTCCCTTGATATTTTCTGTTTTTTAATCTGAAATATGAAAATATGCTTTATTTTCATCTTATTTTGTCTTTTTTCAATGAAAAATTTCAAAATAACCTTGTTTCCCTTGATATTTTCTCTTTTTTAATCTGAAATATGAAAATGTGCTTTATTTTTATATTATTTTGTCTTTTTTCAATAAAAAATTTCAAAATAATCTTGTTTCCCTTGATATTTTCTGTTTTTTAATCTGAAATAAGAAAATGTGCTATTTTTTCATCTTATTTTGTCTTTTTTCAATAAAAAATTGCAAAATAACCTTGTTTCCCTTGACATTTTCTATTTTTTAATCTGAAATATGAAAATGTGCTTTTTTTTCATCTTATTTTGTCTTTTTTCAATAAAAAATTTCGAAATAACCTAGTTTCCCTTGATATTTTCACTTTTTTTAATCTGAAATATGAAAATGTGATTTTTATTCATCTTATTTTGTCTTTTTTCAATAAAAAATTTCAAAATAACCTTGTTTCCCTTGACATTTTCTATTTTTAATCTGAAATATGAAAATATGCTTTTTTTTCATCTTATTTTGTCTTTTTTCAATAAAAAATGTCAAAATAACCTTGTTTCCCTTGACTTTTTCTCTTTTTTAATCTGAAATATGAAAATGTGCTTTTTTTCATCTTATTTTCTTTTTTTCAATAAAAAATTTCAAAATAACCTTGTTTCCCTTGATATTTTCTCTTTTTTAATCTGAAATATGAAAATGTGGTTTTTTTCATCTTATTTTGTCTTTTTCAATAAAAAATTGCAAAATAACCTTGTTTCCCTTGACATTTTCTCTTTTTTAATCTAAAATATGAAAATGTGCTTTTTTTTCATCTTATTTTCTTTTTTCAATAAAAAATTTCAAAATAACCTTGTTTCCCTTGATATTTTCTCTTTTTTAATCTGAAATATGAAAATATGCTTTTTTTCAACTTATTTTGTCTTTTTTCAATAAAAAATTTCAAAATAACCTTGTTTCCCTTGATATTTTCTCTTTTTTAATCTGAAATATGAAAATGTGCTTTTTTTTCATCTTATTTTGACTTTTTTCAATAAAAAATTTCGAAATAACCTAGTTTCCCTTGATATTTTCACTTTTTTTAATCTGAAATATGAAAATGTGATTTTTATTCATCTTATTTTGTCTTTTTTCAATAAAAAATTTCAAAATAACCTTGTTTCCCTTGACATTTTCTATTTTTAATCTGAAATATGAAAATGTGCTTTTTTTTCTTCTGATTTTGTCTTTTTTCAATAAAAATTTTCAAAATAACATTGTTTCTCTTGATATTTTCTCTTCTTTAATCTGAAATATGAAAATGTGCTTTTTTTCATCTTATTTTGTCTTTTTTCAATAAAAAATTTCAAAATAACCTTGTTTCCCTTGATATTTTCTCTTTTTTAATCTGAAATATGAAAATGTGCTTTTTTTTCATCTTATTTTTTTTTGTCAATAAAAAATTTCAAAATAACCTTGTTTCCCTTGATATTTTCTCTTTTTTAATCTGAAATATGAAAATGTGCTTTTTTTTCATCTTATTTTGTCTTTTTTCAATAAAAAATTTCAAAATAACCTTGTTTCCCTTGATATTTTCTCTTTTTTAATCTGAAATATGAAAATGTGCTTTTTTTTCATCTTATTTTGTCTTTTTTCAATAAAAAATTTCAAAATAACCTTGTTTCCCTTGATATTTTCTCTTTTTTAATCTGAAATATGAAAATGTGCTTTTTTTCAACTTATTTTGTCTTTTTTCAATAAAAAATTTCAAAATAACCTTGTTTCCCTTGATATTTTCTCTTTTTTAATCTGAAATATGAAAATGTGCTTTTTTTTCATCTTATTTTGACTTTTTTCAATAAAAAATTTCGAAATAACCTAGTTTCCCTTGATATTTTCACTTTTTTAATCTGAAATATGAAAATGTGCTTTTTTTTCATCTTATTTTGTCTTTTTTCAATAAAAAATTTCAAAATAACCTTGTTTCCCTTGACATTTTCTATTTTTAATCTGAAATATGAAAATGTGCTTTTTTTTCATCTGATTTTGTCTTTTTTCAATAAAAATTTTCAAAATAACATTGTTTCTCTTGATATTTTCTCTTCTTTAATCTGAAATATGAAAATGTGCTTTTTTTCATCTTATTTTGTCTTTTTTCAATAAAAAATTTCAAAATAACCTTGTTTCCCTTGATATTTTCTCTTTTTTAATCTGAAATATGAAAATGTGCTTTTTTTTCATCTTATTTTTTTTTGTCAATAAAAAATTTCAAAATAACCTTGTTTCCCTTGATATTTTCTCTTTTTTTAATCTGAAATATGAAAATGTGCTTTTTTTTCATCTTATTTTGTCTTTTTTCAATAAAAAATTGCAAAATAACCTTGTTTCCCTTGATATTTTCTCTTTTTTAATCTGAAATATGAAAATGTGCTTTTTTTTCATCTTATTTTGTCTTTTTTTCAATAAAAAATTTCAAAATAACCTTGTTTCCCTTGATATTTTCTCTTTTTTTAATCTGAAATATGAAAATGTGCTTTTTTCAACTTATTTTGTCTTTTTTTCAATAAAAAAATTTCAAAATAACCTTGTTTCCCTTGATATTTTCTCTTTTTTAAACTGAAATATGAAAATGTGCTTTTTTTTCATCTTATTTTGACTTTTTCAATAAAAAATTTCGAAATAACCTAGTTTCCCTTGATATTTTCACTTTTTTTAATCTGAAATATGAAAATGTGCTTTTTTTTTCATCTTATTTTGTCTTTTTTTCAATAAAAAATTTCAAAATAACCTTGTTTCCCTTGATATTTTCTCTTTTTTAATCTGAAATATGAAAATGTGCTTTTTTTTCATCTTATTTTGTCTTTTTTCAATAAAAATTTCGAAATAACCTAGTTTCCCCTGATATTTTCACTTTTTTTTAATCTGAAATATGAACATGTGATTTTTATTCATCTTATTTTGTCTTTTTTCAATAAAAAATTTCAAAATAACCTTGTTTCCCTTGATATTTTCTCTTTTTTAATCTGAAATATGAAAATGTGCTTTTTTTTCATCTTATTTTGTCTTTTTTCAATAAAAAATTTCAAAATAACCTTGTTTCCCTTGACATTTTCTATTTTTAATCTGAAATATGAAAATGTGCTTTTTTTTCATCTTATTTTGTCTTTTTTCAATAAAAATTTTCAAAATAACATTGTTTCTCTTGATATTTTCTCTTCTTTAATCTGAAATATGAAAATGTGCTTTTTTTCATCTTATTTTGTCTTTTTTCAATAAAAAATTTCAAAATAACCTTGTTTCCCTTGATATTTTCTCTTTTTTAATCTGAAATATGAAAATGTGCTTTTTTTTCATCTTATTTTTTTTTGTCAATAAAAAATTTCAAAATAACCTTGTTTCCCTTGATATTTTCTCTTTTTTAATCTGAAATATGAAAATGTGCTTTTTTTTCATCTTATTTTGTCTTTTTTCAATAAAAAATTGCAAAATAACCTTGTTTCCCTTGACATTTTCTCTTTTTTAATATAAAATATGAAAATGTGCTTTTTTTTCATCTTATTTTCTTTTTTCAATAAAAAATTTCAAAATAACCTTGTTTCCCTTGATATTTTCTCTTTTTTAATCTGAAATATGAAAATGTGCTTTTTTTCAACTTATTTTGTCTTTTTTCAATAAAAAATTTCAAAATAACCTTGTTTCCCTTGATATTTTCTCTTTTTTAATCTGAAATATGAAAATGTGCTTTTTTTTCATCTTATTTTGACTTTTTTCAATAAAAAATTTCGAAATAACCTAGTTTCCCTTGATATTTTCACTTTTTTTAATCTGAAATATGACAATGTGATTTTTATTCATCTTATTTTGTCTTTTTTCAATAAAAAATTTCAAAATAACCTTGTTTCCCTTGACATTTTCTATTTTTAATCTGAAATATGAAAATGTGCTTTTTTTCATCTTATTTTGTCTTTTTTCAATAAAAATTTTCAAAATAACATTGTTTCTCTTGATATTTTCTCTTCTTTAATCTGAAATATGAAAATGTGCTTTTTTTCATCTTATTTTGTCTTTTTTCAATAAAAAATTTCAAAATAACCTTGTTTCCCTTGATATTTTCTCTTTTTTAATCTGAAATATGAAAATGTGCTTTTTTTTCATCTTATTTTGTCTTTTTTCAATAAAAAATTTCAAAATAACCTTGTTTCCCTTGATATTTTCTCTTTTTTAATCTGAAATATGAAAATGTGCTTTTTTTTCATCTTATTTTGTCTTTTTTCAATAAAAAATTTCAAAATAACCTTGTTTCCCTTGATATTTTCTCTTTTTTTAATCTGAAATATGAAAATGTGCTTTATTTTCATCTTATTTTGTCTTTTTCAATAAAAAATTTCAAAATAACCTTGTTTCCCTTGACATTTTCTATTTTTAATCTGAAATATGAAAATGTGCTTTTTTTTCATCTTATTTTGTCTTTTTTCAATAAAAAATTTCAAAATAACCTTGTTTCCTTTGACTTTTACTCTTTTTTAATCTGAAATATGAAAATGTGCTTTTTTTTCATCTTATTTTCTTTTTTCAATAAAAAATTTCAAAATAACCTTCTTTCCCTTGATATTTTCTCTTTTTTAATCTGAAATATGAAAATGTGCTTTTTTTCATCTTATTTTGTCTTTTTTCAATAAAAAATTTCAAAATAACCTTGTTTCCCTTGATATTTTCTCTTTTTTAATCTGAAATATGAAAATGTGCTTTATTTTCATCTTATTTTGTCTTTTTTCAATGAAAAATTTCAAAATAACCTTGTTTCCCTTGATATTTTCTCTCTTTTAATCTGAAATATGAAAATGTGCCTTCTTTTTATATTATTTTGTCTTTTTTCAATAAAAAATTTCAAAATAACCTTGTTTCCCTTGATATTTTCTGTTTTTTAATCTGAAATAAGAAAATGTGCTTTTTTTTCAACTTATTTTGACTTTTTTCAATAAAAAATTTCAAAATAACCTTGTTTCCCTTGATATTTTCTCTTTTTTAATCTGAAATATGAAAATGTGCTTTTTTTTCATCTTAATTTGACTTTTTTCAATAAAAAATTTCGAAATAACCTAGTTTCCCTTGATATTTTCTCTTTTTTAATCTGAAATATGAAAATGTGCTTTTTTTTCATCATTTTGTCTTTTTTCAATAAAAAATTGCAAAATAACCTTGTTTCCCTTGACATTTTCTCTTTTTTGAATCTAAAATATGAAAATGTGCTTTTTTTTCATCTTATTTTCTTTTTTCAATAAAAAATTTCAAAATAACCTTGTTTCCCTTGATATTTTCTCTTTTTTAATCTGAAATATGAAAATGTGCTTTTTTTCAACTTATTTTGTCTTTTTTCAATAAAAAATTGCAAAATAACCTTGTTTCCCTTGACATTTTCTCTTTTTTAATATAAAATATGAAAATGTGCTTTTTTTTCATCTTATTTTCTTTTTTCAATAAAAAATTTCAAAATAACCTTGTTTCCCTTGATATTTTCTCTTTTTTAATCTGAAATATGAAAATGTGCTTTTTTTTCAACTTATTTTGTCTTTTTTCAATAAAAAATTTCAAAATAACCTTGTTTCCCTTGATATTTTCTCTTTTTTAATCTGAAATATGAAAATGTGCTTTTTTTTCATCTTATTTTGACTTTTTTCAATAAAAAATTTCGAAATAACCTAGTTTCCCTTGATATTTTCACTTTTTTTAATCTGAAATATGAAAATGTGCTTTTTTTCATCTTATTTTGTCTTTTTTCAATAAAAAATTTCCAAATAACCTTGTTTCCCTTGATATTTTCTCTTTTTTAATCTGAAATATGAAAATGTGCTTTTTTTTCATCTTATTTTGTCTTTTTTCAATAAAAAATTTCAAAATAACCTTGTTTCCCTTGATATTTTCTCTTTTTTTAATCTGAAATATGAAAATGTGCTTTTTTTTCATCTTATTTTGTCTTTTTTCAATAAAAAATTTCAAAATAACCTTGTTTCCCTTGATATTTTCTCTTTTTTAATCTGAAATATGAAAATGTGCTTTTTTTCAACTTATTTTGTCTTTTTTCAATAAAAAATTTCAAAATAACCTTGTTTCCCTTGATATTTTCTCTTTTTTAATCTGAAATATGAAAATGTGCTTTTTTTTCATCTTATTTTGACTTTTTTTCAATAAAAAATTTCAAAATAACCTTGTTTCCCTTGATATTTTCACTTTTTTTAATCTGAAATATGAAAATGTGATTTTTATTCATCTTATTTTGTCTTTTTTTCAATAAAAAATTTCAAAATAACCTTGTTTCCCTTGACATTTTCTATTTTTAATCTGAAATATGAAAATGTGCTTTTTTTCATCTTATTTTGTCTTTTTTCAATAAAAATTTTCAAAATAACATTGTTTCTCTTGATATTTTCTCTTCTTTAATCTGAAATATGAAAATGTGCTTTTTTTCATCATTTTGTCTTTTTTCAATAAAAAATTTCAAAATAACCTTGTTTCCCTTGATATTTTCTCTTTTTTAATCTGAAATATGAAAATGTGCTTTTTTTTCATCTTATTTTGTCTTTTTTCAATAAAAAATTTCAAAATAACCTTGTTTCCCTTGATATTTTCTCTTTTTTAATCTGAAATATGAAAATGTGCTTTTTTTTCATCTTATTTTGTCTTTTTTCAATAAAAAATTTCAAAATAACCTTGTTTCCCTTGATATTTTCTCTTTTTTTAATCTGAAATATGAAAATGTGCTTTATTTTCATCTTATTTTGTCTTTTTCAATAAAAAATTTCAAAATAACCTTGTTTCCCTTGACATTTTCTATTTTTAATCTGAAATATGAAAATGTGCTTTTTTTCATCTTATTTTGTCTTTTTTCAATAAAAAATTTCAAAATAACCTTGTTTCCCTTGACTTTTACTCTTTTTTAATCTGAAATATGAAAATGTGCTTTTTTTTCATCTTATTTTCTTTTTTCAATAAAAAATTTCAAAATAACCTTCTTTCCCTTGACATTTTCTATTTTTAATCTGAAATATGAAAATGTGCTTTTTTTTTCATCTTATTTTGTCTTTTTTTCAATAAAAATTTTCAAAATAACATTGTTTCTCTTGATATTTTCTCTTCTTTAATCTGAAATATGAAAATGTGCTTTTTTTTCATCTTATTTTGTCTTTTTTCAATAAAAAATTTCAAAATAACCTTGTTTCCCTTGATAATTTCACTTTTTTAATCTGAAATATGAAAATGTGCTTTTTTTTCATCTTATTTTGTCTTTTTTCAATAAAAAATTTCAAAATAACCTTGTTTCCCTTGACTTTTACTCTTTTTTAATCTGAAATATGAAAATGTGCTTTTTTTTTTCATCTTATTTTCTTTTTTCAATAAAAAATTTCAAAATAACCTTCTTTCCCTTGATATTTTCTCTTTTTTAATCTGAAATATGAAAATGTGCTTTTTTTCATTTTATTTTGTCTTTTTTCAATAAAAAATTTCAAAATAACCTTGTTTCCCTTGATATTTTCTCTTTTTTTAATCTGAAATATGAAAATGTGCTTTATTTTCATCTTATTTTGTCTTTTTTCAATGAAAAATTTCAAAATAACCTTCTTTCCCTTGATATTTTCTCTCTTTTAATCTGAAATATGAAAATGTGCTTTCTTTGTATATTATTTTGTCTTTTTTCAATAAAAAATTTCAAAATAACCTTGTTTCCCTTGATATTTTCTGTTTTTTTAATCTGAAATAAGAAAATGTGCTTTTTTTTCTTCTTATTTTGTCTTTTTTCAATAAAAAAATTTCAAAATAACCTTGTTTCCCTTGACATTTTCTATTTTTAATCTGAAATATGAAAATGTGCTTTTTTTTCATCTTATTTTGTCTTTTTTCAATAAGAAATTTCAAAATAACCTTGTTTCCCTTGATATTTTCTCTTTTTTTAATCTGAAATATGAAAATGTGCTTTTTTTTCATCTTATTTTGTCTTTTTTCAATAAAAAATTTCAAAATAACCTTGTTTCCCTTGATATTTTCTCTTTTTTTAATCTAAATATGAAAATGTGCTTTATTTTCATCTTATTTTGTCTTTTTTCAATAAAAAATTTCAAAATAATCTTGTTTCCCTTGACATTTTCTATTTTTAATCTGAAATATGAAAATGTGCTTTTTTTTCATCTTATTTTGTCTTTTTTTTCAATAAAAAATTTCAAAATAACCTTGTTTCCCTTGACTTTTTCTCTTTTTTAACCTGAAATATGAAAATGTGCTTTTTTTTCATCTAATTTTCTTTTTTCAATAAAAAATTTCAAAATAACCTTCTTTCCCTTGATATTTTCTCTTTTTTAATCTGAAATATGAAAATGTGATTTTTATTCATCTTATTTTGTCTTTTTTCAATAAAAAATTTCGAAATAACCTAGTTTCCCTTGATATTTTCACTTTTTTTAATCTGAAATATGAACATGTGATTTTTATTCATCTTATTTTGTCTTTTTTCAATAAAAAATTTCAAAATAACCTTGTTTCCTTTGACATTTTCTATTTTTAATCTGAAATATGAAAATGTGCTTTTTTTTCATCTTATTTTGTCTTTTTTCAATAAAAAATTTCAAAATAACCTTGTTTCCCTTGACTTTTCTCTTTTTTAATCTGAAATATGAAAATGTGCTTTTTTTTCATCTTATTTTCTTTTTTCAATAAAAAATTTCAAAATAACCTTGTTTCCCTTGATATTTTCTCTTTTTTAATCTGAAATATGAAAATGTGCTTTTTTTTTCAACTTATTTTGTCTTTTTTCAATAAAAAATTTCAAAATAACCTTGTTTCCCTTGATATTTTCTGTTTTTTAATCTGAAATATGAAAATATGCTTTATTTTCATCTTATTTTGTCTTTTTTCAATGAAAAATTTCAAAATAACCTTGTTTCCCTTGATATTTTCTCTTTTTTAATCTGAAATATGAAAATGTGCTTTATTTTTATATTATTTTGTCTTTTTTCAATAAAAAATTTCAAAATAATCTTGTTTCCCTTGATATTTTCTGTTTTTTAATCTGAAATAAGAAAATGTGCTATTTTTTCATCTTATTTTGTCTTTTTTCAATAAAAAATTGCAAAATAACCTTGTTTCCCTTGACATTTTCTATTTTTTAATCTGAAATATGAAAATGTGCTTTTTTTTCATCTTATTTTGTCTTTTTTCAATAAAAAATTTCGAAATAACCTAGTTTCCCTTGATATTTTCACTTTTTTTAATCTGAAATATGAAAATGTGATTTTTATTCATCTTATTTTGTCTTTTTTCAATAAAAAATTTCAAAATAACCTTGTTTCCCTTGACATTTACTATTTTTAATCTGAAATATGAAAATATGCTTTTTTTTTCATCTTATTTTGTCTTTTTTCAATAAAAAATGTCAAAATAACCTTGTTTCCCTTGACTTTTTCTCTTTTTTAATCTGAAATATGAAAATGTGCTTTTTTTCATCTTATTTTCTTTTTTCAATAAAAAATTTCAAAATAACCTTGTTTCCCTTGATATTTTCTCTTTTTTAATCTGAAATATGAAAATGTGGTTTTTTTCATCTTATTTTGTCTTTTTCAATAAAAAATTGCAAAATAACCTTGTTTCCCTTGACATTTTCTCTTTTTTAATCTAAAATATGAAAATGTGCTTTTTTTTCATCTTATTTTCTTTTTTCAATAAAAAATTTCAAAATAACCTTGTTTCCCTTGATATTTTCTCTTTTTTAATCTGAAATATGAAAATATGCTTTTTTTCAACTTATTTTGTCTTTTTTCAATAAAAAATTTCAAAATAACCTTGTTTCCCTTGATATTTTCTCTTTTTTAATCTGAAATATGAAAATGTGCTTTTTTTCATCTTATTTTGACTTTTTTCAATAAAAAATTTCGAAATAACCTAGTTTCCCTTGATATTTTCACTTTTTTTAATCTGAAATATGAAAATGTGATTTTTATTCATCTTATTTTGTCTTTTTTCAATAAAAAATTTCAAAATAACCTTGTTTCCCTTGACATTTTCTATTTTTAATCTGAAATATGAAAATGTGCTTTTTTTTCTTCTGATTTTGTCTTTTTTCAATAAAAATTTTCAAAATAACATTGTTTCTCTTGATATTTTCTCTTCTTTAATCTGAAATATGAAAATGTGCTTTTTTTCATCTTATTTTGTCTTTTTTCAATAAAAAATTTCAAAATAACCTTGTTTCCCTTGATATTTTCTCTTTTTTAATCTGAAATATGAAAATGTGCTTTTTTTTCATCTTATTTTTTTTTGTCAATAAAAAATTTCAAAATAACCTTGTTTCCCTTGATATTTTCTCTTTTTTAATCTGAAATATGAAAATGTGCTTTTTTTTCATCTTATTTTGTCTTTTTTCAATAAAAAATTTCAAAATAACCTTGTTTCCCTTGATATTTTCTCTTTTTTTAATCTGAAATATGAAAATGTGCTTTTTTTTCATCTTATTTTGTCTTTTTTCAATAAAAAATTTCAAAATAACCTTGTTTCCCTTGATATTTTCTCTTTTTTAATCTGAAATATGAAAATGTGCTTTTTTTCAACTTATTTTGTCTTTTTTCAATAAAAAATTTCAAAATAACCTTGTTTCCCTTGATATTTTCTCTTTTTTAATCTGAAATATGAAAATGTGCTTTTTTTTCATCTTATTTTGACTTTTTTCAATAAAAAATTTCGAAATAACCTAGTTTCCCTTGATATTTTCACTTTTTTTAATCTGAAATATGAAAATGTGCTTTTTTTCATCTTATTTTGTCTTTTTTCAATAAAAAAATTTCAAAATAACCTTGTTTCCCTTGACATTTTCTATTTTTAATCTGAAATATGAAAATGTGCTTTTTTTTCATCTGATTTTGTCTTTTTTCAATAAAAATTTTCAAAATAACATTGTTTCTCTTGATATTTTCTCTTCTTTAATCTGAAATATGAAAATGTGCTTTTTTTCATCTTATTTTGTCTTTTTTCAATAAAAAATTTCAAAATAACCTTGTTTCCCTTGATATTTTCTCTTTTTTAATCTGAAATATGAAAATGTGCTTTTTTTTCATCTTATTTTTTTTTGTCAATAAAAAATTTCAAAATAACCTTGTTTCCCTTGATATTTTCTCTTTTTTTAATCTGAAATATGAAAATGTGCTTTTTTTTCATCTTATTTTGTCTTTTTTCAATAAAAAATTGCAAAATAACCTTGTTTCCCTTGATATTTTCTCTTTTTTAATCTGAAATATGAAAATGTGCTTTTTTTTTCATCTTATTTTGTCTTTTTTCAATAAAAAATTTCAAAATAACCTTGTTTCCCTTGATATTTTCTCTTTTTTAATCTGAAATATGAAAATGTGCTTTTTTTCAACTTATTTTGTCTTTTTTCAATAAAAAATTTCAAAATAACCTTGTTTCCCTTGATATTTTCTCTTTTTTAAACTGAAATATGAAAATGTGCTTTTTTTTCATCTTATTTTGACTTTTTTCAATAAAAAATTTCGAAATAACCTAGTTTCCCAAATTGATATTTTCACTTTTTTTAATCTGAAATATGAAAATGTGCTTTTTTTTCATCTTATTTTGTCTTTTTTCAATAAAAAATTTCAAAATAACCTTGTTTACCCTTGATATTTTCTCTTTTTTTAATCTGAAATATGAAAATGTGCTTTTTTTCATCTTATTTTGTCTTTTTTCAATAAAAAATTTCGAAATAACCTAGTTTTCCCCTGATATTTTCACTTTTTTTAATCTGAAATATGAACATGTGATTTTTATTCATCTTATTTTGTCTTTTTTCAATAAAAAATTTCAAAATAACCTTGTTTCCCTTGATATTTTCTCTTTTTTAATCTGAAATATGAAAATGTGCTTTTTTTTCATCTTATTTTGTCTTTTTTCAATAAAAAATTTCAAAATAACCTTGTTTCCCTTGACATTTTCTATTTTTAATCTGAAATATGAAAATGTGCTTTTTTTTCATCTTATTTTGTCTTTTTTCAATAAAAATTTTCAAAATAACATTGTTTCTCTTGATATTTTCTCTTCTTTAATCTGAAATATGAAAATGTGCTTTTTTTCATCTTATTTTGTCTTTTTTCAATAAAAAATTTCAAAATAACCTTGTTTCCCTTGATATTTTCTCTTTTTTAATCTGAAATATGAAAATGTGCTTTTTTTTCATCTTATTTTTTTTTGTCAATAAAAAATTTCAAAATAACCTTGTTTCCCTTGATATTTTCACTTTTTTAATCTGAAATATGAAAATGTGCTTTTTTTTCATCTTATTTTGTCTTTTTTCAATAAAAAATTGCAAAATAACCTTGTTTCCCTTGACATTTTCTCTTTTTTAATATAAAATATGAAAATGTGCTTTTTTTTTCATCTTATTTTCTTTTTTCAATAAAAAATTTCAAAATAACCTTGTTTCCCTTGATATTTTCTCTTTTTTTAATCTGAAATATGAAAATGTGCTTTTTTTCAACTTATTTTGTCTTTTTTTCAATAAAAAATTTCAAAATAACCTTGTTTCCCTTGATATTTTCTCTTTTTTAATCTGAAATATGAAAATGTGCTTTTTTTTCATCTTATTTTGACTTTTTTCAATAAAAAATTTCGAAATAACCTAGTTTCCCTTGATATTTTCACTTTTTTTAATCTGAAATATGACAATGTGATTTTTATTCATCTTATTTTGTCTTTTTTCAATAAAAAATTTCAAAATAACCTTGTTTCCCTTGACATTTTCTATTTTTAATCTGAAATATGAAAATGTGCTTTTTTTTCATCTTATTTTGTCTTTTTTCAATAAAAATTTTCAAAATAACATTGTTTCTCTTGATATTTTCTCTTCTTTAATCTGAAATATGAAAATGTGCTTTTTTTCATCTTATTTTGTCTTTTTTCAATAAAAAATTTCAAAATAACCTTGTTTCCCTTGATATTTTCTCTTTTTTAATCTGAAATATGAAAATGTGCTTTTTTTTCATCTTATTTTGTCTTTTTTCAATAAAAAATTTCAAAATAACCTTGTTTCCCTTGATATTTTCTCTTTTTTAATCTGAAATATGAAAATGTGCTTTTTTTTCATCTTATTTTGTCTTTTTTCAATAAAAAATTTCAAAATAACCTTGTTTCCCTTGATATTTTCTCTTTTTTTAATCTGAAATATGAAAATGTGCTTTATTTTCATCTTATTTTGTCTTTTTCAATAAAAAATTTCAAAATAACCTTGTTTCCCTTGACATTTTCTATTTTTAATCTGAAATATGAAAATGTGCTTTTTTTTCATCTTATTTTGTCTTTTTTCAATAAAAAATTTCAAAATAACCTTGTTTCCTTTGACTTTTACTCTTTTTTAATCTGAAATATGAAAATGTGCTTTTTTTCATCTTATTTTCTTTTTTCAATAAAAAATTTCAAAATAACCTTCTTT
This sequence comes from Ascarosepion bandense, assembly GCA_037127315.1. Classification (NCBI taxonomy): domain Eukaryota; kingdom Metazoa; phylum Mollusca; class Cephalopoda; order Sepiida; family Sepiidae; genus Ascarosepion; species Ascarosepion bandense. The sequence goes on from JBBBDQ010025003.1 coordinate 19,590, forward strand.
CCCTTGATATTTTCTCTTTTTTAATCTGAAATATGAAAATGTGCTTTTTTTCATCTTATTTTGTCTTTTTTCAATAAAAAATTTCAAAATAACCTTGTTTCCCTTGATATTTTCTCTTTTTTAATCTGAAATATGAAAATGTGCTTTATTTTCATCTTATTTTGTCTTTTTTCAATGAAAAATTTCAAAATAACCTTGTTTCCCTTGATATTTTCTCTCTTTTAATCTGAAATATGAAAATGTGCCTTCTTTTTATATTATTTTGTCTTTTTTCAATAAAAAATTTCAAAATAACCTTGTTTCCCTTGATATTTTCTGTTTTTTAATCTGAAATAAGAAAATGTGCTTTTTTTTCAACTTATTTTGACTTTTTTCAATAAAAAAATTTCAAAATAACCTTGTTTCCCTTGATATTTTCTCTTTTTTAATCTGAAATATGAAAATGTGCTTTTTTTTTCATCTTAATTTGACTTTTTTCAATAAAAAATTTCGAAATAACCTAGTTTCCCTTGATATTTTCTCTTTTTTTAATCTGAAATATGAAAATGTGCTTTTTTTTCATCATTTTGTCTTTTTTCAATAAAAAATTGCAAAATAACCTTGTTTCCCTTGACATTTTCTCTTTTTGAATCTAAAATATGAAAATGTGCTTTTTTTCATCTTATTTTCTTTTTTCAATAAAAAATTTCAAAATAACCTTGTTTCCCTTGATATTTTCTCTTTTTTAATCTGAAATATGAAAATGTGCTTTTTTTCAACTTATTTTGTCTTTTTTCAATAAAAAATTGCAAAATAACCTTGTTTCCCTTGACATTTTCTCTTTTTTAATATAAAATATGAAAATGTGCTTTTTTTTCATCTTATTTTCTTTTTTCAATAAAAAATTTCAAAATAACCTTGTTTCCCTTGATATTTTCTCTTTTTTAATCTGAAATATGAAAATGTGCTTTTTTTCAACTTATTTTGTCTTTTTTCAATAAAAAATTTCAAAATAACCTTGTTTCCCTTGATATTTTCTCTTTTTTAATCTGAAATATGAAAATGTGCTTTTTTTTCATCTTATTTTGACTTTTTTCAATAAAAAATTTCGGAATAACCTAGTTTCCCTTGATATTTTCACTTTTTTTAATCTGAAATATGAAAATGTGATTTTTATTCATCTTATTTTGTCTTTTTTCAATAAAAAATTTCAAAATAACATTGTTTCCCTTGACATTTTCTATTTTTAATCTGAAATATGAAAATGTGCTTTTTTTTCATCTTATTTTGTCTTTTTTCAATAAAAATTTTCAAAATAACCTTGTTTCCCTTGATATTTTGTCTTTTTTAATCTGAAATATGAAAATGTGCTTTTTTTTCATCTTATTTTCTTTTTTCAATAAAAAATTTCAAAATAACCTTGTTTCCCTTGATATTTTCTCTTTTTTAATCTGAAATATGAAAATGTCCTTTTTTTCATCATTTTGTCTTTTTTCAATAAAAAATTGCAAAATAACCTTGTTTCCCTTGACATTTTGTCTTTTTGAATCTAAAATATGAAAATGTGCTTTTTTTTCATCTTATTTTTCTTTTTTTCAATAAAAAATTTCAAAATAACCTTGTTTCCCTTGATATTTTCTCTTTTTTAATCTGAAATATGAAAATGTGCTTTTTTTCAACTTATTTTGTCTTTTTTCAATAAAAAATTTCAAAATAACCTTGTTTCCCTTCATATTTTCTCTTTTTTAATCTGAAATATGAAAATGTGCTTTTTTTTCATCTTATTTTGACTTTATTCAATAAAAAATTTCGAAATAACCTAGTTTCCCTTGATATTTTCACTTTTTTTAATCTGAAATATGAAAATGTGATTTTTATTCATCTTATTTTGTCTTTTTTCAATAAAAAATTTCAAAATAACCTTGTTTCCCTTGACATTTTCTATTTTTAATCTGAAATATGAAAATGTGCTTTTTTTTTCATCTTATTTTGTCTTTTTTCAATAAAAATTTTCAAAATAACATTGTTTCTCTTGATATTTTCTCTTCTTTAATCTGAAATATGAAAATGTGCTTTTTTTCATCTTATTTTGTCTTTTTTCAATAAAAAATTTCCAAATAACCTTGTTTCCCTTGATATTTTCTCTTTTTTAATCTGAAATATGAAAATGTGCTTTTTTTTCATCTTATTTTGTCTTTTTTTCAATAAAAAATTTCAAAATAACCTTGTTTCCCTTGATATTTTCTCTTTTTTAATCTGAAATATGAAAATGTGCTTTTTTTTCATCTTATTTTGTCTTTTTTCAATAAAAAATTTCAAAATAACCTTGTTTCCCTTGATATTTTCTCTTTTTTAATCTGAAATATGAAAATGTGCTTTTTTTCAACTTATTTTGTCTTTTTTCAATAAAAAATTTCAAAATAACCTTGTTTCCCTTGATATTTTCTCTTTTTTAATCTGAAATATGAAAATGTGCTTTTTTTTCATCTTATTTTGTCTTTTTTCAATAAAAAATTTCAAAATAACCTTGTTTCCCTTGATATTTTCTCTTTTTTAATCTGAAATATGAAAATGTGCTTTTTTTCAACTTATTTTGTCTTTTTTCAATAAAAAATTTCAAAATAACCTTGTTTCCCTTGATATTTTCTCTTTTTTTAATCTGAAATATGAAAATGTGCTTTTTTTTCATCTTATTTTGACTGTTTTCAATAAAAAATTTCGAAATAACCTAGTTTCCCTTGATATTTTCACTTTTTTTAATCTGAAATATGAAAATGTGATTTTTATTCATCTTATTTTGTCTTTTTTCAATAAAAAATTTCAAAATAACCTTGTTTCCCTTGACATTTTCTATTTTTAATCTGAAATATGAAAATGTGCTTTTTTTTCATCTTATTTTGTCTTTTTTCAATAAAAATTTTCAAAATAACATTGTTTCTCTTGATATTTTCTCTTCTTTAATCTGAAATATGAAAATGTGCTTTTTTTCATCTTATTTTGTCTTTTTTCAATAAAAAATTTTCAAAATAACCTTGTTTCCCTTGATATTTTCTCTTTTTTAATCTGAAATATGAAAATGTGCTTTTTTTTCATCTTATTTTGTCTTTTTTCAATAAAAAATTTCAAAATAACCTTGTTTCCCTTGATATTTTCTCTTTTTTTAATCTGAAATATGAAAATGTGCTTTTTTTTCATCTTATTTTGTCTTTTTTCAATAAAAAATTTACAAAATAACCTTGTTTCCCTTGATATTTTCTCTTTTTTTAATCTGAAATATGAAAATGTGCTTTATTTTCATCTTATTTTGTCTTTTTCAATAAAAAATTTCAAAATAACCTTGTTTCCCTTGATATTTTCTCTTTTTTAATCTGAAATATGAAAATGTGCTTTTTTTTTCATCTTATTTTGTCTTTTTTCAATAAAATATTTCAAAATAACCTTGTTTCACTTGATATTTTCTCTTTTTTAATCTTAAATATGAAAATTTGCTTTTTTTTCATCTTATTTTGTTTTTTTCAATAAAAAAATTCAATATAACCTTGTTTCCCTTGATATTTTCTCTTTTTTAATCTTAAATATGAAAATGTACTTTGTTGTCAACTTATTTTGTCTTTTTTCAATAAAAAATTTCCAAAAAAACCTTGTTTCCCTTGATATTTTCTCTTTTTTTAATCTGAAATATGAAAATGTGCTTTTTTGTCATCTTATTTTGACTTTTTTCAATAAAAAATTTCGAAATAACCTAGTTTCCCTTGATATTTTCACTTTTTTTAATCTGAAATATGAAAATGTGATTTTTATTCATCTTATTTTGTCTTTTTTCAATAAAAAATTTCAAAATAACCTTGTTTCCCTTGACATTTTCTATTTTTAATCTGAAATATGAAAATGTGCTTTTTTTTCATCTTATTTTGTCTTTTTTCAATAAAAATTTTCAAAATAACATTGTTTCTCTTGATATTTTCTCTTCTTTAATCTGAAATATGAAAATGTGCTTTTTTTCATCTTATTTTGTCTTTTTTCAATAAAAAATTTCCAAATAACCTTGTTTCCCTTGATATTTTCTCTTTTTTAATCTGAAATATGAAAATGTGCTTTTTTTTCATCTTATTTTGTCTTTTTTCAATAAAAAATTTCAAAATAACCTTGTTTCCCTTGATATTTTCTCTTTTTTAATCTGAAATATGAAAATGTGCTTTTTTTTCATCTTATTTTGTCTTTTTTCAATAAAAAATTTCAAAATAACCTTGTTTCCCTTGATATTTTCTCTTTTTTAATCTGAAATATGAAAATGTGCTTTTTTCAACTTATTTTGTCTTTTTTCAATAAATATTTCAAAATAACCTTGTTTCCCTTGACATTTTCTATTTTTAATCTGAAATATGAAAATGTGCTTTTTTTTCATCTTATTTTGTCTTTTTTTCAATAAAAAATTTCAAAATAACCTTGTTTCCCTTGACTTTTACTCTTTTTTAATCTGAAATATGAAAATGTGCTTTTTTTTCATCTTATTTTCTTTTTTCAATAAAAAATTTCAAAATAACCTTCTTTCCCTTGACATTTTCTATTTTTAATCTGAAATATGAAAATGTGCTTTTTTTTTCATCTTATTTTGTCTTTTTTCAATAAAAATTTTCAAAATAACATTGTTTCTCTTGATATTTTCTCTTCTTTAATCTGAAATATGAAAATGTGCTTTTTTTTCATCTTATTTTGTCTTTTTTCAATAAAAAATTTCAAAATAACCTTGTTTCCCTTGATAATTTCACTTTTTTAATCTGAAATATGAAAATGTGCTTTTTTTTCATCTTATTTTGTCTTTTTTCAATAAAAAATTTCAAAATAACCTTGTTTCCCTTGATATTTTCTCTTTTTTAATCTGAAATATGAAAATGTGCTTTATTTTCATCTTATTTTGTCTTTTTTCAATAAAAAATTTCAAAATAACCTTGTTTCCCTTGACATTTTCTATTTTTAATCTGAAATATGAAAATGTGCTTTTTTTTCATCTTATTTTGTCTTTTTTCAATAAAAAATTTCAAAATAACCTTGTTTACCTTGACTTTTACTCTTTTTTAATCTGAAATATGAAAATGTGCTTTTTTTTCATCTTATTTTCTTTTTTCAATAAAAAATTTCAAAATAACCTTCTTTCCCTTGATATTTTCTCTTTTTTTAATCTGAAATATGAAAATGTGCTTTTTTTTCATTTTATTTTGTCTTTTTTCAATAAAAAATTTCAAAATAACCTTGTTTCCCTTGATATTTTCTCTTTTTTTAATCTGAAATATGAAAATGTGCTTTATTTTCATCTTATTTTGTCTTTTTTCAATGAAAAATTTCAAAATAACCTTCTTTCCCTTGATATTTTCTCTCTTTTAATCTGAAATATGAAAATGTCCTTTCTTTGTATATTATTTTGTCTTTTTTCAATAAAAAATTTCAAAATAACCTTGTTTCCCTTGATATTTTCTGTTTTTTAATCTGAAATAAGAAAATGTGCTTTTTTTTCTTCTTATTTTGTCTTTTTTCAATAAAAAATTTCAAAATAACCTTGTTTCCCTTGACATTTTCTATTTTTATTCTGAAATATGAAAATGTGCTTTTTTTTTTCATCTTATTTTGTCTTTTTTCAATGAGAAATTTCAAAATAACCTTGTTTCCCTTGATATTTTCTCTTTTTTTAATCTGAAATATGAAAATGTGCTTTTTTTTCATCTTATTTTGTCTTTTTTCAATAAAAAATTTCAAAATAACCTTGTTTCTCTTGATATTTTCTCTTTTTTTAATCTAAATATGAAAATGTGCTTTATTTTCATCTTATTTTGTCTTTTTCAATAAAAAATTTCAAAATAATCTTGTTTCCCTTGACATTTTCTATTTTTAATCTGAAATATGAAAATGTGCTTTTTTTTCATCTTATTTTGTCTTTTTTCAATAAAAAATTTGAAATTACCTTGTTTCCCTTGACTTTTTCTCTTTTTTAATCTGAAATATGAAAATGTGCTTTTTTTTCATCTAATTTTCTTTTTTCAATAAAAAATTTCAAAATAACCTTCTTTCCCTTGATATTTTCTCTTTTTTAATCTGAAATATGAAAATGTGATTTTTATTCATCTTATTTTGTCTTTTTTCAATAAAAAATTTCAAAATAACCTTGTTTCCCTTGATATTTTCTATTTTTAATCTGAAATATGAAAATGTGCTTTTTTTTCATCTTATTTTGTCTTTTTTCAATAAAAATTTTCAAAATAACATTGTTTCTCTTGATATTTTCTCTTCTTTAATCTGAAATATGAAAATGTGCTTTTTTTCATCTTATTTTGTCTTTTTTCAATAAAAAATTTCAAAATAACCTTGTTTCCCTTGATATTTTCTCTTTTTTAATCTGAAATATGAAAATGTGCTTTTTTTTCATCTTATTTTGTCTTTTTTCAATAAAAAATTTCAAAATAACCTTGTTTCCCTTGATATTTTCTCTTTTTTAATCTGAAATATGAAAATGTGCTTTTTTTTCATCTTATTTTGTCTTTTTTCAATAAAATATTTCAAAATAACCTTGTTTCACTTGATATTTTCTCTTTTTTAATCTTAAATATGAAAATTTGCTTTTTTTTTCATCTTATTTTGTTTTTTTCAATAAAAAAATTCAATATAACCTTGTTTCCCTTGATATTTTCTCTTTTTTAATCTTAAATATGAAAATGTACTTTGTTGTCAACTTATTTTGTCTTTTTTCAATAAAAAATTTCCAAAAAAACCTTGTTTCCCTTGATATTTTCTCTTTTTTAATCTGAAATATGAAAATGTGCTTTTTTGTCATCTTATTTTGACTTTTTTCAATAAAAAATTTCGAAATAACCTAGTTTCCCTTGATATTTTCACTTTTTTTAATCTGAAATATGAAAATGTGATTTTTATTCATCTTATTTTGTCTTTTTTCAATAAAAAATTTCAAAATAACCTTGTTTCCCTTGACATTTTCTATTTTTAATCTGAAATATGAAAATGTGCTTTTTTTTCATCTTATTTTGTCTTTTTTCAATAAAAATTTTCAAAATAACATTGTTTCTCTTGATATTTTCTCTTCTTTAATCTGAAATATGAAAATGTGCTTTTTTTCATCTTATTTTGTCTTTTTTCAATAAAAAATTTCCAAATAACCTTGTTTCCCTTGATATTTTCTCTTTTTTAATCTGAAATATGAAAATGTGCTTTTTTTTCATCTTATTTTGTCTTTTTTCAATAAAAAATTTGAAATTACCTTGTTTCCCTTGACTTTTTCTCTTTTTTAATCTGAAATATGAAAATGTGCTTTTTTTTCCTCTAATTTTCTTTTTTCAATAAAAAATTTCAAAATAACCTTCTTTCCCTTGATATTTTCTCTTTTTTAATCTGAAATATGAAAATGTGATTTTTATTCATCTTATTTTGTCTTTTTTCAATAAAAAATTTCAAAATAACCTTGTTTCCCTTGATATTTTCTATTTTTAATCTGAAATATGAAAATGTGCTTTTTTTCATCTTATTTTGTCTTTTTTCAATAAAAATTTTCAAAATAACATTGTTTCTCTTGATATTTTCTCTTCTTTAATCTGAAATATGAAAATGTGCTTTTTTTCATCTTATTTTGTCTTTTTTCAATAAAAAATTTCAAAATAACCTTGTTTCCCTTGATATTTTCTCTTTTTTAATCTGAAATATGAAAATGTGCTTTTTTTTCATCTTATTTTGTCTTTTTTCAATAAAAAATTTCAAAATAACCTTGTTTCCCTTGATATTTTCTCTTTTTTAATCTGAAATATGAAAATGTGCTTTTTTTTCATCTTATTTTGTCTTTTTTCAATAAAATATTTCAAAATAACCTTGTTTCACTTGATATTTTCTCTTTTTTAATCTTAAATATGAAAATTTGCTTTTTTTTCATCTTATTTTGTTTTTTTCAATAAAAAAATTCAATATAACCTTGTTTCCCTTGATATTTTCTCTTTTTTAATCTTAAATATGAAAATGTACTTTGTTGTCAACTTATTTTGTCTTTTTTCAATAAAAATTTCCAAAAAAAACCTTGTTTCCCTTGATATTTTCTCTTTTTTAATCTGAAATATGAAAATGTGCTTTTTTGTCATCTTATTTTGACTTTTTTCAATAAAAAATTTCGAAATAACCTAGTTTCCCTTGATATTTTCACTTTTTTTAATCTGAAATATGAAAATGTGATTTTTATTCATCTTATTTTGTCTTTTTTCAATAAAAAATTTCAAAATAACCTTGTTTCCCTTGACATTTTCTATTTTTAATCTGAAATATGAAAATGTGCTTTTTTTTCATCTTATTTTGTCTTTTTTCAATAAAAATTTTCAAAATAACATTGTTTCTCTTGATATTTTCTCTTCTTTAATCTGAAATATGAAAATGTGCTTTTTTTCATCTTATTTTGTCTTTTTTCAATAAAAAATTTCCAAATAACCTTGTTTCCCTTGATATTTTCTCTTTTTTAATCTGAAATATGAAAATGTGCTTTTTTTTCATCTTATTTTGTCTTTTTTCAATAAAAAATTTCAAAATAACCTTGTTTCCCTTGATATTTTCTCTTTTTTAATCTGAAATATGAAAATGTGCTTTTTTTTCATCTTATTTTGTCTTTTTTCAATAAAAAATTTCAAAATAACCTTGTTTCCCTTGATATTTTCTCTTTTTTAATCTGAAATATGAAAATGTGCTTTTTTTCAACTTATTTTGTCTTTTTTCAATAAATATTTCAAAATAACCTTGTTTCCCTTGATATTTTCTCTTTTTTAATCTGAAATATGAAAATGTGCTTTTTTTTCATCTTATTTTGTCTTTTTTCAATAAAAAATTTCGAAATAACCTAGTTTCCCTTGATATTTTCACTTTTTTTAATCTGAAATATGAAAATGTGATTTTTATTCATCTTATTTTGTCTTTTTTCAATAAAAAATTTCAAAATAACCTTGTTTCCCTTGACATTTTCTATTTTTAATCTGAAATATGAAAATGTGCTTTTTTTTCATCATTTTGTCTTTTTTCAATAAAAATTTTCAAAATAACATTGTTTCTCTTGATATTTTCTCTTCTTTAATCTGAAATATGAAAATGTGCTTTTTTTCATCTTATTTTATCTTTTTTCAATAAAAAATTTCAAAATAACCTTGTTTCCCTTGATATTTTCTCTTTTTTTAATCTGAAATATGAAAATGTGCTTTATTTTCATCTTATTTTGTCTTTTTTCAATAAAAAATTTCAAAATAACCTTGTTTCCCTTGACATTTTCTATTTTTAATCTGAAATATGAAAATGTGCTTTTTTTTCATCTTATTTTGTCTTTTTTCAATAAACAATTTCAAAATAACCTTGTTTCCCTTGACTTTTACTCTTTTTTAATCTGAAATATGAAAATGTGCTTTTTTTTCATCTTATTTTCTTTTTTCAATAAAAAATTTCAAAATAACCTTCTTTCCCTTGATATTTTCTCTTTTTTAATCTGAAATATGAAAATGTGCTTTTTTTTCATCTTATTTTGTCTTTTTTCAATAAAAAATTTCAAAATAACCTTGTTTCCCTTGATATTTTCTGTTTTTTAATCTGAAATAAGAAAATGTGCTTTTTTTTCATCTTATTTTGTCTTTTTTCAATAAAAAATTTCAAAATAACCTTGTTTCCCTTGACATTTTCTATTTTTAATCTGAAATATGAAAATGTGCTTTTTTTTCATCTTATTTTGTCTTTTTTCAATAAGAAATTTCAAAATAACCTTGTTTCCCTTGATATTTTCTCTTTTTTTTAATCTGAAATATGAAAATGTGCTTTTTTTTCATCTTATTTTGTCTTTTTTCAATAAAAAATTTCAAAATAACCTTGTTTCCCTTGATATTTTCTCTTTTTTTAATCTAAATATGAAAATGTGCTTTATTTTCATCTTATTTTGTCTTTTTTCAATAAAAAATTTCAAAATAATCTTGTTTCCCTTGACATTTTCTATTTTTAATCTGAAATATGAAAATGTGCTTTTTTTTCATCTTATTTTGTCTTTTTTCAATAAAAAATTTCAAAATAACCTTGTTTCCCTTGACTTTTTCTCTTTTTTAATCTGAAATATGAAAATGTGCTTTTTTTTCATCTAATTTTCTTTTTTCAATAAAAAATTTCAAAATAACCTTCTTTCCCTTGATATTTTCTCTTTTTTAATCTGAAATATGAAAATGTGATTTTTATTCATCTTATTTTGTCTTTTTTCAATAAAAAATTTCAAAATAACCTTGTTTCCCTTGATATTTTCTATTTTTAATCTGAAATATGAAAATGTGCTTTTTTTTCATCTTATTTTGTCTTTTTTCAATAAAAATTTTCAAAATAACATTGTTTCTCTTGATATTTTCTCTTCTTTAATCTGAAATATGAAAATGTGCTTTTTTTCATCTTATTTTGTCTTTTTTCAATAAAAAATTTCAAAATAACCTTGTTTCCCTTGATATTTTCTCTTTTTTAATCTGAAATATGAAAATGTGCTTTTTTTCATCTTATTTTGTCTTTTTTCAATAAAAAATTTCAAAATAACCTTGTTTCCCTTGATATTTTCTCTTTTTTAATCTGAAATATGAAAATGTGATTTTTATTCATCTTATTTTGTCTTTTTTCAATAAAAAATTTCAAAATAACCTTGTTTCCCTTGATATTTTCTATTTTTAATCTGAAATATGAAAATGTGCTTTTTTTTCATCTTATTTTGTCTTTTTTCAATGAAAAATTTCAAAATAACCTTCTTTCCCTTGATATTTTCTCTCTTTTAATCTGAAATATGAAAATGTGCTTTCTTTTTATATTATTTTGTCTTTTTTCAATAAAAAATTTCAAAATAACCTTGTTTCCCTTGATATTTTCTGTTTTTTAATCTGAAATAAGAAAATGTGCTTTTTTTTCATCTTATTTTGTCTTTTTTCAATAAAAATTTTCAAAATAACCTTGTTTCCCTTGACATTTTCTATTTTTAATCTGAAATATGAAAATGTGCTTTTTTTTCATCTTATTTTGTCTTTTTTCAATAAGAAATTTCAAAATAACCTTGTTTCCCTTGATATTTTCTCTTTTTTAATCTGAAATATGAAAATGTGCTTTTTTTTCATCTTATTTTGTCTTTTTTCAATAAAAAATTTCAAAATAACCTTGTTTCCCTTGATATTTTCTCTTTTTTTAATCTAAATATGAAAATGTGCTTTATTTTCATCTTATTTTGTCTTTTTTCAATAAAAAATTTCAAAATAATCTTGTTTCCCTTGACATTTTCTATTTTTAATCTGAAATATGAAAATGTGCTTTTTTTTCATCTTATTTTGTCTTTTTTCAATAAAAAATTTCAAAATAACCTTGTTTCCCTTGACTTTTTCTCTTTTTTAATCTGAAATATGAAAATGTGCTTTTTTTTCATCTAATTTTCTTTTTTCAATAAAAAATTTCAAAATAACCTTCTTTCCCTTGATATTTTCTCTTTTTTTAATCTGAAATATGAAAATGTGATTTTTATTCATCTTATTTTGTCTTTTTTCAATAAAAAATTTCAAAATAAGCTTCTTTCCCTTGATATTTTCTATTTTTAATCTGAAATATGAAAATGTGCTTTTTTTCATCTTATTTTGTCTTTTTTCAATAAAAATTTTCAAAATAACATTGTTTCTCTTGATATTTTCTCTTCTTTAATCTGAAATATGAAAATGTGCTTTTTTTCATCTTATTTTGTCTTTTTTCAATAAAAAATTTCAAAATAACCTTGTTTCCCTTGATATTTTCTCTTTTTTAATCTGAAATATGAAAATGTGCTTTTTTTTTCATCTTATTTTGTCTTTTTTCAATAAAAAATTTCAAAATAACCTTGTTTCCCTTGATATTTTCTCTTTTTTAATCTGAAATATGAAAATGTGATTTTTATTCATCTTATTTTGTCTTTTTTCAATAAAAAATTTCAAAATAACCTTGTTTCCCTTGATATTTTCTATTTTTAATCTGAAATATGAAAATGTGCTTTTTTTTCATCTTATTTTGTCTTTTTTCAATAAAAATTTTCAAAATAACATTGTTTCTCTTGATATTTTCTCTTCTTTAATCTGAAATATGAAAATGTGCTTTTTTTCATCTTATTTTGTCTTTTTTCAATAAAAAATTTCAAAATAACCTTGTTTCCCTTGATATTTTCTCTTTTTTAATCTGAAATATGAAAATGTGCTTTTTTTTCATCTTATTTTGTCTTTTTTCAATAAAAAATTTCAAAATAACCTTGTTTCCCTTGATATTTTCTCTTTTTTAATCTGAAATATGAAAATGTGCTTTTTTTTCATCTTATTTTGTCTTTTTTCAATAAAATATTTCAAAATAACCTTGTTTCACTTGATATTTTCTCTTTTTTAATCTTAAATATGAAAATTTGCTTTTTTTTCATCTTATTTTGTTTTTTTCAATAAAAAAATTCAAAATAACCTTGTTTCCCTTGATATTTTCTCTTTTTTAATCTTAAATATGAAAATGTACTTTGTTGTCAACTTATTTTGTCTTTTTTCAATAAAAAATTTCAAAAAAAACCTTGTTTCCCTTGATATTTTCTCTTTTTTAATCTGAAATATGAAAATGTGCTTTTTTGTCATCTTATTTTGTCTTTTTTCAATAAAAAATTTCAAAATAACCTTGTTTCCCTTGATATTTTCTCTTTTTTAATCTGAAATATGAAAATGTGCTTTTTTTTTCATTTTATTATGTCTTTTTTCAATAAAAAATTGCAAAATAACCTTGTTTCCCTTGATATTTTCTCTTTTGTAATCTGAAATATGAAAATGTACTTCATTTTCATCTTATTTTGTCTTTTTTCAATAAAAAATTTCAAAAAAACCTTGTTTCCCATGATATTTTCTCTTTTTTAATCTGAAATATGAAAATGTGATTTATTTTCATCTTATTTTGTCTTTTTTCAATAAAAAATTTCAAAATAACCTTGTTTCCCTTGATATTTACTCTTTTTAATCTGAAATATGAAAATGTGATTTATTTTTATCTTATTTTGTCTTTTTTCAATAAAAAATTTCAAAAAAACCTTGTTTCCCATGATATTTTCTCTTTTTTTAATCTGAAATATGAAAATGTACTTTATTTTCATCTTATTTTGTCTTTTTTAAATAAAAAATTTCAAAATAACCTTGTTTCCCTTGATATTTTCTTTTTTTAATCTGAAATATGAAAATGTGGTTTATTTTCATTTTATTTTGTCTTTTTTCAATAAAAAATTTCAAAATAACCTTGTTTCCCTTGATATTTTCTCTTTTTTAATCTGAAATATGAAAATGTGCTTTATTTTCATCTTATTTTGTCTTTTTTCAATAAAAAATTTCAAAATAACCTTGTTTCACTTGATATTTTCTCTTTTTTAATCTGAAATATGAAAATGTGCTTTTTTTTATCTTATTTTGTCTTTTTTCAATAAAAAATTTCAAAATAACCTTGTTTCCATTGATATTTTCTCTTTTTAATCTGAATTATGAAAATCTGCATTATTTTTATCTTATTTTGTCTTTTTTCAATAAAAAATTTCAAATTAACCTTGTTTCCCTTTATATTTTCTCTTTTTTAATCTGAAATATGAAAATGTGCTTTATTTTCATCTTATTTTGTCTTTTTTCAATAAAAAATTTCAAAATAACCTTGTTTCACTTGATATTTTCTCTTTTTTAATCTGAAATATGAAAATGTGCTTTTTTTTATCTTATTTTGTCTTTTTTCAATAAAAAATTTCAAAATAACCTTGTTTCCCTTGATATTTTCTCTTTTTAATCTGAAATATGAAAATGTGATTTATTTTCATCTTATTTTGTCTTTTTTCAATAAAAAATTTCAAAAAAACCTTGTTTCCCATGATATTTTCTCTTTTTTAATCTGAAATATGAAAATGTGCTTTATTTTCATCTTATTTTGTCTTTTTTCAATAAAAAATTTCAAAATAACCTTGTTTCACTTGATATTTTCTCTTTTTTAATCTGAAAAATGAAAATGTGCTTTTTTTTATCTTATTTTGTCTTTTTTCAATAAAAAATTTCAAAATAACCTTCTTTCCCTTGATATTTTCTCTTTTGTCGTCTAAAATGTGAAAATGTACTTTATTTTCATCTTATTTCGTCTTTTTTCAATAAAAAATTTCAAAAAAACCTTGTTTCCCATGATATTTTCGCTTTTTTAATGTGAAATATGAAAATGTGATTTATTTTCATCTTATTTTGCCTTTTTTCAATAAAAAATTTCAAAATAACTCTGTTTCCCTTGATATTTTCTCTTTTTAATCTGAAATATGAAAATGTGATTTATTTTTATCTTATTTTGTCTTTTTTCAATAAAAAGTTTCAAAAAAACCTTGTTTCCCATGATATTTTCTCTTTTTTAATCTGAAATATGAAAATGTGCATTATTTTCATCTTATTTTGTCTTTTTTTCAATAAAAAATTTCAAAATAACCTTGTTTCACTTGATATTTTCTCTTTTTTAATCTGAAATATGAAAATGTGCTTTTTTTTCATCTTATTTTGTCTTTTTTCAATAAAAAATTTCAAAATAACCTTGTTTCACTTGATATTTTCTCTTTTTTAATCTGAAATATGAAAATGTGCTTTTTTTTATCTTATTTTGTCTTTTTTCAATAAAAAATTTCAAAATAACCTTGTTTCCATTGATATTTTCTCTTTTTAATCTGAATTATGAAAATCTGCATTATTTTTATCTTATTTTGTCTTTTTTCAATAAAAAATTTCAAAATAACCTTGTTTCCCTGGATATTTTCTCTTTTTTAATCTGAAATATGAAAATGTGCTTTATTTTCATCTTATTTTGTCTTTTTTCAATAAAAAATTTCAAAATAACCTTGTTTCACTTGATATTTTCTCTTTTTTAATCTGAAATATGAAAATGTGCTTTTTTTTATCTTATTTTGTATTTTTTCAATAAAAAATTTCAAAATAACCTTGTTTCCCTTGATATTTTCTCTTTTTAATCTGAAATATGAAAATGTGATTTATTTTTATCTTATTTTGTCTTTTTTCAATAAAAAATTTCAAAAAAAACCTTGTTTCCCATGATATTTTCTCTTTTTTAATCTGAAATATGAAAATGTGCTTTATTTTCAACTTATTTTCTCTTTTTTCAATAAAAAATTTCAAAATAACCTTCTTTCCCTTGATATTTTCTCTTTTTTCAACTGAAATATGAAAATGTACTTTTTTGTCATCTGATTTTGTCTTTTTTCAATAAAAAATTCCAAAATAACCTTGTTTCCCTTGATATTTTCTCTTTTTTAATCTTAAATATGAAAATGTGCTTTTTTTTCATCTTATTTTGTCTTTTTTCAATAAAAAATTTCAAAATAACCTTGTTTCCCTTCATATTTTCTCTTTTTTTAATCTGAAATATGAAAATGTGCTTTTTTTCATCTTATTTTGTCTTTTTTCAATAAAAAATTTCAAAATAACCTTGTTTCCCTTGATATTTTCTCTTTTTTAATCTGAAATATGAAAATGTGCTTTTTTTCATCTTATTTTGTCTTTTTTCAATAAAAAATTTCAAAATAACCTTGTTTCCCTTGATATTTACTCTTTTTAATCTGAAATATGAAAATGTGATTTATTTTTATCTTATTTTGTCTTTTTTCAATAAAAAATTTCAAAAAAACCTTGTTTCCCATGATATTTTCTCTTTTTTAATCTGAAATATGAAAATGTACT
The DNA here is from genome assembly GCA_037127315.1 of Ascarosepion bandense. NCBI lineage: Eukaryota > Metazoa > Mollusca > Cephalopoda > Sepiida > Sepiidae > Ascarosepion > Ascarosepion bandense. The sequence continues at coordinate 35,333 of JBBBDQ010025003.1, forward strand.
TTATTTTCATCTTATTTTGTCTTTTTTAAATAAAAAATTTCAAAATAACCTTGTTTCCCTTGATATTTTCTTTTTTTAATCTGAAATATGAAAATGTGGTTTATTTTCATTTTATTTTGTCTTTTTTCAATAAAAAATTTCAAAATAACCTTGTTTCCCTTGATATTTTCTCTTTTTTAATCTGAAATATGAAAATGTGCTTTATTTTCATCTTATTTTGTCTTTTTTCAATAAAAAATTTCAAAATAACCTTGTTTCACTTGATATTTTCTCTTTTTTAATCTGAAATATGAAAATGTGCTTTTTTTTATCTTATTTTGTCTTTTTTCAATAAAAAATTTCAAAATAACCTTGTTTCCCTTGATATTTTCTCTTTTTAATCTGAAATATGAAAATGTGATTTATTTTTATCTTATTTTGTCTTTTTTCAATAAAAAATTTCAAAAAAACCTTGTTTCCCATGATATTTTCTCTTTTTTAATCTGAAATATGAAAATGTGCTTTATTTTCATCTTATTTTGTCTTTTTTCAATAAAAAATTTCAAAATAACCTTGTTTCACTTGATATTTTCTCTTTTTTAATCTGAAATATGAAAATGTGCTTTTTTTTATCTTATTTTGTCTTTTTTCAATAAAAAATTTCAAAATAACCTTCTTTCCCTTGATATTTTCTCTTTTGTCGTCTAAAATGTGAAAATGTACTTTATTTTCATCTTATTTCGTCTTTTTTCAATAAAAAATTTCAAAAAAAACCTTGTTTCCCATGATATTTTCGCTTTTTTAATGTGAAATATGAAAATGTGATTTATTTTCATCTTATTTTGCCTTTTTTCAATAAAAAATTTCAAAATAACTCTGTTTCCCTTGATATTTTCTCTTTTTAATCTGAAATATGAAAATGTGATTTATTTTTATCTTATTTTGTCTTTTTTCAATAAAAAGTTTCAAAAAAACCTTGTTTCCCATGATATTTTCTCTTTTTTAATCTGAAATATGAAAATGTGCATTATTTTCATCTTATTTTGTCTTTTTTTCAATAAAAAATTTCAAAATAACCTTGTTTCACTTGATATTTTCTCTTTTTTAATCTGAAATATGAAAATGTGCTTTTTTTCATCTTATTTTGTCTTTTTTCAATAAAAAATTTCAAAATAACCTTGTTTCACTTGATATTTTCTCTTTTTTAATCTGAAATATGAAAATGTGCTTTTTTTTATCTTATTTTGTCTTTTTTCAATAAAAAATTTCAAAATAACCTTGTTTCCATTGATATTTTCTCTTTTTAATCTGAATTATGAAAATCTGCATTATTTTTATCTTATTTTGTCTTTTTTCAATAAAAAATTTCAAAATAACCTTGTTTCCCTGGATATTTTCTCTTTTTTAATCTGAAATATGAAAATGTGCTTTATTTTCATCTTATTTTGTCTTTTTTCAATAAAAAATTTCAAAATAACCTTGTTTCACTTGATATTTTCTCTTTTTTTAATCTGAAATATGAAAATGTGCTTTTTTTTATCTTATTTTGTCTTTTTTCAATAAAAAATTTCAAAATAACCTTGTTTCCCTTGATATTTTCTCTTTTTAATCTGAAATATGAAAATGTGATTTATTTTTATCTTATTTTGTCTTTTTTCAATAAAAAATTTCAAAAAAACCTTGTTTCCCATGATATTTTCTCTTTTTTAATCTGAAATATGAAAATGTGCTTTATTTTCAACTTATTTTCTCTTTTTTCAATAAAAAATTTCAAAATAACCTTCTTTCCCTTGATATTTTCTCTTTTTTCAACTGAAATATGAAAATGTACTTTTTTGTCATCTGATTTTGTCTTTTTTCAATAAAAAATTCCAAAATAACCTTGTTTCCCTTGATATTTTCTCTTTTTTAATCTTAAATATGAAAATGTGCTTTTTTTTCATCTTATTTTGTCTTTTTTCAATAAAAAATTTCAAAATAACCTTCTTTCCCTTGATATTTTCTCTTTTGTCGTCTAAAATGTGAAAATGTACTTTATTTTCATCTTATTTCGTCTTTTTTCAATAAAAAATTTCAAAAAAACCTTGTTTCCCATGATATTTTCGCTTTTTTAATGTGAAATATGAAAATGTGATTTATTTTCATCTTATTTTGCCTTTTTTCAATAAAAAATTTCAAAATAACTCTGTTTCCCTTGATATTTTCTCTTTTTAATCTGAAATATGAAAATGTGATTTATTTTTATCTTATTTTGTCTTTTTTCAATAAAAAGTTTCAAAAAAACCTTGTTTCCCATGATATTTTCTCTTTTTTAATCTGAAATATGAAAATGTGCATTATTTTCATCTTATTTTGTCTTTTTTTCAATAAAAAATTTCAAAATAACCTTGTTTCACTTGATATTTTCTCTTTTTTAATCTGAAATATGAAAATGTGCTTTTTTTTCATCTTATTTTGTCTTTTTTCAATAAAAAATTTCAAAATAACCTTGTTTCCCTTGATATTTTCCCTTTTTTAATCTGAAATGTGAAAATGTGCTTTATTTTCATCTTATTTTGTCTTTTTTCAATAAAATATTTCAAAATAACCTTGTTTCACTTGATATTTTCTCTTTTTTAATCTTAAATATGAAAATTTGCTTTTTTTTCATCTTCTTTTGTTTTTTTCAATAAAAAAATTCAAAATAACCTTGTTTCCCTTGATATTTTCTCTTTTTTAATCTTAAATATGAAAATGTACTTTTTTGTCATCTTATTTTGTCATTTTTCAATAAAAAATTTCAAAAAAAACCTTGTTTCCCTTGATATTTTCTCTTTTTTAATCTGAAATATGAAAATGTGCTTTTTTGTCATCTTATTTTGTCTTTTTTCAATAAAAAATTTCAAAATAACCTTGTTTCCCTTGATATTTTCTCTTTTTTAATCTGAAATATGAAAATGTGCTTTTTTTTCATTTTATTTTGTCTTTTTTCAATAAAAAATTTCAAAATAACCTTGTTTCCCTTGATATTTTCTCTTTTGTAATCTGAAATATGAAAATGTACTTTATTTTCGTCTTATTTTGTCTTTTTTCAATAAAAAATTTCAAAAAAACCTTGTTTCCCATGATATTTTCTCTTTTTTAATCTGAAATATGAAAATGTGATTTATTTTCATCTTATTTTGTCTTTTTTCAATAAAAAATTTCAAAATAACCTTGTTTCCCTTGATATTTACTCTTTTTAATCTGAAATATGAAAATGTGATTTATTTTTATCTTATTTTGTCTTTTTTCAATAAAAAATTTCAAAAAAACCTTGTTTCCCTTGATATTTTCTCTTTTTTTAATCTGAAATATGAAAATGTACTTTATTTTCATCTTATTTTGTCTTTTTTAAATAAAAAATTTCAAAATAACCTTGTTTCCCTTGATATTTTCTTTTTTTTAATCTGAAATATGAAAATGTGGTTTATTTTCATTTTATTTTGTCTTTTTTCAATAAAAAAATTTCAAAATAACCTTGTTTCCCTTGATATTTTCTCTTTTTTAATGTGAATTATGAAAATCTGCATTATTTTTATCTTATTTTGTCTTTTTTCAATAAAAAATTTCAAATTAACCTTGTTTCCCTTTATATTTTCTCTTTTTTAATCTGAAATATGAAAATGTGCTTTATTCTCATCTTATTTTGTCTTTTTTCAATAAAAAATTTCAAAATAACCTTGTTTCACTTGATATTTTCTCTTTTTTAATCTGAAATATGAAAATGTGCTTTTTTTTATCTTATTTTGTCTTTTTTCAATAAAAAATTTCAAAATAACCTTGTTTCCCTTGATATTTTCTCTTTTTAATCTGAAATATGAAAATGTGATATATTTTTATCTTATTTTGTCTTTTTCAATAAAAAATTTCAAAAAAACCTTGTTTCCCATGATATTTTCTCTTTTTTTAATCTGAAATATGAAAATGTGCTTTATTTTCAACTTATTTTCTCTTTTTTCAATAAAAAATTTCAAAATAACCTTCTTTCCCTTGATATTTTCTCTTTTTTCAACTGAAATATGAAAATGTACTTTTTTGTCATCTGATTTTGTCTTTTTTCAATAAAAAATTCCAAAATAACCTTGTTTCCCTTGATATTTTCTCTTTTTTAATCTTAAATATGAAAATGTGCTTTTTTTTCATCTTATTTTGTCTTTTTTCAATAAAAAATTTCAAAATAACCTTCTTTCCCTTGATATTTTCTCTTTTGTCGTCTAAAATGTGAAAATGTACTTTATTTTCATCTTATTTCGTCTTTTTTCAATAAAAAATTTCAAAAAAAACCTTGTTTCCCATGATATTTTCGCTTTTTTAATGTGAAATATGAAAATGTGATTTATTTTCATCTTATTTTGCCTTTTTTCAATAAAAAATTTCAAAATAACTCTGTTTCCCTTGATATTTTCTCTTTTTAATCTGAAATATGAAAATGTGATTTATTTTTATCTTATTTTGTCTTTTTTCAATAAAAAGTTTCAAAAAAAACCTTGTTTCCCATGATATTTTCTCTTTTTTAATCTGAAATATGAAAATGTGCATTATTTTCATCTTATTTTGTCTTTTTTTCAATAAAAAATTTCAAAATAACCTTGTTTCACTTGATATTTTCTCTTTTTTAATCTGAAATATGAAAATGTGCTTTTTTTTCATCTTATTTTGTCTTTTTTCAATAAAAAATTTCAAAATAACCTTGTTTCCCTTGATATTTTCCCTTTTTTAATCTGAAATGTGAAAATGTGCTTTATTTTCATCTTATTTTGTCTTTTTTCAATAAAATATTTCAAAATAACCTTGTTTCACTTGATATTTTCTCTTTTTTAATCTTAAATATGAAAATTTGCTTTTTTTTCATCTTATTTTGTTTTTTTCAATAAAAAAATTCAAAATAAACTTGTTTCCCTTGATATTTTCTCTTTTTTAATCTTAAATATGAAAATGTACTTTTTTGTCACCTTATTTTGTCTTTTTTCAATAAAAAATTTCAAAATAACCTTGTTTCCCTTGATATTTTCTCTTTTTTAATCTGAAATATGAAAATGTGCTTTTTTTCATTTTATTTTGTCTTTTTTGAATAAAAAATTTCAATATAACCTTGTTTCCCTTGATATTTTCTATTTTGTAATCTGAAATATGAAAATGTACTTTATTTTCATCTTATTTTGTCTTTTTTCAATAAAAAATTTCAAAAAAACCTTGTTTCCCATGATATTTTCTCTTTTTTTAATATGAAATATGAAAATGTGATTTATTTTTATCTTATTTTGTCTTTTTTCAATAAAAAATTTCAAAATAACCTTGTTTCCCTTGATATTTACTCTTTTCAATCTGAAATATGAAAATGTGATTTATTTTTATCTTATTTTGTCTTTTTTCAATAAAAAATTTAAAAAAAAACCTTGTTTCCCATGATATTTTCTCTTTTTTAATCTGAAATATGAAAATGTGCTTTATTTTCATTTTATTTTGTCTTTTTTCAATAAAAAATTTCAAAATAACCTTGTTTCCCTTGATATTTTCTCTTTTTTAATGTGAATTATGAAAATGTGCATTATTTTTATCTTATTTTGTCTTTTTTCAATAAAAAATTTCAAATTAACCTTGTTTCCCTTGATATTTTCTATTTTTTAATCTGAAATATGAAAATGTGCTTTATTTTCATCTTATTTTGTCTTTTTTCAATAAAAAATTTCAAAATAACCTTGTTTCCCTTGATATTTTCTCTTTTTTAATCTGAAATATGAAAATGTGCTTTATTTTCATTTTATTTTGTCTTTTTTCAATAAAAAATTTCAAAATAACCTTGTTTCCCTTGATATTTTCTCTTTTTTAATGTGAATTATGAAAATGTGCATTATTTTTATCTTATTTTGTCTTTTTTCAATAAAAAATTTCAAATTAACCTTGTTTCCCTTGATATTTTCTATTTTTTAATCTGAAATATGAAAATGTGCTTTATTTTCATCTTATTTTGTCTTTTTTCAATAAAAAATTTCAAAATAACCTTGTTTCACTTGATATTTTCTCTTTTTTAATCTGAAATATGAAAATGTGCTTTTTTTTATGTTATTTTGTCTTTTTTCAATAAAAAATTTCAAAATAACCTTGTTTCCCTTGATATTTTCTCTTTTTTCAACTGAAATATGAAAATGTACTTTTTTGTCATCTGATTTTGTCTTTTTTCAATAAAAAATTTCAAAATAACCTTGTTTCCCTTGATATTTTCTCTTTTTAAATCTGAAATATGAAAATGTGCTTTTTTTTTCATCTTATTTTGTCTTTTTTCAATAAAAAATTTCAAAATAACCTTCTTTCCCCTGATATTTTCTCTTTTGTAATCTGAAATATGAAAATGTGCTTTATTTTCATCTTATTTTGTCTTTTTTCAATAAAAAATTTCAAAAAAACCTTGTTTCCCATGATATTTTTCTCTTTTTTAATCTGAAATGTGAAAATGTGATTTATTTTCATCTTATTTTGCCTTTTTTCAATAAAAAATTTCAAAATAACTCTGTTTCCCTTGGTATTTTCTCTTTTTAATCTGAAATATGAAAATGTGAATTATTTTTATCTTATTTTGTCTTTTTTCAATAAAAAATTTCAAAAAAACCTTGTTTCCCATGATATTTTCTCTTTTTTAATCTGAAATATGAAAATGTGCATTATTTTCATCTTATTTTGTCTTTTTTTCAATAAAAAATTTCAAAATAACCTTGTTTCCCTTGATATTTTCTCTTTTTTAATCTGAAATATGAAAATGTGGTTTATTTTCATTTTATTTTGTCTTTTTTCAATAAACAATTTCAAAATAACCTTGTTTCCCTTGATATTTTCTCTTTTTTAATCTGAAATATGAAAATGTGCTTTTTTTTCAACTTATTTTTGTCTTTTTTCAATAAAAAATTTCAAAATAACCTTGTTTCCCTTGATATTTTCTCTTTTTTAATCTGAAATATGAAAATGTGCTTTATTTTCATCTTATTTTGTCTTTTTTCAATAAAAAATTTCAAAATAACCTTGTTTCCCTTGATATTTTCTCTTTTTTTAATCTGAAATATGAAAATGTGCTTTTTTTTCATCTTATTTTGTCTTTTTTCAATAAAAAATTTCAAAATAACCTTGTTTCCCTTGACATTTTCTCTTTTTTAATCTGAAATATGAAAATGTGCTTTTTTTTCAACTTATTTTGTCTTTTTTCAATAAAAATTAACAAAATAACCTTGTTTCCCTTGATATTTTCTCTTTTTTAATCTGAAATATGAAAATGATGTTTGTTTTCATTTTATTTTGTCTTTTTTCAATAAACAATTTCAAAATAACCTTGTTTCCCTTGATATTTTCTCTTTTTTAATCTGAAATATGAAAATGTGCTTTTTTTTCATCTTATTTTGTCTTTTTTCAATAAAAAATTTCAAAATAACCTTGTTTCCCTTGATATTTTCTCTTTTTTAATCTGAAATATGAAAATGTGCTTTATTTTCATCTTATTTTTTTTTTCAATAAAAAATTTCAAAATAACCTTGTTTCCCTTGATATTTTCTCTTTTTTAATCTGAAATATGAAAATGTGCTTTATTTTCATTTTATTTTGTCTTTTTTCAATAAAAAATTTCAAAATAACCTTGTTTCCCTTGATATTTTCTCTTTTTTAATCTGAAATATGAAAATGTGCTTTATTTTCATCTTATTTTGCCTTTTTTCAATAAAAAATTTCAAAATAACTCTGTTTCCCTTGATATTTTCTCTTTTTAATCTAAAATATGAAAATGTGAATTGTTTTTATCTTATTTTGTCTTTTTTTTCAATAAAAAATTTCAAAAAAACCTTGTTTCCCTTGATATTTTCTCTTTTTTAATCTGAAATATGAAAATGTGCTTTATTTTCATTTTATTTTGTCTTTTTTCAATGAAAAATTTCAGAATAACCTTGTTTCCCTTGATATTTTCTCTTTTTTAATGTGAATTATGAAAATGTGCATTATTTTTATCTTATTTTGTCTTTTTTCAATAAAAATTTCAAATTAACCTTGTTTCCCTTGATATTTTCTATTTTTTAATCTGAAATATGAAAATGTGCTTCATTTTCATCTTATTTTGTCTTTTTTCAATAAAAAATTTCAAAATAACCTTGTTTCCCTTGATATTTTCTCTTTTTTAATCTGAAATATGAAAATGTGCTTTTTTTTATCTTATTTTGTCTTTTTTCAATAAAAAATTTCAAAATAACCTTGTTTCCCTTGATATTTTTCTCTTTTTTCAACTGAAATATGAAAATGTACTTTTTTGTCATCTGATTTTGTCTTTTTTCAATAAAAAATTTCAAAATAACCTTGTTTCCCTTGATATTTTCTCTTTTTTAATCTGAAATATGAAAATGTGCTTTTTTTTCATCTTATTTTGTCTTTTTTCAATAAAAAATTTCAAAATAACCTTCTTTCCCCTGATATTTTCTCTTTTGTAATCTGAAATATGAAAATGTGCTTTATTTTCATCTTATTTTGTCTTTTTTCAATAAACAATTTCAAAATAACCTTGTTTCCCTTGATATTTTCTCTTTTTTAATCTGAAATATGAAAATGTGCTTTTTTTTCAACTTATTTTGTCTTTTTTCAATAAAAAATTTCAAAATAACCTTGTTTCCCTTGATATTTTCTCTTTTTGAATCTGAAATATGAAAATGTGCTTTATTTTCATCTTATTTTGTCTTTTTTCAATAAAAAATTTCAAAATAACCTTGTTTCCCTTGATATTTTCCCTTGTTTAATCTGAAATATGAAAATGTGCTTTATTTTCATCTTATTTTGTCTTTTTTCAATAAAAAATTTCAAAATAACCTTGTTTCCCTTGATATTTTCTCTTTTTTAATCTGAAATATGAAAATGTGCTTTATTTTCATCTTATTTTGCCTTTTTTCAATAAAAAATTTCAAAATAACTCTGTTTCCCTTGATATTTTCTCTTTTTAATCTAAAATATGAAAATGTGAATTATTTTTATCTTATTTTGTCTTTTTTCAATAAAAAATTTCAAAAAAACCTTGTTTCCCTTGATATTTTCTCTTTTTTAATCTGAAATATGAAAATGTGCTTTTTTTTCATCTTATTTTGTCTTTTTTCAATAAAAAATTTCAAAATAACCTTGTTTCCCTTGATATTTTCTCTTTTTTTAATCTGAAATATGAAAATGTGCTTTATTTTCATCTTATTTTTTTTTTTCAATAAAAAATTTCAAAATAACCTTGTTTCCCTTGATATTTTCTCTTTTTTAATCTGAAATATGAAAATGTGCTTTATTTTCATTTTATTTTGTCTTTTTTCAATAAAAAATTTCAAAATAACCTTGTTTCCCTTGATATTTTCTCTTTTTTTTAATCTGAAATATGAAAATGTGCTTTATTTTCATCTTATTTTGCCTTTTTTCAATAAAAAATTTCAAAATAACTCTGTTTCCCTTGATATTTTCTCTTTTTAATCTAAAATATGAAAATGTGAATTGTTTTTATCTTATTTTGTCTTTTTTCAATAAAAAATTTCAAAAAAACCTTGTTTCCCTTGATATTTTCTCTTTTTTAATCTGAAATATGAAAATGTGCTTTATTTTCATTTTATTTTGTCTTTTTTCAATGAAAAATTTCAGAATAACCTTGTTTCCCTTGATATTTTCTCTTTTTTAATGTGAATTATGAAAATGTGCATTATTTTTATCTTATTTTGTCTTTTTTCAATAAAAAATTTCAAATTAACCTTGTTTCCCTTGATATTTTCTATTTTTTAATCTGAAATATGAAAATGTGCTTCATTTTCATCTTATTTTGTCTTTTTTCAATAAAAAATTTCAAAATAACCTTGTTTCCCTTGATATTTTCTCTTTTTTAATCTGAAATATGAAAATGTGCTTTTTTTTATCTTATTTTGTCTTTTTTCAATAAAAAATTTCAAAATAACCTTGTTTCCCTTGATATTTTCTCTTTTTTCAACTGAAATATGAAAATGTACTTTTTTGTCATCTGATTTTGTCTTTTTTCAATAAAAAATTTCAAAATAACCTTGTTTCCCTTGATATTTTCTCTTTTTTTAATCTGAAATATGAAAATGTGCTTTTTTTTTCATCTTATTTTGTCTTTTTTCAATAAAAAATTTCAAAATAACCTTCTTTCCCCTGATATTTTCTCTTTTGTAATCTGAAATATGAAAATGTGCTTTATTTTCATCTTATTTTGTCTTTTTTCAATAAACAATTTCAAAATAACCTTGTTTCCCTTGATATTTTCTCTTTTTTAATCTGAAATATGAAAATGTGCTTTTTTTTCAACTTATTTTGTCTTTTTTCAATAAAAAATTTCAAAATAACCTTGTTTCCCTTGATATTTTCTCTTTTTGAATCTGAAATATGAAAATGTGCTTTATTTTCATCTTATTTTGTCTTTTTTCAATAAAAAATTTCAAAATAACCTTGTTTCCCTTGATATTTTCCCTTGTTTAATCTGAAATATGAAAATGTGCTTTATTTTCATCTTATTTTGTCTTTTTTCAATAAAAAATTTCAAAATAACCTTGTTTCCCTTGATATTTTCTCTTTTTTTAATCTGAAATATGAAAATGTGCTTTATTTTCATCTTATTTTGCCTTTTTTCAATAAAAAATTTCAAAATAACTCTGTTTCCCTTGATATTTTCTCTTTTTAATCTAAAATATGAAAATGTGAATTATTTTTATCTTATTTTGTCTTTTTTCAATAAAAAATTTCAAAAAAACCTTGTTTCCCTTGATATTTTCTCTTTTTTAATCTGAAATATGAAAATGTGCTTTATTTTCATTTTATTTTGTCTTTTTTCAATGAAAAATTTCAGAATAACCTTGTTTCCCTTGATATTTTCTCTTTTTTAATGTGAATTATGAAAATGTGCATTATTTTTATCTTATTTTGTCTTTTTTCAATAAAAAATTTCAAAATAACCTTGTTTCCCTTGATATTTTCTCTTTTTTAATCTGAAATATGAAAATGTGCTTTTTTTTCATCTTATTTTGTCTTTTTTCAATAAAAAATTTCAAAATAACCTTGTTTCCCTTGACATTTTCTCTTTTTTAATCTGAAATATGAAAATGTGCTTTTTTTTCAACTTATTTTGTCTTTTTTCAATAAAAATTAACAAAATAACCTTGTTTCCCTTGATATTTTCTCTTTTTTAATCTGAAATATGAAAATGATGTTTGTTTTCATTTTATTTTGTCTTTTTTCAATAAACAATTTCAAAATAACCTTGTTTCCCTTGATATTTTCTCTTTTTTAATCTGAAATATGAAAATGTGCTTTTTTTTCATCTTATTTTGTCTTTTTTCAATAAAAAATTTCAAAATAACCTTGTTTCCCTTGATATTTTCTCTTTTTTAATCTGAAATATGAAAATGTGCTTTATTTTCATCTTATTTTTTTTTTTCAATAAAAAATTTCAAAATAACCTTGTTTCCCTTGATATTTTCTCTTTTTTAATCTGAAATATGAAAATGTGCTTTATTTTCATTTTATTTTGTCTTTTTTCAATAAAAAATTTCAAAATAACCTTGTTTCCCTTGATATTTTCTCTTTTTTTAATCTGAAATATGAAAATGTGCTTTATTTTCATCTTATTTTGCCTTTTTTCAATAAAAAATTTCAAAATAACTCTGTTTCCCTTGATATTTTCTCTTTTTAATCTAAAATATGAAAATGTGAATTGTTTTTATCTTATTTTGTCTTTTTTCAATAAAAAATTTCAAAAAAACCTTGTTTCCCTTGATATTTTCTCTTTTTTAATCTGAAATATGAAAATGTGCTTTATTTTCATTTTATTTTGTCTTTTTTCAATGAAAAATTTCAGAATAACCTTGTTTCCCTTGATATTTTCTCTTTTTTAATGTGAATTATGAAAATGTGCATTATTTTTATCTTATTTTGTCTTTTTTCAATAAAAAATTTCAAATTAACCTTGTTTCCCTTGATATTTTCTATTTTTTAATCTGAAATATGAAAATGTGCTTCATTTTCATCTTATTTTGTCTTTTTTCAATAAAAAATTTCAAAATAACCTTGTTTCCCTTGATATTTTCTCTTTTTTAATCTGAAATATGAAAATGTGCTTTTTTTTATCTTATTTTGTCTTTTTTCAATAAAAAATTTCAAAATAACCTTGTTTCCCTTGATATTTTCTCTTTTTTCAACTGAAATATGAAAATGTACTTTTTTGTCATCTGATTTTGTCTTTTTTCAATAAAAAATTTCAAAATAACCTTGTTTCCCTTGATATTTTCTCTTTTTTAATCTGAAATATGAAAATGTGCTTTTTTTTCATCTTATTTTGTCTTTTTTCAATAAAAAATTTCAAAATAACCTTCTTTCCCCTGATATTTTCTCTTTTGTAATCTGAAATATGAAAATGTGCTTTATTTTCATCTTATTTTGTCTTTTTTCAATAAAAAATTTCAAAAAAACCTTGTTTCCCATGATATTTTCTCTTTCTTAATCTGAAATGTAAAAATGTGATTTATTTTCATCTTATTTTGCCTTTTTTCAATAAAAAATTTCAAAATAACTCTGTTTCCCTTGGTATTTTCTCTTTTTAATCTGAAATATGAAAATGTGAATTATTTTTATCTTATTTTGTCTTTTTTCAATAAAAAATTTCAAAAAAACCTTGTTTCCCATGATATTTTCTCTTTTTTAATCTGAAATATGAAAATGTGCATTATTTTCATCTTATTTTGTCTTTTTTTCAATAAAAAATTTCAAAATAACCTTGTTTCCCTTGATATTTTCTCTTTTTTTAATCTGAAATATGAAAATGTGGTTTATTTTCATTTTATTTTGTCTCTTTTCAATAAACAATTTCAAAATAACCTTGTTTCCCTTGATATTTTCTCTTTTTTAATCTGAAATATGAAAATGTGCTTTTTTTTCATCTTATTTTGTCTTTTTTCAATAAACAATTTCAAAATAACCTTGTTTCCCTTGATATTTTCTCTTTTGTAATCTGAAATATGAAAATGTGCTTTATTTTCATCTTATTTTGTCTTTTTTCAATAAAAAATTTCAAAATAACCTTGTTTCACTTGATATTTTCTCTTTTTTTAATCTTAAATATGAAAATGTGCATTATTTTCATCTTATTTTGTCTTTTTTCAATGAAAAATTTCAGAATAACCATGTTTCCCTTGATATTTTCTCTTTTTTAATGTGAATTATGAAAATGTGCTTTTTTTTCATCTTATTTTGTCTTTTTTCAATAAAAAATTTCAAAATAACCTTGTTTCCCTTGACATTTTCTCTTTTTTAATCTGAAATATGAAAATGTGCTTTTTTTTCAACTTATTTTGTCTTTTTTCAATAAAAATTAACAAAATAACCTTGTTTCCCTTGATATTTTCTCTTTTTTTAATCTGAAATATGAAAATGATGTTTATTTTCATTTTATTTTGTCTTTTTTCAATAAAAAATTTCAAAATAACCTTGTTTCCCTTGATATTTTCTCTTTTTTTAAACTGAAATAAGAAAATGTGCTATTTTTTCATCTTATTTTGTCTTTTGTCAATAAAATTTTCAAACTAGCCTTGTTTCCCTTGTTATTTTCTCTTTTTTAATCTGAAATATGAAAATGTGCTTTATTTTCATTTTATTTTGTCTTTTTTCAATAAACAATTTCAAAATAACCTTGTTTCCCTTGATATTTTCTCTTTTTTAATCTGAAATATGAAAATGTGCTTTTTTTTCATCTTATTTTGTCTTTTTTCAATAAAAAATTTCAAAATAACCTTGTTTCCCTTGATATTTTCTCTTTTTTAATCTGAAATATGAAAATGTGCTTTATTTTCATCTTATTTTTTTTTTCAATAAAAAATTTCAAAATAACCTTGTTTCACTTGATATTTTCTCTTTTTTAATCTGAAATATGAAAATGTGCTTTATTTTCATTTTATTTTGTCTTTTTTCAATAAAAAATTTCAAAATAACCTTGTTTCCCTTGATATTTTCTCTTTTTTAATCTGAAATATGAAAATGTGCTTTTTTTTCATCTTATTTTGTCTTTTTTCAATAAAAAATTTCAAAATAACCTTGTTTCCCTTGACATTTTCTCTTTTTTAATCTGAAATATGAAAATGTGCTTTTTTTTCAACTTATTTTGTCTTTTTTCAATAAAAATTAACAAAATAACCTTGTTTCCCTTGATATTTTCTCTTTTTTAATCTGAAATATGAAAATGTGCTTTATTTTCATCTTATTTTGTCTTTTTTCAATAAAAAATTTCAAAAAACCTTGTTTCCCATGATATTTTCTCTTTTTTAATCTGAAATATGAAAATGTGATTTATTTTCATCTTATTTTGCCTTTTTTCAATAAAAAATTTCAAAATAACTCTGTTTCCCTTGATATTTTCTCTTTTTTAATCTGAAATATGAAAATGTGCTTTTTTTTCATCTTATTTTGTCTTTTTTCAATAAAAAATTTCAAAATAACCTTGTTTCCCTTGATATTTTCTCTTTTTTAGTCTGAAATATGAAAATGTGCTTTATTTTCATCTTATTTTGTCTTTTTTCAATAAAAAATTTCAAAATAACCTTGTTTCACTTGATATTTTCTCTTTTTTAAACTTAAATATGAAAATGTGCTTTATTTTCATTTTATTTTGTCTTTTTTCAATAAAAAATTTCAAAATAACCTTGTTTCTCTTGATATTTTCTCTTTTTTAATCTGAAATATGAAAATGTGCTTTATTTTCATCTTATTTTGCCATTTTTCAATAAAAAATTTCAAAATAACTCTGTTTCCCTTGATATTTTCTCTTTTTAATCTGAAATATGAAAATGTGAATTATTTTTATCTTATTTTGTCTTTTTTTCAATAAACAATTTCAAAATAACATTGTTTCCCTTGATATTTTCTCTTTTTTAATCTGAAATATCAAAATGTGCTTTATTTTCATTTTATTTTGTCTTTTTTCAATGAAAAATTTCAGAATAACCTTGTTTCCCTTGATATTTTCTCTTTTTTAATCTGAAATATGAAAATGTGCTTTTTTTCATCTTATTTTGTCTTTTTTCAATAAAAAATTTCAAAATAACCTTGTTTCCCTTGATATTTTCTCTTTTTTAATCTGAAATATGAAAATGTGCTTTTTTTTCATCTTATTTTGTCTTTTTTCAATAAAAAATTTCAAAATAACCTTGTTTCCCTTGACATTTTCTCTTTTTTAATCTGAAATATGAAAATGTGCTTTTTTTTCAACTTATTTTGTCTTTTTTCAATAAAAATTAACAAAATAACCTTGTTTCCCTTGATATTTTCTCTTTTTTAATCTGAAATATGAAAATGATGTTTATTTTCATTTTATTTTGTCTTTTTTCAATAAAAAATTTCAAAATAACCTTGTTTCCCTTGAAATTTTCTCTTTTTTAAACTGAAATAAGAAAATGTGCTATTTTTTATCTTATTTTGTCTTTTGTCAATAAAAAATTTCAAACTAACCTTGTTTCCCTTGATATTTTCTCTTTTTTAATCTGAAATATGAAAATGTGCTTTATTTTCATTTTATTTTGTCTTTTTTCAATAAACAATTTCAAAATAACCTTGTTTCCCTTGATATTTTCTCTTTTGTAATCTGAAATATGAAAATGTGCTTTTTTTTCATCTTATTTTGTCTTTTTTCAATAAAAAATTTCAAAATAACCTTGTTTCCCTTGATATTTTCTCTTTTTTAATCTGAAATATGAAAATGTGCTTTATTTTCATCTTATTTTTTTTTTTTCAATAAAAAATTTCAAACTAACCTTGTTTCCCTTGATATTTTCTCTTTTTTTAATCTGAAATATGAAAATGTGCTTTATTTTCATTTTATTTTGTCTTTTTTCAATAAAAAATTTCAAAATAACCTTGTTTCCCTTGATATTTTCTCTTTTTTTAATCTGAAATATGAAAATGTGCTTTATTTTCATCTTATTTTGTCTTTTTTCAATGAAAAATTTCAGAATAACCTTGTTTCCCTTGATATTTTCTCTTTTTTAATGTGAATTATGAAAATGTGCTTTATTTTTATCTTATTTTGTCTTTTTTCAATAAAAAATTTCAAAATAACCTTGTTTCCCTTGATATTTTCTCTTTTTTTAATCTGAAATATGAAAATGTGCTTTTTTTTCATCTTATTTTGTCTTTTTTCAATAAAAAATTTCAAAATAACCTTGTTTCCCTTGACATTTTCTCTTTTTTAATCTGAAATATGAAAATGTGCTTTTTTTTCAACTTATTTTGTCTTTTTTCAATAAAAATTAACAAAATAACCTTGTTTCCCTTGATATTTTCTCTTTTTTAATCTGAAATATGAAAATGATGTTTATTTTCATTTTATTTTGTATTTTTCAATAAAAAATTTCAAAATAACCTTGTTTCCCTTGATATTTTCTCTTTTTTAATCTGAAATATGAAAATGATGTTTATTTTCATTTTATTTTGTCTTTTTTCAATAAAAATTTCAAAATAACCTTGTTTCCCTTGATATTTTCTCTTTTTTAAACTGAAATAAGAAAATGTGCTATTTTTTCATCTTATTTTGTATTTTGTCAATAAAAAATTTCAAACTAACCTTGTTTCCCTTGATATTTTCTCTTTTTTAAACTGAAATAAGAAAATGTGCTATTTTTTCATCTTATTTTGTCTTTTGTCAATAAAAAATTTCAAACTAACCTTGTTTCCCTTGATATTTTCTCTTTTTTAATCTGAAATATGAAAATGTGCTTTATTTTCATTTTATTTTGTCTTTTTTCAATAAACAATTTCAAAATAACCTTGTTTCCCTTGATATTTTCTCTTTTTTTAATCTTAAATATGAAAATTTGCTTTTTTTTCATCTTATTTTGTTTTTTTCAATAAAAAATTTCAAAAAAACCTTGTTTCCCTTGATATTTTCTCTTTTTTAATCTGAAATATGAAAATGTGCTTTTTTGTCATCTTATTTTGTCTTTTTTCAATAAAAAATTTCAAAATAACCTTGTTTCCCTTGATATTTTTTCTTTTTAATCTGAAATATGAAAATGATGTTTATTTTCAATTTATTTTGTCTTTTTTCAATAAAAAATTTCAAAATAACCTTGTTTCTCTTGGTATTTTCTCTTTTTTAATCTGAAATAAGAAAATGTGCTATTTTTTCATCTTATTTTGTCTTTTATCAATAAAAAATTTCAAACTAACCTTGTTTACCTTGATATTTTCTCTTTTTTAATCTGAAATATGAAAATGTGCTTTATTTTCATTTTATTTTGTCTTTTTTCAATAAAAAATTTCAAAATAACCTTGTTTCCCTTGATATTTACTCTTTTTTAATCTGAAATAAGGAAATGTGCTATTTCTCCATCTTATTTTGTCTTTTTTCAATAAAAAATTTCAAAATAACCTTGTTTCCCTTGACATTTTCTCTTTTTTAATCTGAAATATGAAAATGTGTATGTTTTTCATCTTACTTTGTCTTTTTTCAATAAAAATTTTCAAAATAACCTTGTTTCTCTTGATATTTTCTCTTTTTTAATCTGAAATATGAAAATGTGCTTTATTTTCATCTTATTTTGTCTTTTTTCAATAAAAAATTACAAAATAACCTTGTTTCCCTTGATATTTTCTCTTTTTTTAATCTGAAATATAAAAATGTGGTTTATTTTCATCTTATTTTGTCTTTTTTCAATAAAAAATTTCAAAATAACCTTGTTTCCCTGGATATTTTGTCCTTTTTAATCTGAAATATGAAAATGTACTTTATTTTCATCTTATTTTGTCTTTTGTCAATAAAAAATTTCAAAATAACCTTGTTTCCCTTGATATTTTCTCTTTTTTTTAATCTGAAATATGAAAATGTGGTTTTTTTCATCTTATTTTGTCTTTTTTCAATAAAAAAATTCAAAATAACCTTGTTTCCCTTGATATTTTCTCTTTTTTAATCTGAAATATCAAAATGTGCTTTATTTTCATCTTATTCAGTCTTTTCTCAATAAAAAATTTCAAAATAACCTTGTTTCCCTTGACATTTTCTCTTTTTTAATCTGAAATATGAAAATGTGCTTTATTTTCATTTTATTTTGTCTTTTTTTCAACAAAAAATTTCAAAATAACCTTGTTTCCCTTGATATTTTCCCTTTTTTAATCTGAAATATGAAAATACGCTTTTTTTCATCTTATTTTGTCTTTTTTCAATAAAAAATTTCAAAATAACCTTGTTTCTTTTGATATTTTCTCTTTTTTAATCTGAAATATGAAAATGTGCTTTATTATCATTTTATTTTGTCTTTTTTCAATAAAAAATTTCAAAATAACCTTGTTTCCCTTGATATTTTCTCTTTATTCATCTGAAATTAGAAAATGTGTTATTTTTTCATTTTATTTTGTCTTTTTTCAATAACAAATTTCAAAATAACCTTGTTTCCCTTGATATTTTCTCTTTTTTAATCTGAAATATGAAAATGTGCTTTTTTTTTCATATTATTTTGTCATTTTCAATAAAAAATTTCAAAATAACCTTGTTTCTTTTGATATTTTCTCTTTTTTAAATCTGAAATATGAAAATGTGCTTTTTTTTCATCTTATTTTGCTTTTTTTCAATAAAAAATTTCAAAATAACATTGTTTCCCTTGATATTTTCTCATTTTTAATCTGAAATATGAAAATGTGCTTTTTTTCATCTTATTTTGTCTTTTTTCAATAAAAAATTTCAAAATAACCTTGTTTCTTTTGATATTTTCTCTTTTTTAATCTGAAATATGAAAATGTGCTTTATTTTCATTTTATTTTTTCTTTTTTCAATAAAAAATTTCAAAATAACCTTGTTTCCCTTGATATTTTCTCTTTTTTAATTTGAAATATGAAAATGTGCATTATTTTCATCTTATTTTGTCTTTTTTCAACTAAAAATTTCAAAATAACCTTGTTTCCCTTCATATTTTCCCTTTTTTAATCTGAAATATGAAAATGTGCTTTTTTTTCATCTTATTTTGTCTTTTTTCAATAAAAAATTTCAAAGTAACCTTGTTTCCCTTGATATTTTCTCTTTTTTAATCTGAAATATGAAAATGTGCTTTATTTTCATCTGATTTTGTCTTTTTTCAATAAAAACGTTCAAAATAACCTTGTTTCCCTTGATATTTTCTCTTTTTTAATCTGAAATATGAAAATGTGCTTTTTTTTTCATCTTATTTTGACATTTTTCAATAAAAAATTTCAAAATAACCTTGTTTCCCTTGACATTTTCTCTTTTTTAATGTGAAATATGAAAATGCGCTTTTTTTTCATCTTATTTTGTCTTTTGTCAATAAAAAATTTCAAAATAACCTTGTTTCCCTGGATATTTTCTCTTTTTTAATCTGAAATATGAAAATGTGCTTCATTTTCATCTGATTTTGTCTATTTTCAATGAAAACTTTCAAAATAACCTTGTTTCCCTTGATATTTTCTGTTTTTAAATCTGAAATATGAAAATGTGCTTTTTTTTCATCTTATTTTGCTTTTTTTCAATAAAAAATTTCAAAATAACCTTGTTTCCCTTGATAATTTCTCTTTTTTAATCTGAAATATGAAAATGTGCTTTTTTTCATCTTATTTTGTCTTTTTTCAATAAAAATTTACAAAATAAGCTTGTTTCCCTTGATATTTTCTCTTTTTTAATCTGAAATATGAAAATGTGCTTTATTTTCATCTTATTTTGTCTTTTTTCAACAAAAAATTTCAAAATAACCTAGTTACCCTTGATATTTTCCCTTTTTTAATCTGAAATATGAAAATGTGCTTTATTTTCATCTTATTTTGTCTTTTTTCAACAAAAAATTTCAAAATAACCTTGTTTCCCTTGATATTTTCCCTTTTTTAATCTGAAATATGAAAATGTGCTTTATTTTCATCTTATTTTGTCTTTTTTCAATAAAAAATTTCAAAATAACCTTGTTTCTTTTGATATTTTCTCTTTTTTAATCTGAAATATGAAAATGTGCTTTATTATCATTTTATTTTTTATTTTTTCAATAAAAAATGTCAAAATAACCTTGTTTCCCTTGACATTTTCTATTTTTAATCTGAAATATGAAAATGTGCTTTTTTTTTCATCTTATTTTGTCTTTTTTCAATAAAAACTTTCAAAATAACCTTGTTTCCCTTGATATTTTCTGTTTTTAAATCTGAAATATGAAAATGTGCTTTTTTTTCATCTTATTTTGCTTTTTTTCAATAAAAAATTTCAAAATAACCTTGTTTCCCTTGATATTTTCTCTTTTTTAATCTGAAATATGAAAATGTGCTTTATTATCATTTTATTTTGTCTTTTTTCAACAAAAAATTTCAAAATAACCTTGTTTCCCTTGATATTTTCCCTTTTTTAATCTGAAATATGAAAATGTGCTTTATTTTCATTTTATTTTGTCTTTTTTCAACAAAAAATTTCAAAATAACCTTGTTTCCCTTGATATTTTCCCTTTTTTAATCTGAAATATGAAAATACGCTTTTTTTCATCTTATTTTGTCTTTTTTCAATAAAAAATTTCAAAATAACCTTGTTTCTTTTGATATTTTCTCTTTTTTAATCTGAAATATGAAAATGTGCTTTATTATCATTTTATTTTGTCTTTTTTCAATAAAAAATTTCAAAATAACCTTGTTTCCCTTGATATTTTCTCTTTATTCATCTGAAATTAGAAAATGTGTTATTTTTTCATTTTATTTTGTCTTTTTTCAATAACAAATTTCAAAATAACCTTGTTTCCCTTGATATTTTCTCTTTTTTAATCTGAAATATGAAAATGTGCTTTTTTTTTCATATTATTTTGTCTTTTTTCAATAAAAAATTTCAAAATAACCTTGTTTCCCTTGACATTTTCTATTTTTAATCTGAAATATGAAAATGTGCTTTTTTTTCATCTTATTTTGTCTTTTTTCAATAAAATATTTCAAAATAACCTTGTTTCCCTTGATATTTTCTCTTTTTTTAATCTTAAATATGAAAATGTGCTTTTTTTTCACCTTATTTTGTCATTTTCAATAAAAAATTTCAAAATAACCTTGTTTCTTTTGATATTTTCTCTTTTTAAATCTGAAATATGAAAATGTGCTTTTTTTTTCATCTTATTTTGCTTTTTTTCAATAAAAAATTTCAAAATAACCTTGTTTCCCTTGATATTTTCTCATTTTTAATCTGAAATATGAAAATGTGCTTTTTTTCATCTTATTTTGTCTTTTTTCAATAAAAAATTTCAAAATAACCTTGTTTCTTTTGATATTTTCTCTTTTTTTAATCTGAAATATGAAAATGTGCTTTATTTTCATTTTATTTTGTCTTTTTTCAATAAAAAATTTCAAAATAACCTTGTTTCCCTTGATATTTTCTCTTTTTTAATTTGAAATATGAAAATGTGCATTATTTTCATCTTATTTTGTCTTTTTTCAACTAAAAATTTCAAAATAACCTTGTTTCCCTTCATATTTTCCCTTTTTTAATCTGAAATATGAAAATGTGCTTTTTTTTCATCTTATTTTGTCTTTTTTCAATAAAAAATTTCAAAGTAACCTTGTTTCCCTTGATATTTTCTCTTTTTTAATCTTAAATATGAAAATGTGCTTTATTTTCATCTGATTTTGTCTTTTTTCAATAAAAACGTTCAAAATAACCTTGTTTCCCTTGATATTTTCTCTTTTTTAATCTGAAATATGAAAATGTGCTTTTTTTTCATCTTATTTTGACATTTTTCAATAAAAAATTTCAAAATAACCTTGTTTCCCTTGACATTTTCTCTTTTTTAATGTGAAATATGAAAATGCGCTTTTTTTTCATCTTATTTTGTCTTTTGTCAATAAAAAAATTTCAAAATAACCTTGTTTCCCTGGATATTTTCTCTTTTTTAATCTGAAATATGAAAATGTGCTTCATTTTCATCTGATTTTGTCTTTTTTCAATGAAAACTTTCAAAATAACCTTGTTTCCCTTGATATTTTCTGTTTTTAAATCTGAAATATGAAAATGTGCTTTTTTTTCATCTTATTTTGCTTTTTTTCAATAAAAAATTTCAAAATAACCTTGTTTCCCTTGATAATTTCTCTTTTTTAATCTGAAATATGAAAATGTGCTTTTTTTCATCTTATTTTGTCTTTTTTCAATAAAAATTTACAAAATAACCTTGTTTCCCTTGATATTTTCTCTTTTTTAATCTGAAATATGAAAATGTGCTTTATTTTCATCTTATTTTGTCTTTTTTCAACAAAAAATTTCAAAATAACCTAGTTTCCCTTGATATTTTCCCTTTTTTAATCTGAAATATGAAAATGTGCTTTATTTTCATCTTATTTTGTCTTTTTTCAACAAAAAATTTCAAAATAACCTTGTTTCCCTTGATATTTTCCCTTTTTTAATCTGAAATATGAAAATGTGCTTTATTTTCATCTTATTTTGTCTTTTTTCAATAAAAAATTTCAAAATAACCTTGTTTCTTTTGATATTTTCTCTTTTTTAATCTGAAATATGAAAATGTGCTTTATTATCATTTTATTTTTTATTTTTTCAATAAAAAATTTCAAAATAACCTTGTTTCCCTTGATATTTTCTCTTTTTTTAATCTGAAATATGAAAATGTGCTTTTTTTTTCATATTATTTTGTCTTTTTTCAATAAAAAATTTCAAAATAACCTTGTTTCCCTTGACATTTTCTATTTTTAATCTGAAATATGAAAATGTGCTTTTTTTTCATCTTATTTTGTCTTTTTTCAATAAAAACTTTCAAAATAACCTTGTTTCCCTTGATATTTTCTGTTTTTAAATCTGAAATATGAAAATGTGCTTTTTTTTCATCTTATTTTGTCTTTTTTCAATAAAAAATTTCAAAATAACCTTGTTTCCCTTGATATTTTCTCTTTTTAATCTGATATATGAAAATGCGCTTTTTTTCATCTTATTTTGTCTTTT
Source organism: Ascarosepion bandense (assembly GCA_037127315.1). Classification (NCBI taxonomy): domain Eukaryota; kingdom Metazoa; phylum Mollusca; class Cephalopoda; order Sepiida; family Sepiidae; genus Ascarosepion; species Ascarosepion bandense. The sequence continues at coordinate 58,272 of JBBBDQ010025003.1, forward strand.
TTCAATAAAAATTTACAAAATAACCTTGTTTCCCTTGATATTTTCTCTTTTTTAATCTGAAATATGAAAATGTGCTTTATTTTCATCTTATTTTGTCTTTTTTCACCAAAAAATTTCAAAATAACCTTGTTTCCCTTGATATTTTCTCTTTTTTAATCTGAAATATGAAAATGTGCTTTATTTTCATCTTATTTTGTCTTTTTTCAACAAAAAATTTCAAAATAACCTTGTTTCCCTTGATATTTTCCCTTTTTTAATCTGAAATATGAAAATGTGCTTTATTTTCATCTTATTTTGTCTTTTTTCAATAAAAAATTTCAAAATAACCTTGTTTTCCTTGATATTTTGTCTTTATTCATCTGAAATTAGAAAATGTGCTATTTTTTCATTTTATTTTGTCTTTTTTCAATAACAAATTTCAAAATAACCTTGTTTCCCTTGATATTTTCTCTTTTTTTAATCTGAAATATGAAAATGTGCTTTATTTTCATCTTATTTTGTCTTTTGTCAATAAAAAATTTCAAAATAACCTTGTTTCCCTTGATATTTTCTCTTTTTTTAATCTGAAATATGAAAATGTGCTTTTTTTTCATCTTATTTTGTCTTTTTTCAATAAAAAATTTCAAAATAACCTTGTTTCCCTTGATATTTTCTCTTTTTTAATCTGAAATATGAAAATGTGCTTTTTTTCATCTTATTTTGTTTTTTTCAATAAAAAATTTCAAAACAACCTTGTTTCCCTTGATATTTTCTCTTTTTTAATCTGAAATATGAAAATGTACTTTTTTTCATCTTATTTTGTCTTTTTTCAATAAAAAATTTCAAAATGACCTTGTTTCCCTTGACATTTTCTCTTTTTTAATCTGAAATATGAAAATGTGCTTTTTTTTCATCTTATTTTGACTTTTTTCAATAAAAAATTTCAAAATAACCTTGTTTCCCTTGATATTTTCTCCTTTTTAATCTGAAATATGAAAATGTGCTTTATTTTCATCTGATTTTGTCTTTTTTCAATGAAAACTTTCAAAATAACCTTGTTTCCCTTGATATTTTCTGTTTTTAAATCTGAAATATGAAAATGTGCTTTTTTTTCATCTTATTTTGCTTTTTTTCAATAAAAAATTTCAAAATAACCTTGTTTCCCTTGATATTTTCTCTTTTTTAATCTGAAATATGAAAATGTGCTTTTTTTCATCTTATTTTGTCTTTTTTCAATAAAAATTTACAAAATAACCTTGTTTCCCTTGATATTTTCTCTTTTTTAATCTGAAATATGAAAATGTGCTTTTTTTTCATCTGATTTTTTCTTTTTTCAATAAAAACTTTCAAAATAACCTTGTTTCCCTTGATATTTTCTCTTTTTTAATCTGAAATATGAAAATGTGCTTTTTTTCATCTTATTTTGTCTTTTTTCAATAAAAATTTACAAAATAACCTTGTTTCCCTTGATATTTTCTCTTTTTTAATCTGAAATATGAAAATGTGCTTTATTTTCATCTTATTTTGTCTTTTTTCAACAAAAAATTTCAAAATAACCTTGTTTCCCTTGATATTTTCACTTTTTTAATCTGAAATATGAAAATGTGCTTTATTTTCATCTTATTTTGTCTTTTTTCAATAAAAAATTTCAAAATAACCTTGTTTCTTTTGATATTTTCTCTTTTTAATATGAAATATGAAAATGTGCTTTATTTTCATTTTATTTCGTCTTTTTTCAATAAAAAATTTCAAAATAACCTTGTTTCCCTTGATATTTTCTTTTTTTTAATATGAAATATGAATATGTGGTTTATTTACATCTTATTTTGTCTTTTTTTCAACAAAAAATTTCAAAATAACCTTGTTTCCCTTCATATTTTCTCTTTTTTTAATCTGAAATATGAAAATGTGCTTTATTTTATTCTTATTTTGTTTTTTTCAATAAAAAATTTCAAAATAACCTTGTTTCTTTTGATATTTTCTCTTTTTAAATATGAAATATGAAAATGTGCTTTATTTTCATCTTATTTTGACTTTTTTCAATAAAAAATTTCAAAATAACCTTGTTTCCCTTGACATTTTCTCTTTTTTAATGTGAAATATGAAAATGCGCTTTTTTTTCATCTGATTTTGTCTTTTTTCAATGAAAACTTTCAAAATAACCTTGTTTCCCTGTATATTTTCTGTTTTTAAATCTGAAATATGAAAATGTGCTTTTTTTTCATCTTATTTTGCTTTTTTTTCAATAAAAAATTTCAAAATAACCTTGTTTCCCTTCATATTTTCCCTTTCTTAATCTGAAATATGAAAATGTGCTTTATTTTCATCTTATTTTGTCTTTTTTCAATAAAAAATTTCAAAATAACCTTGTTTCTTTTGATATTTTCTCTTTTTTAATCTGAAATATGAAAATGTGCTTTTTTTTCATCTTATTTTGTCTTTTTTCAATAAAAAATTTCAAAATAACCTTGTTTCCCTTGATATTTTCTCTTTTTTTAATCTGAAATATGAAAATGTGCTTTTTTTTCATCTGATTTTGTCTTTTTTCAATAAAAAATTTCAAAATAACCTTGTTTCCCTTGATATTTTCTTTTTTAATCTGAAATATGAAAATGTGCTTTTTTTCATCTTATTTTGTCTTTTTTCAATAAAAATTTACAAAATAACCTTGTTTCCCTTGATATTTTCTCTTTTTTAATCTGAAATATGAAAATGTGCTTTATTTTCATCTTATTTTGACTTTTTTCAACAAAAAATTTCAAAATAACCTTGTTTCCCTTCATATTTTCCCTTTTTTAATCTGAAATATGAAAATGTGCTTTATTTTCATCTTATTTTGTCTTTTTTCAATAAAAAATTTCAAAATAACCTTGTTTCTTTTGATATTTTCTCTTTTTTAATCTGAAATATGAAAATGTGCTTTATTTTCATTTTATTTTGTCTTTTTTCAATAAAAAATTTCAAAATAACCTTGTTTCCCTTGATATTTTCTCTTTTTTAATCTGAAATATGAAAATGTGCTTTATTTTCATCTTATTTTGTCTTTTTTCAATAAAAAATTTCAAAATAACCTTGTTTCCCTTGATATTTTCTCTTTTTTAATCTGAAATATGAAAATGTGCTTTTTTTTTCATCTTATTTTGTCTTTTTTCAATAAAAAATTTCAAAATAACCTTGTTTCCCTTGATATTTTCTCTTTTTTAATCTGAAATATGAAAATGTGCTTTTTTTTCATCTGATTTTGTCTTTTTTTCAATAAAAAATTTCAAAATAACCTTGTTTCCCTTGATATTTTCTTTTTTAATCTGAAATATGAAAATGTGCTTTTTTTCATCTTATTTTGTCTTTTTTCAATAAAAATTTACAAAATAACCTTGTTTCCCTTGATATTTTCTCTTTTTTAATCTGAAATATGAAAATGTGCTTTATTTTCATCTTATTTTGACTTTTTTCAACAAAAAATTTCAAAATAACCTTGTTTCCCTTCATATTTTCCCTTTTTTAATCTGAAATATGAAAATGTGCTTTATTTTCATCTTATTTTGTCTTTTTTCAATAAAAAATTTCAAAATAACCTTGTTTCTTTTGATATTTTCTCTTTTTTTAATCTGAAATATGAAAATGTGCTTTATTTTCATTTTATTTTGTCTTTTTTCAATAAAAAATTTCAAAATAACCTTGTTTCCCTTGATATTTTCTCTTTTTTAATCTGAAATATGAAAATGTGCTTTATTTTCATCTTATTTTCTCTTTTTTTCAACAAAAAATTTCAAAATAACCTTGTTTCCCTTGACATTTTTTCTTTTTTAATCGGAAATATGAAAATGTGCTTTATTTTCATCTGATTTTGCTTTTTTCAATGAAAACTTTCAAAATAACCTTGTTTCCCTTGATATTTTCTGTTTTTAAATCTGAAATATGAAAATGTGCTTTTTTTTCATCTTATTTTGTCTTTTTTCAATAAAAACTTTCAAAATAACCTTGTTTCCCTTGATATTTTCTCTTTTTTAATCTGAAATATGAAAATGTGCTTTTTTGCAACTTATTTTGTCTTTTTTCAATAAAAATTTACAAAATAAACTTGTTTCCCTTGATATTTTCTCTTTTTTAATCTGAAATATGAAAATGTGCTTTATTTTCATCTTATTTTGTCTTTTTTCAACAAAAAATTTCAAAATAACCTTGTTTCCCTTGATATTTCCCCTTTTTTAATCTGAAATATGAAAATGTGCTTTTTTTTCATCTTATTTTGTCTTTTTGCAATAAAAAATTTCAAAATAACCTTGTTTCCCTTGATATTTTCTCTTTTTTAATCTGAAATATGAAAATGTGCTTTATTTTCATCTTATTTTGACTTTTTTCAACAAAAAATTTCAAAATAACCTTGTTTCACTGGATATTTTCCCTTTTTCAATCTGAAATATGAAAATGTGCTTTTTTTCATCTTATTTTGTCTTTTTTCAATAAAAAATTTCAAAATAACCTTGTTTCTTTTGATATTTTCTCTTTTTTACTCTGAAATATGAAAATGTGCTTTATTTTCATTTTATTTTGTCTTTTTTCAATAAAAAATTTCAAAATAACCTTGTTTCCCTTGATATTTTCTCTTTTTTAATCTGAAATATGAAAATGTGCTTTATTTTCATCTTATTTTGTCTTTTTTCAATAAAAAATTTCAAAATAACCTTGTTTCCCTTGATATTTTCTCTTTTTTAATCTGAAATATGAAAATGTGCTTTTTTTTCATCTTATTTTGTCTTTTTTCAATAAAAAATTTCAAAATAACCTTGTTTCCCTTGATATTTTCTCTTTTTTAATCTGAAATATGAAAATGTGCTTTTTTTTCATCTGATTTTGTCTTTTTTCAATAAAAAATTTCAAAATAACCTTGTTTCCCTTGATATTTTCTTTTTTAATCTGAAATATGAAAATGTGCTTTTTTTCATCTTATTTTGTCTTTTTTCAATAAAAATTTACAAAATAACCTTGTTTCCCTTGATATTTTCTCTTTTTTAATCTGAAATATGAAAATGTGCTTTATTTTCATCTTATTTTGTCTGTTTTCAACAAAAAATTTCAAAATAACCATGTTTCCATTCATATTTTCCCTTTTTTTTAATCTGAAATATGAAAATGTGCTTTTTTTCATCTTATTTTGTCTTTTTTCAATAAAAAATTTCAAAATAACCTTGTTTCCCTTGAGATTTTCTCTTTTTTTAATCTGAAATATGAAAATGATGCTTATTTTCATTTTATTTTGTCTTTTTTCAATAAAAAATTTCAAAATAACCTTGTTTCCCTTGATATTTTCTCTTTTTTAATCTGAAATATGAAAATGTGCTTTTTTGCAACTTATTTTGTCTTTTTTCAATAAAAATTTACAAAATAAACTTGTTTCCCTTGATATTTTCTCTTTTTTAATCTGAAATATGAAAATGTGCTTTATTTTCATCTTATTTTGTCTTTTTTCAACAAAAAATTTCAAAATAACCTTGTTTCCCTTGATATTTCCCCTTTTTTAATCTGAAATATGAAAATGTGCTTTTTTTTTCATCTTATTTTGTCTTTTTGCAATAAAAAATTTCAAAATAACCTTGTTTCCCTTGATATTTTCTCTTTTTTAATCTGAAATATGAAAATGTGCTTTATTTTCATTTTATTTTGTCTTTTTTCAATAATAACTTTCAAAATAACCTTGTTTCACTGGATATTTTCTCTTTTTCAGTCTGAAATATGAAAATGTGCTTTTTTTCATCTTATTTTGTTTTTTTTCAAAAAAAGATTTCAAAATAACCTTGTTTCCCTTGATATTTTCTCTTTTTTAATCTGAAATATGAAAATGTGCTTTTTTTTCATCTGATTTTTCTTTTTTCAATAAAAAATTTCAAAATAACCTTGTTTCCCTTGATATTTTCTCCTTTTTAATCTGCAATATGAAAATGTGCTTTTTTTTCATCTTATTTTGTCTTTTTTCAATAAAAAATTTCAAAATAACCTTGTTTCCCTTGATATTTTCTCTTTTTTAATCTGAAATATGAAAATGTGCTTTATTTTCATCTTATTTTGTCTTTTTTCAACAAAAAATTTCAAAATAACCTTGTTTCCCTTGATATTTTCCCTTTTTTAATCTGAAATATGAAAATGTGCTTTATTTTCATCTGATTTTGTCTTTTTTCAATAAAAACTTTCAAAATAACCTTGTTTCTTTTGATATTTTCTCTTTTTTAATATGAAATATGAAAATGTGCTTTATTTTCATTTTAGTTTGTATTTTTTCAATAAAAAATTTCAAAATAACCTTGTTTCCCTTGATATTTTCTCTTTTTTAATCTGAAATATGAAAATGTGCTTTATTTTCATCTTATTTTGTCTGTTTTCAACAAAAAATTTCAAAATAACCATGTTTCCATTCATATTTTCCCTTTTTTAATCTGAAATATGAAAATGTGCTTTTTTTTTCATCTTATTTTGTCTTTTTGCAATAAAAAATTTCAAAATAACCTTGTTTCCCTTGATATTTTCTCTTTTTTAATCTGAAATATGAAAATGTGCTTTATTTTCATCTTATTTTGACTTTTTTCAACAAAAAATTTCAAAATAACCTTGTTTCACTGGATATTTTCCCTTTTTCAATCTGAAATATGAAAATGTGCTTTTTTTCATCTTATTTTGTCTTTTTTCAATAAAAAATTTCAAAATAACCTTGTTTCTTTTGATATTTTCTCTTTTTTAATCTGAAATATGAAAATGTGCTTTATTTTCATTTTATTTTGTCTTTTTTCAATAAAAAATTTCAAAATAACCTTGTTTCCCTTGATATTTTCTCTTTTTTTAATCTGAAATATGAAAATGTGCTTTATTTTCATCTTATTTTGTCTTTTTTCAATAAAAAATTTCAAAATAACCTTGTTTCCCTTGATATTTTCTCTTTTTTAATCTGAAATATGAAAATGTGCTTTTTTTTCATCTTATTTTGTCTTTTTTCAATAAAAAATTTCAAAATAACCTTGTTTCCCTTGATATTTTCTCTTTTTTAATCTGAAATATGAAAATGTGCTTTTTTTTCATCTGATTTTGTCTTTTTTCAATAAAAAATTTCAAAATAACCTTGTTTCCCTTGATATTTTCTTTTTTAATCTGAAATATGAAAATGTGCTTTTTTTCATCTTATTTTGTCTTTTTTCAATAAAAATTTACAAAATAACCTTGTTTCCCTTGATATTTTCTCTTTTTTAATCTGAAATATGAAAATGTGCTTTATTTTCATCTTATTTTGTCTGTTTTCAACAAAAAATTTCAAAATAACCATGTTTCCATTCATATTTTCCCTTTTTTTAATCTGAAATATGAAAATGTGCTTTTTTTTCATCTTATTTTGTCTTTTTTCAATAAAAAATTTCAAAATAACCTTGTTTCCCTTGAGATTTTCTCTTTTTTAATCTGAAATATGAAAATGATGCTTATTTTCATTTTATTTTGTCTTTTTTCAATAAAAAATTTCAAAATAACCTTGTTTCCCTTGATATTTTCTCTTTTTTAATCTGAAATATGAAAATGTGCTTTTTTGCAACTTATTTTGTCTTTTTTCAATAAAAATTTACAAAATAAACTTGTTTCCCTTGATATTTTCTCTTTTTTAATCTGAAATATGAAAATGTGCTTTATTTTCATCTTATTTTGTCTTTTTTCAACAAAAAATTTCAAAATAACCTTGTTTCCCTTGATATTTCCCCTTTTTTAATCTGAAATATGAAAATGTGCTTTTTTTTCATCTTATTTTGTCTTTTTGCAATAAAAAATTTCAAAATAACCTTGTTTCCCTTGATATTTTCTCTTTTTTAATCTGAAATATGAAAATGTGCTTTATTTTCATTTTATTTTGTCTTTTTTCAATAATAACTTTCAAAATAACCTTGTTTCACTGGATATTTTCTCTTTTTCAGTCTGAAATATGAAAATGTGCTTTTTTTCATCTTATTTTGTTTTTTTCAAAAAAAATTTCAAAATAACCTTGTTTCCCTTGATATTTTCTCTTTTTTAATCTGAAATATGAAAATGTGCTTTTTTTTCATCTGATTTTTCTTTTTTCAATAAAAAATTTCAAAATAACCTTGTTTCCCTTGATATTTTCTCCTTTTTAATCTGCAATATGAAAATGTGCTTTTTTTTCATCTTATTTTGTCTTTTTTCAATAAAAAATTTCAAAATAACCTTGTTTCCCTTGATATTTTCTCTTTTTTAATCTGAAATATGAAAATGTGCTTTATTTTCATCTTATTTTGTCTTTTTTCAACAAAAAATTTCAAAATAACCTTGTTTCCCTTGATATTTTCCCTTTTTTAATCTGAAATATGAAAATGTGCTTTATTTTCATCTGATTTTGTCTTTTTTCAATAAAAACTTTCAAAATAACCTTGTTTCTTTTGATATTTTCTCTTTTTTAATATGAAATATGAAAATGTGCTTCATTTTCATTTTAGTTTGTATTTTTTCAATAAAAAATTTCAAAATAACCTTGTTTCCCTTGATATTTTCTCTTTTTTAATCTGAAATATGAAAATGTGCTTTATTTTCATCTTATTTTGTCTGTTTTCAACAAAAAATTTCAAAATAACCATGTTTCCATTCATATTTTCCCTTTTTTTTAATCTGAAATATGAAAATGTGCTTTTTTTCATCTTATTTTGTCTTTTTTCAATAAAAAATTTCAAAATAACCTTGTTTCCCTTGAGATTTTCTCTTTTTTAATCTGAAATATGAAAATGATGCTTATTTTCATTTTATTTTGTCTTTTTTCAATAAAAAATTTCAAAATAACCTTGTTTCCCTTGATATTTCCTCTTTTTTAATCTGAAATAAGGAAATGTGATATTTTTTAATCTTATTTTGTCTTTTGTCAATAAAAACTTTCAAACTAACCTTGTTTCCCTTGATATTTTCTCTTTTTTAATCTGAAATATGAAAATATGCTTTATTTTCATTTTATTTTGTCTTTTTTCAATAAAAATTAGCAAAATAACCTTGTTTCCCTTGATATTTTCTCTTTTTTAATCTGAAATATGAAAATGTGCTTTTTTTTCATCTTATTTTGTCTTTTTTCAATAAAAATTTACAAAATAACCTTGTTTCCCTTGATATTTTCTCTTTTTTAATCTGAAATATGAAAATGTGCTTTATTTTCATCTTATTTTGTCTTTTTTCAACAAAAAATTTCAAAATAACCTTGTTTCCCTTGATATTTTCCCCTTTTTTAATCTGAAATATGAAAATGTGCTTTATTTTCATCTTATTTTGTCTTTTTTCAATAAAAAATTTCAAAATAACCTTGTTTCTTTTGATATTTTCTCTTTTTTAATCTGAAATATGAAAATGTGCTTTATTTTCATTTTATTTTGTCTTTTTTCAATAAAAAATTTCAAAATAACCTTGTTTCCCTTGATATTTTCTTTTTTTTTAATCTGAAATATGAATATGTGGTTTATTTTCATCTTATTTTGTACTTTTTAAACAAAAAATTTCAAAATAACCTTGTTTCCCTTCATATTTTCCCTTTTTTAATCTGAAATATGAAAATGTGCTTTATTTTCATTTTATTTTGTCTTTTTTCAATAAAAAATTTCAAAATAACCTTGTTTCCCTTGATATTTTCTCTTTTTTTAATCTGAAATATGAAAATGTGCTTTTTTTTCATCTTATTTTGTCTTTTTTCAATAAAAAATTTCAAAATAACCTTGTTTCCCTTGATATTTTCTCTTTTTTAATCTGAAATATGAAAATGTGCTTTTTTTTCATCTGATTTTGTCTTTTTTCAATAAAAAATTTCAAAATAACCTTGTTTCCCTTGATATTTTCTTTTTTAATCTGAAATATGAAAATGTGCTTGTTTTCATCTTATTTTGTCTTTTTTCAATAAAAATTTACAAAATAACCTTGTTTCCCTTGATATTTTCTCTTTTTTAATCTGAAATATGAAAATGTGCTTTATTTTCATCTTATTTTGACTTTTTTCAACAAAAAATTTCAAAATAACCTTGTTTCCCTTCATATTTTCCCTTTTTTAATCTGAAATATGAAAATGTGCTTTATTTTCATCTTATTTTGTCTTTTTTCAATAAAAAATTTCAAAATAACCTTGTTTCTTTTGATATTTTCTCTTTTTTAATCTGAAATATGAAAATGTGCTTTATTTTCATTTTATTTTGTCTTTTTTCAATAAAAAATTTCAAAATAACCTTGTTTCCCTTGATATTTTCTCTTTTTTAATCTGAAATATGAAAATGTGCTTTATTTTCATCTTATTTTGTCTTTTTTCAACAAAAAATTTCAAAATAACCTTTTTTCCCTTGACATTTTTTCTTTTTTAATATGAAATATGAAAATGTGCTTTATTTTCATCTGATTTTGTCTTTTTTCAATGAAAACTTTCAAAATAACCTTGTTTCCCTTGATATTTTCTGTTTTTAAATCTGAAATATGAAAATGTACTTTTTTTTCATCTTATTTTGTCTTTTTTCAATAAAAACTTTCAAAATAACCTTGTTTCCCTTGATATTTTCTCTTTTTTAATCTGAAATATGAAAATGTGCTTTTTTGCAACTTATTTTGTCTTTTTTCAATAAAAATTTACAAAATAAACTTGTTTCCCTTGATATTTTCTCTTTTTTAATCTGAAATATGAAAATGTGCTTTATTTTCATCTTATTTTGTCTTTTTTCAACAAAAATTTCAAAATAACCTTGTTTCCCTTGATATTTTCCCTTTTTTAATCTGAAATATGAAAATGTGCTTTTTTTTCATCTTATTTTGTCTTTTTGCAATAAAAAATTTCAAAATAACCTTGTTTCCCTTGATATTTTCTCTTTTTTAATCTGAAATATGAAAATGTGCTTTATTTTCATTTTATTTTGTCTTTTTTCAATAATAACTTTCAAAATAACCTTGTTTCACTGGATATTTTCTCTTTTTCAATCTGAAATATGAAAATGTGCTTTTTTTCATCTTATTTTGTTTTTTCAAAAAAAAATTTCAAAATAACCTTGTTTCCCTTGATATTTTCTCTTTTTTAATCTGAAATATGAAAATGTGCTTTTTTTTCATCTGATTTTGTCTTTTTTCAACAAAAAATTTCAAAATAACCTTGTTTCCCTTGATATTTTCTCCTTTTTAATCTGCAATATGAAAATGTGCTTTTTTTTCATCTTATTTTGTCTTTTTTCAATAAAAAATTTCAAAATAACCTTGTTTCCCTTGATATTTTCTCTTTTTTAATCTGAAATATGAAAATGTGCTTTATTTTCATCTTATTTTGTCTTTTTTCAACAAAAAATTTCAAAATAACCTTGTTTCCCTTGATATTTCCTCTTTTTTAATCTGAAATAAGGAAATGTGATATTTTTTAATCTTATTTTGTCTTTTGTCAATAAAAACTTTCAAACTAACATTGTTTCCCTTGATATTTTCTCTTTTTTAATCTGAAATATGAAAATATGCTTTATTTTCATTTTAATTTGTCTTTTTTCAATAAAAATTAGCAAAATAACCTTGTTTCCCTTGATATTTTCTCTTTTTTAATCTGAAATATGAAAATGTGCTTTTTTTTCATCTTATTTTGTCTTTTTTTCAATAAAAATTTACAAAATAACCTTGTTTCCCTTGTTATTTTCTCTTTTTTAATCTGAAATATGAAAATGTGCTTTATTTTCATCTTATTTTGTCTTTTTTCAACAAAAAATTTCAAAATAACCTTGTTTCCCTTGATATTTTCCCTTTTTTAATCTGAAATATGAAAATGTGCTTTATTTTCATCTTATTTTGTCTTTTTTCAATAAAAAATTTCAAAATAACCTTGTTTCTTTTGATATTTTCTCTTTTTTAATATGAAATATGAAAATGTGCTTTATTTTCATTTTATTTCGTCTTTTTTCAATAAAAAATTTCAAAATAACCTTGTTTCCCTTGATATTTTCTTTTTTTTTAATCTGAAATATGAATATGTGGTTTATTTTCATCTTATTTTGTCTTTTTTCAACAAAAAATTTCAAAATAATCTTGTTTCCCTTCATATTTTCCCTTTTTTAATCTGAAATATGAAAATGTGCTTTACTTTCATTTTATTTTGTCTTTTTTCAATAAAAAATTTCAAAATAACCTTGTTTCTTTTGATATTTTCTCTTTTTTAATCTGAAATATGAAAATGTGCTTTATTTTCCTTTTTATTTTGTCTTTTTTCAATAAAAAAATTTCAAAATAACCTTGTTTCTTTTGATATTTTCTCTTCTTTAATCTGAAATATGAAAATGTGCTTTATTTTCATTTTATTTTGTCTTTTTTCAATAAAAAATTTCAAAATAACCTTGTTTTCCTTGATATTTTCACTTTTTTAATCTGAAATATGAAAATGTGCTTTTTTTTCATCTTATTTTGTCTTTTTTCAATAAAAAATTTCAAAATAACCTTGGTTCCCTTGATATTTTCTCTTTTTTTAATCTGAAATATGAAAATGTGCTTTTTTTTCATCTGATTTTGTCTTTTTTCAATAAAAAATTTCAAAATAACCTTGTTTCCCTTGATATTTTCTCTTTTTTAATCTGAAATATGAAAATGTGCTTTTTTTTCATCTGATTTTGTCTTTTTTCAATAAAAAATTTCAAAATAACCTTGTTTCCCTTGATTTTTTCTTTTTTAATCTGAAATATGAAAATGTGCTTGTTTTCATCTTATTTTGTCTTTTTTCAATAAAAATTTACAAAATAACCTTGTTTCCCTTGATATTTTCTCTTTTTTAATCTGAAATATGAAAATGTGCTTTATTTTCATCTTATTTTGACCTTTTTCAACAAAAAATTTCAAAATAACCTTGTTTCCCTTCATATTTTCCCTTTTTTAATCTGAAATATGAAAATGTGCTTTATTTTCATCTTATTTTGTCTTTTTTCAATAAAAAATTTCAAAATAACCTTTTTTCTTTTGATATTTTCTCTTTTTTAATCTGAAATATGAAAATGTGCTTTATTTTCATTTTATTTTGTCTTTTTTCAATAAAAAATTTCAAAATAACCTTGTTTCCTTTGATATTTTCTTTTTTTTAATCTGAAATATGAATATGTGGTTTATTTTCATCTTATTTTGTACTTTTTAAACAAAAAATTTCAAAATAACCTTGTTTCCCTTCATATTTTCCCTTTTTTAATCTGAAATATGAAAATGTGCTTTATTTTCATTTTATTTTGTCTTTTTTCAATAAAAAATTTCAAAATAACCTTGTTTCCCTTGATATTTTCTCTTTTTTTAATCTGAAATATGAAAATGTGCTTTTTTTTCATCTTATTTTGTCTTTTTTCAATAAAAAATTTCAAAATAACCTTGTTTCCCTTGATATTTTCTCTTTTTTAATCTGAAATATGAAAATGTGCTTTTTTTCATCTGATTTTGTCTTTTTTCAATAAAAAATTTCAAAATAACCTTGTTTCCCTTGATATTTTCTTTTTTAATCTGAAATATGAAAATGTGCTTGTTTTCATCTTATTTTGTCTTTTTTCAATAAAAATTTACAAAATAACCTTGTTTCCCTTGATATTTTCTCTTTTTTAATCTGAAATATGAAAATGTGCTTTATTTTCATCTTATTTTGACTTTTTTCAACAAAAAATTTCAAAATAACCTTGTTTCCCTTCATATTTTCCCTTTTTTAATCTGAAATATGAAAATGTGCTTTATTTTCATCTTATTTTGTCTTTTTTCAATAAAAAATTTCAAAATAACCTTGTTTCTTTTGATATTTTCTCTTTTTTAATCTGAAATATGAAAATGTGCTTTATTTTCATTTTATTTTGTCTTTTTTCAATAAAAAATTTCAAAATAACCTTGTTTCCCTTGATATTTTCTCTTTTTTTAATCTGAAATATGAAAATGTGCTTTATTTTCATCTTATTTTGTCTTTTTTCAACAAAAAATTTCAAAATAACCTTTTTTCCCTTGACATTTTTTCTTTTTTAATATGAAATATGAAAATGTGCTTTATTTTCATCTGATTTTGTCTTTTTTCAATGAAAACTTTCAAAATAACCTTGTTTCCCTTGATATTTTCTGTTTTTAAATCTGAAATATGAAAATGTACTTTTTTTTTCATCTTATTTTGTCTTTTTTCAATAAAAACTTTCAAAATAACCTTGTTTCCCTTGATATTTTCTCTTTTTTAATCTGAAATATGAAAATGTGCTTTTTTGCAACTTATTTTGTCTTTTTTCAATAAAAATTTACAAAATAAACTTGTTTCCCTTGATATTTTCTCTTTTTTTAATCTGAAATATGAAAATGTGCTTTATTTTCATCTTATTTTGTCTTTTTTCAACAAAAATTTCAAAATAACCTTGTTTCCCTTGATATTTTCCCTTTTTTAATCTGAAATATGAAAATGTGCTTTTTTTTCATCTTATTTTGTCTTTTTGCAATAAAAAATTTCAAAATAACCTTGTTTCCCTTGATATTTTCTCTTTTTTAATCTGAAATATGAAAATGTGCTTTATTTTCATTTTATTTTGTCTTTTTTCAATAATAACTTTCAAAATAACCTTGTTTCACTGGATATTTTCTCTTTTTCAATCTGAAATATGAAAATGTGCTTTTTTTCATCTTATTTTGTTTTTTCAAAAAAAAATTTCAAAATAACCTTGTTTCCCTTGATATTTTCTCTTTTTTAATCTGAAATATGAAAATGTGCTTTTTTTTCATCTGATTTTGTCTTTTTTCAACAAAAAATTTCAAAATAACCTTGTTTCCCTTGATATTTTCTCCTTTTTAATCTGCAATATGAAAATGTGCTTTTTTTTTCATCTTATTTTGTCTTTTTTCAATAAAAAATTTCAAAATAACCTTGTTTCCCTTGATATTTTCTCTTTTTTAATCTGAAATATGAAAATGTGCTTTATTTTCATCTTATTTTGTCTTTTTTCAACAAAAAATTTCAAAATAACCTTGTTTCCCTTGATATTTCCTCTTTTTTAATCTGAAATAAGGAAATGTGATATTTTTTAATCTTATTTTGTCTTTTGTCAATAAAAACTTTCAAACTAACATTGTTTCCCTTGATATTTTCTCTTTTTTAATCTGAAATATGAAAATATGCTTTATTTTCATTTTAATTTGTCTTTTTTCAATAAAAATTAGCAAAATAACCTTGTTTCCCTTGATATTTTCTCTTTTTTAATCTGAAATATGAAAATGTGCTTTTTTTTCATCTTATTTTGTCTTTTTTTTCAATAAAAATTTACAAAATAACCTTGTTTCCCTTGTTATTTTCTCTTTTTTAATCTGAAATATGAAAATGTGCTTTATTTTCATCTTATTTTGTCTTTTTTCAACAAAAAATTTCAAAATAACCTTGTTTCCCTTGATATTTTCCCTTTTTTAATCTGAAATATGAAAATGTGCTTTATTTTCATCTTATTTTGTCTTTTTTCAATAAAAAATTTCAAAATAACCTTGTTTCTTTTGATATTTTCTCTTTTTTAATATGAAATATGAAAATGTGCTTTATTTTCATTTTATTTCGTCTTTTTTCAATAAAAAATTTCAAAATAACCTTGTTTCCCTTGATATTTTCTTTTTTTTAATCTGAAATATGAATATGTGGTTTATTTTCATCTTATTTTGTCTTTTTTCAACAAAAAATTTCAAAATAATCTTGTTTCCCTTCATATTTTCCCTTTTTTAATCTGAAATATGAAAATGTGCTTTACTTTCATTTTATTTTGTCTTTTTTCAATAAAAAATTTCAAAATAACCTTGTTTCTTTTGATATTTTCTCTTTTTTAATCTGAAATATGAAAATGTGCTTTATTTTCCTTTTTATTTTGTCTTTTTTCAATAAAAAATTTCAAAATAACCTTGTTTCTTTTGATATTTTCTCTTCTTTAATCTGAAATATGAAAATGTGCTTTATTTTCATTTTATTTTGTCTTTTTTCAATAAAAAATTTCAAAATAACCTTGTTTTCCTTGATATTTTCACTTTTTTAATCTGAAATATGAAAATGTGCTTTTTTTTCATCTTATTTTGTCTTTTTTCAATAAAAAATTTCAAAATAACCTTGGTTCCCTTGATATTTTCTCTTTTTTAATCTGAAATATGAAAATGTGCTTTTTTTTCATCTGATTTTGTCTTTTTTCAATAAAAAATTTCAAAATAACCTTGTTTCCCTTGATATTTTCTCTTTTTTAATCTGAAATATGAAAATGTGCTTTTTTTTCATCTGATTTTGTCTTTTTTCAATAAAAAATTTCAAAATAACCTTGTTTCCCTTGATTTTTTCTTTTTTAATCTGAAATATGAAAATGTGCTTGTTTTCATCTTATTTTGTCTTTTTTCAATAAAAATTTACAAAATAACCTTGTTTCCCTTGATATTTTCTCTTTTTTAATCTGAAATATGAAAATGTGCTTTATTTTCATCTTATTTTGACCTTTTTCAACAAAAAATTTCAAAATAACCTTGTTTCCCTTCATATTTTCCCTTTTTTAATCTGAAATATGAAAATGTGCTTTATTTTCATCTTATTTTGTCTTTTTTCAATAAAAAATTTCAAAATAACCTTTTTTCTTTTGATATTTTCTCTTTTTTTAATCTGAAATATGAAAATGTGCTTTATTTTCATTTTATTTTGTCTTTTTTCAATAAAAAATTTCAAAATAACCTTGTTTCCCTTGATATTTTCTCTTTTTTTAATCTGAAATATGAAAATGTGCTTTATTTTCATTTTATTTTGTCTTTTTTCAACAAAAAATTTCAAAATAACCTTGTTTCCCTTGACATTTTTTCTTTTTTAATCTGAAATATGAAAATGTGCTTTATTTTCATCTGATTTTGTCTTTTTTCAATGAAAACTTTCAAAATAACCTTGTTTCCCTTGATATTTTCTGTTTTTAAATCTGAAATATGAAAATGTGCTTTTTTTTCATCTTATTTTGTCTTTTTTCAATAAAAACTTTCAAAATAACCTTGTTTCCCTTGATATTTTCTCTTTTTTAATCTGAAATATGAAAATGTGCTTTTTTGCAACTTATTTTGTCTTTTTTCAATAAAAATTTACAAAATAAACTTGTTTCCCTTGATATTTTCTCTTTTTTAATCTGAAATATGAAAATGTGCTTTATTTTCATTTTATTTTGTCTTTTTTCAATAAAAAATTTCAAAATAACCTTGTTTTCCTTGATATTTTCTCTTTTTTAATCTGAAATATGAAAATGTGCTTTATTTTCATCTTATTTTGACCTTTTTCAACAAAAAATTTCAAAATAACCTTGTTTCCCTTCATATTTTCCCTTTTTTAATCTGAAATATGAAAATGTGCTTTATTTTCATCTTATTTTGTCTTTTTTCAATAAAAAATTTCAAAATAACCTTTTTTTCTTTTGATATTTTCTCTTTTTTAATCTGAAATATGAAAATGTGCTTTATTTTCATTTTATTTTGTCTTTTTTCAATAAAAAATTTCAAAATAACCTTGTTTCCCTTGATATTTTCTCTTTTTTAATCTGAAATATGAAAATGTGCTTTTTTTTCATCTGATTTTGTCTTTTTTCAATAAAAAATTTCAAAATAACCTTGTTTCCCTTGATATTTTCTTTTTTAATCTGAAATATGAAAATGTGCTTGTTTTCATCTTATTTTGTCTTTTTTCAATAAAAATTTACAAAATAACCTTGTTTCCCTTGATATTTTCTCTTTTTTAATCTGAAATATGAAAATGTGCTTTATTTTCATCTTATTTTGACTTTTTTCAACAAAAAATTTCAAAATAACCTTGTTTCCCTTGACATTTTTTCTTTTTTAATCTGAAATATGAAAATGTGCTTTATTTTCATCTGATTTTGTCTTTTTTCAATGAAAACTTTCAAAATAACCTTGTTTCCCTTGATATTTTCTGTTTTTAAATCTGAAATATGAAAATGTGCTTTTTTTTCATCTTATTTTGTCTTTTTCCAATAAAAACTTTCAAAATAACCTTGTTTCCCTTGATATTTTCTCTTTTTTAATCTGAAATATGAAAATGTGCTTTTTGCATCTTATTTTGTCTTTTTTCAACAAAAAATTTCAAAATAACCTTGTTTCCCTTGATATTTTCTCCTTTTTAATCTGCAATTTGAAAATGTGCTTTTTTTTCATCTTATTTTGTCTTTTTTCAATAAAAAATTTCAAAATAACCTTGTTTCCCTTGATATTTTCTCTTTTTTAATCTGAAATATGAAAATGTGCTTTATTTTCATCTTATTTTGTCTTTTTTCAACAAAAAATTTCAAAATAACCTTGTTTCCCTTGATATTTCCTCTTTTTTAATCTGAAATAAGGAAATGTGATATTTTTTAATCTTATTTTGTCTTTTGTCAATAAAAACTTTCAAACTAACATTGTTTCCCTTGATATTTTCTCTTTTTTAATCTGAAATATGAAAATATGCTTTATTTTCATTTTAATTTGTCTTTTTTCAATAAAAATTAGCAAAATAACCTTGTTTCCCTTGATATTTTCTCTTTTTTAATCTGAAATATGAAAATGTGCTTTTTTTTCATCTTATTTTGTCTTTTTTCAATAAAAATTTACAAAATAACCTTGTTTCCCTTGTTATTTTCTCTTTTTTAATCTGAAATATG
Source organism: Ascarosepion bandense (assembly GCA_037127315.1). NCBI lineage: Eukaryota > Metazoa > Mollusca > Cephalopoda > Sepiida > Sepiidae > Ascarosepion > Ascarosepion bandense. The sequence goes on from JBBBDQ010025003.1 coordinate 76,898, forward strand.
AAAATGTGCTTTATTTTCATCTTATTTTGTCTTTTTTCAACAAAAAATTTCAAAATAACCTTGTTTCCCTTGATATTTTCCTTTTTTAATCTGAAATATGAAAATGTGCTTTATTTTCATCTTATTTTGTCTTTTTTCAATAAAAAATTTCAAAATAACCTTGTTTCTTTTGATATTTTCTCTTTTTTAATATGAAATATGAAAATGTGCTTTATTTTCATTTTATTTCGTCTTTTTTCAATAAAAAATTTCAAAATAACCTTGTTTCCCTTGATATTTTCTTTTTTTTAATCTGAAATATGAATATGTGGTTTATTTTCATCTTATTTTGTCTTTTTTCAACAAAAAATTTCAAAATAATCTTGTTTCCCTTCATATTTTCCCTTTTTTAGTCTGAAATATGAAAATGTGCTTTACTTTCATTTTATTTTGTCTTTTTTCAATAAAAAATTTCAAAATAACCTTGTTTCTTTTGATATTTTCTCTTTTTTAATCTGAAATATGAAAATGTGCTTTATTTTTCTTTTTATTTTGTCTTTTTTCAATAAAAAATTTCAAAATAACCTTGTTTCTTTTGATATTTTCTCTTCTTTAATCTGAAATATGAAAATGTGCTTTATTTTCATTTTATTTTGTCTTTTTTCAATAAAAAATTTCAAAATAACCTTGTTTTCCTTGATATTTTCACTTTTTTAATCTGAAATATGAAAATGTGCTTTTTTTTCATCTTATTTTGTCTTTTTCAATAAAAAATTTCAAAATAACCTTGTTTCCCTTGATATTTTCTCTTTTTTAATCTGAAATATGAAAATGTGCTTTTTTTTTCATCTGATTTTGTCTTTTTTCAATAAAAAATTTCAAAATAACCTTGTTTCCCTTGATATTTTCTCTTTTTTAATCTGAAATATGAAAATGTGCTTTTTTTTCATCTGATTTTGTCTTTTTTCAATAAAAAATTTCAAAATAACCTTGTTTCCCTTGATTTTTTCTTTTTTAATCTGAAATATGAAAATGTGCTTGTTTTCATCTTATTTTGTCTTTTTTCAATAAAAATTTACAAAATAACCTTGTTTCCCTTGATATTTTCTCTTTTTTAATCTGAAATATGAAAATGTGCTTTATTTTCATCTTATTTTGACCTTTTTCAACAAAAAATTTCAAAATAACCTTGTTTCCCTTCATATTTTCCCTTTTTTAATCTGAAATATGAAAATGTGCTTTATTTTCATCTTATTTTGTCTTTTTTCAATAAAAAATTTCAAAATAACCTTTTTTCTTTTGATATTTTCTCTTTTTTAATCTGAAATATGAAAATGTGCTTTATTTTCATTTTATTTTGTCTTTTTTCAATAAAAAATTTCAAAATAACCTTGTTTCCCTTGATATTTTCTCTTTTTTTAATCTGAAATATGAAAATGTGCTTTATTTTCATTTTATTTTGTCTTTTTTCAACAAAAAATTTCAAAATAACCTTGTTTCCCTTGACATTTTTTCTTTTTTAATCTGAAATATGAAAATGTGCTTTATTTTCATCTGATTTTGTCTTTTTTCAATGAAAACTTTCAAAATAACCTTGTTTCCCTTGATATTTTCTGTTTTTAAATCTGAAATATGAAAATGTGCTTTTTTTTCATCTTATTTTGTCTTTTTTCAATAAAAACTTTCAAAATAACCTTGTTTCCCTTGATATTTTCTCTTTTTTAATCTGAAATATGAAAATGTGCTTTTTTGCAACTTATTTTGTCTTTTTTCAATAAAAATTTACAAAATAAACTTGTTTCCCTTGATATTTTCTCTTTTTTAATCTGAAATATGAAAATGTGCTTTATTTTCATCTTATTTTGTCTTTCTTCAATAAAAAATTTCAAAATAACCTTGTTTCCCTTGATATTTTCTCTTTTTTAATCTGAAATATGAAAATGTGCTTTTTTTTCATCTTATTTTGTCTTTTTTCAATAAAAAATTTCAAAATAACCTTGTTTCCCTTGATATTTTCTCTTTTTTAATCTGAAATATGAAAATGTGCTTTTTTTTCATCTGATTTTGTCTTTTTTCAATAAAAAATTTCAAAATAACCTTGTTTCCCTTGATATTTTCTTTTTTAATCTGAAATATGAAAATGTGCTTGTTTTCATCTTATTTTGTCTTTTTTCAATAAAAATTTACAAAATAACCTTGTTTCCCTTGATATTTTCTCTTTTTTAATCTGAAATATGAAAATGTGCTTTATTTTCATCTTATTTTGACTTTTTTCAACAAAAAATTTCAAAATAACCTTGTTTCCCTTGACATTTTTTCTTTTTTAATCTGAAATATGAAAATGTGCTTTATTTTCATCTGATTTTGTCTTTTTTCAATGAAAACTTTCAAAATAACCTTGTTTCCCTTGATATTTTCTGTTTTTAAATCTGAAATATGAAAATGTGCTTTTTTTTCATCTTATTTTGTCTTTTTCCAATAAAAACTTTCAAAATAACCTTGTTTCCCTTGATATTTTCTCTTTTTTAATCTGAAATATGAAAATGTGCTTTTTTGCAACTTATTTTGTCTTTTTTCAATAAAAATTTACAAAATAAACTTGTTTCCCTTGATATTTTCTCTTTTTTAATCTGAAATATGAAAATGTGCTTTATTTTCATCTTATTTTGTCTTTTTTCAATAAAAAATTTCAAAATAACCTTGTTTCCCTTGATATTTTCTCTTTTTTAATCTGAAATATGAAAATGTGCTTTTTTTTCATCTTATTTTGTCTTTTTTCAATAAAAAATTTCAAAATAACCTTGTTTCCCTTGATATTTTCTCTTTTTTAATCTGAAATATGAAAATGTGCTTTTTTTTCATCTGATTTTGTCTTTTTTCAATAAAAAATTTCAAAATAACCTTGTTTCCCTTGATTTTTTCTTTTTTAATCTGAAATATGAAAATGTGCTTGTTTTCATCTTATTTTGTCTTTTTTCAATAAAAATTTACAAAATAACCTTGTTTCCCTTGATATTTTCTCTTTTTTAATCTGAAATATGAAAATGTGCTTTATTTTCATCTTATTTTGACTTTTTTCAACAAAAAATTTCAAAATAACCTTGTTTCCCTTCATATTTTCCCTTTTTAATCTGAAATATGAAAATGTGCTTTTTTTTCATCTTATTTTGTCTTTTTTCAATAAAAAATTTCAAAATAACCTTGTTTCCCTTGATATTTTCTTTTTTAATCTGAAATATGAAAATGTGCTTGTTTTCATCTTATTTTGTCTTTTTTCAATAAAAATTTACAAAATAACCTTGTTTCCCTTGATATTTTCTCTTTTTTAATCTGAAATATGAAAATGTGCTTTATTTTCATCTTATTTTGACTTTTTCAACAAAAAATTTCAAAATAACCTTGTTTCCCTTGACATTTTTTCTTTTTTAATCTGAAATATGAAAATGTGCTTTATTTTCATCTGATTTTGTCTTTTTTCAATGAAAACTTTCAAAATAACCTTGTTTCCCTTGATATTTTCTGTTTTTAAATCTGAAATATGAAAATGTGCTTTTTTTTTCATCTTATTTTGTCTTTTTCCAATAAAAACTTTCAAAATAACCTTGTTTCCCTTGATATTTTCTCTTTTTTAATCTGAAATATGAAAATGTGCTTTTTTGCAACTTATTTTATCTTTTTTCAATAAAAATTTACAAAATAAACTTGTTTCCCTTGATATTTTCTCTTTTTTAATCTGAAATATGAAAATGTGCTTTATTTTCATCTTATTTTGTCTTTTTTCAATAAAAACTTTCAAAATAACCTTGTTTCCCTTGATATTTTCTCTTTTTTAATCTGAAATATGAAAATGTGCTTTTTTTTCATCTTATTTTGTCTTTTTTCAATAAAAAATTACAAAATAACCTTGTTTCCCTTGAGATTTTCTCTTTTTTAATGTGAAATATGAAAATGTGCTTTTTTTTCATCTGATTTTGTCTTTTTTCAATAAAAAATTTCAAAATAACCTTGTTTCCCTTGATATTTTCTCTTTTTTAATCTGAAATATGAAAATGTGCTTTATTTTCATCTTGTTTTGACTTTTTTCAACAAAAAATTTCAAAATAACCTTGTTTCCCTTCATATTTTCCCTTTTTTAATCTGAAATATGAAAATGTGCTTTTTTTTCATCTTATTTTGTCTTTTTTCAATAAAAAATTTCAAAATAACCTTGTTTCCCTTGATATTTTCTCTTTTTTAATCTGAAATATGAAAATGTGCTTTATTTTCATTTTATTTTGTCTTTTCAATAAAAAATTTCAAAATAACCTTGTTTCCCTTGATATTTTCTCTTTTTTTAATCTGAAATATGAAAATGTGCTTTATTTTCATCTTATTTTGTTTTTTTCAACAAAAAATTTCAAAATAACCTTGTTTCCCTTGACATTTTTTTCTTTTTTAATCTGAAATATGAAAATGTGCTTTATTTTCATCTGATTTTGTCTTTTTTCAATGAAAACTTTCAAAATAACCTTGTTTCCCTTGATATTTTCTGTTTTTAAATCTGAAATATGAAAATGTGCTTTTTTTTCATCTTATTTTGTCTTTATTCAATAAAAACTTTCAAAATAACCTTGTTTCCCTTGACATTTTCTCTTTTTTAATCTGAAATATGAAAATGTGCTTTTTTTCATCTTATTTTGTCTTTTTTCAATAAAAATTTACAAAATAACCTTGTTTCCCTTGATATTTTCTCTTTTTTAATCTGAAATATGAAAATGTGCTTTATTTTCATCTTATTTTGTCTTTTTTCAACAAAAAATTTCAAAATAACCTTGTTTCCCTTGATATTTTCCCTTTTTTAATCTGAAATATGAAAATGTGCTTTATTTTCATCTTATTTTGTCTTTTTTCAATAAAAAATTTCAAAATAACCTTGTTTCTTTTGATATTTTCTTTTCTTTTTTAATATGAAACATGAAAATGTGCTTTATTTTCATTTTATTTCGTCTTTTTTCAATAAAAAATTTCAAAATAACCTTGTTTCCCTTGATATTTTCTTTTTTTTTAATCTGAAATATGAATATGTGGTTTATTTTCATCTTATTTTGTCTTTTTTCAACAAAAAATTTCAAAATAACCTTGTTTCCCTTCATATTTTCCCTTTTTTAATCTGAAATATGAAAATGTGCTTTATTTTCATTTTATTTTGTCTTTTTTCAATAAAAAATTTCAAAATAACCTTGTTTCTTTTGATATTTTCTCTTTTTTAATCTGAAATATGAAAATGTGCTTTATTTTCATTTTATTTTGTCTTTTTTCAATAAAAAATTTCAAAATAACCTTGTTTCCCTTGATATTTTCTCTTTTTTAATCTGAAATATGAAAATGTGCTTTATTTTCATCTTATTTTGTCTTTTCTCAACAAAAAATTTCAAAATAACCTTGTTTCCCTTGATATTTTCTCTTTTTTAATCTGAAATATGAAAATGTGCTTTTTTTTTATCTGATTTTGCCTTTTTTCAATAAAAACTTTCAAAATAACCTTGTTTCCCTTGATATTTTCTCTTTTTTAATCTGAAATATGAAAATGTGCTTTTTTTTCATCTTCTTTTGTCTTTTTTCAATAAAAATTTACAAAATAACCTTGTTTCCCTTGATATTTTCTCTTTTTTAATCTGAAATATGAAAATGTGCTTTATTTTCATCTTATTTTGTCTTTTTTCAATAAAAAATTTCAAAATAACCTTGTTTCCCTTGATATTTTCCCTTTTTTATCTGAAATATGAAAATGTGCTTTATTTTCATCTTATTTTGTCTTTTTTCAATAAAAAATTTCAAAATAACCTTGTTTCTTTTGATATTTTCTCTTTTTTAATATGAAATATGAAAATGTGCTTTATTTTCATTTTATTTTGTCTTTTTTCATTAAAAAATTTCAAAACAACCTTGTTTCCCTTGATATTTTCTTTTTTTTTAATCTGAAATATGAATATGTGCTTTATTTTCATCTTATTTTGTCTTTTTTCAACAAAAAATTTCAAAATAACCTTGTTTCCCTTCATATTTTCCCTTTTTTAATCTGAAATATGAAAATGTGCTTTATTTTCATCTTATTTTGTCTTTTTTCAATAAAAAATTTCAAAATAACCTTGTTTCTTTTGATATTTTCTCTTTTTTAATCTGAAATATGAAAATGTGCTTTATTTTCATTTTATTTTGTCTTTTTTCAATAAAAACTTTCAAAATAACCTTGTTTCCCTTGATATTTTCTCTTTTTTAATCTGAAATATGAAAATGTGCTTTATTTTCATCTTATTTTGTCTTTTTTCAACAAAAAATTTCAAAATAACCTTGTTTCCCTTGATATTTTCTCTTTTTTAATCTGAAATATGAAAATGTGCTTTTTTTCATCTGATTTTGTCTTTTTTCAATAAAAACTTTCAAAATAACCTTGTTTCCCTTGATATTTTCTCTTTTTTAATCTGAAATCTGAAAATGTGCTTTTTTTTCATCTTATTTTGTCTTTTTTCAATAAAAATTTACAAAATAACCTTGTTTCCCTTGATATTTTCTCTTTTTTAATCTGAAATATGAAAATGTGCTTTATTTTCATCTTATTTTGTCTTTTTTCAATAAAAAAATTCAAAATAACTTTGTTTCCCTTGATATTTTCACTTTTTTAATCTGAAATATGAAAATGTGCTTTTTTTTCAACTTATTTTTGTCTTTTTTCAATAAAAAATTTCAAAATAACCTTGTTTCCCTTGATATTTTCTCTTTTTTAATCAGAAATATGAAAATGTGCTTTTTTTTCATCTTATTTTGTCTTTTTTCAATAAAAAATTTCAAAATAACCTTGTTTCCTTTGATATTTCCTTTTCTTTATTCTGAAATATGAAAATGTGCTTTATTTTCATCTTATTTTGTCTTTTTTCAACAAAAAATTTCAAAATAACCTAGTTTCCCTACATATTTTCCCTTTTTTAATCTGAAATATGAAAATGTGCTTTATTTTTCATCTTATTTTGTCTTTTTTCAATAAAAAATTTCAAAATAACCTTGATTCTTTTGATATTTTCTCTTTTTTAATCTGAAACATGAAAATGTTCTTTATTTTCATTTTATTTTTTATTTTTTCAATAAAAAATTTCAAAATAACCTTGTTTCCCTTGATATTTTCTTTTTTTTAATCTGAAATATGAAAATGTGCTTTATTTTCATCTTATTTTGTCTTTTTTCAACAAAAAATTTCAAAATAACATTGTTTCCCAAGATATTTTCTCTTTTTTAATCTGAAATATGAAAATGTGCTTTTTTTTCATCTGATTTTTTCTTTTTTCAATAAAAACGTTCAAAATAACCTTGTTTCCCTTGACATTTTCTCTTTTTTAATGTGAAATATGAAAATGCGCTTTTTTTCATCTTATTTTGTGTTTTTTCAATAAAAAATTACAAAATAACCTTGTTTCCCCTGATATTTTCTCTTTTTTAATCTGAAATATGAAAATGTGCTTTATTTTCATCTTATTTTGTCTTTTTTCAATAAAAACTTTCAAAATAACCTTGTTTCCCTTGATATTTTCTCTTTTTTAATCTGAAATATGAAAATGTGCTTTTTTTTCATCTTATTTTGTCTTTTTTCAATAAAAAATTACAAAATAACCTTGTTTCCCTTGAGATTTTCTCTTTTTTAATGTGAAATATGAAAATGCGCTTTTTTTTATCTTATTTTGTCTTTTTTCAATAAAAACTTTCAAAATAACCTTGTTTCCCTTGATATTTTCTCTTTTTTAATCTGAAATATGAAAATGTGCTTTTTTTCATCTTATTTTGTCTTTTTTCAATAAAAATTTACAAAATAACCTTGTTTCCCTTGATATTTTCTCTTTTTTAATCTGAAATATGAAAATGTGCTTTATTTTCATCTTATTTTGTCTTTTTTCAATAAAAAATTTCAAAATAACCTTGTTTCCCTTGATATTTTCTCTTTTTTAATCTGAAATATGAAAATGTGCTTTTTTTCATCTTATTTTGTCTTTTTTCAATAAAAATTTACAAAATAACCTTGTTTCCCTTGATATTTTCTCTTTTTTAATCTGAAATATGAAAATGTGCTTTATTTTCATCTTATTTTGTCTTTTTTCAATAAAAAATTTCAAAATAACCTTGTTTCCCTTGATATTTTCCCTTTTTTATCTGAAATATGAAAATGTGCTTTATTTTCATCTTATTTTGTCTTTTTTCAATAAAAAATTTCAAAATAACCTTGTTTCTTTTGATATTTTCTCTTTTTTAATATGAAATATGAAAATGTGCTTTATTTTCATTTTATTTTGTCTTTTTTCATTAAAAAATTTCAAAACAACCTTGTTTCCCTTGATATTTTCTTTTTTTTAATCTGAAATATGAATATGTGCTTTATTTTCATCTTATTTTGTCTTTTTTCAACAAAAAATTTCAAAATAACCTTGTTTCCCTTCATATTTTCCCTTTTTTAATCTGAAATATGAAAATGTGCTTTATTTTCATCTTATTTTGTCTTTTTTCAATAAAAAATTTCAAAATAACCTTGTTTCTTTTGATATTTTTCTCTTTTTTAATCTGAAATATGAAAATGTGCTTTATTTTCATTTTATTTTGTCTTTTTTCAATAAAAACTTTCAAAATAACCTTGTTTCCCTTGATATTTTCTCTTTTTTAATCTGAAATATGAAAATGTGCTTTATTTTCATCTTATTTTGTCTTTTTTCAACAAAAAATTTCAAAATAACCTTGTTTCCCTTGATATTTTCTCTTTTTTAATCTGAAATATGAAAATGTGCTTTTTTTCATCTGATTTTGTCTTTTTTCAATAAAAACTTTCAAAATAACCTTGTTTCCCTTGATATTTTCTCTTTTTTAATCTGAAATCTGAAAATGTGCTTTTTTTTCATCTTATTTTGTCTTTTTTCAATAAAAATTTACAAAATAACCTTGTTTCCCTTGATATTTTCTCTTTTTTAATCTGAAATATGAAAATGTGCTTTATTTTCATCTTATTTTGTCTTTTTTCAATAAAAAATTCAAAATAACTTTGTTTCCCTTGATATTTTCACTTTTTTAATCTGAAATATGAAAATGTGCTTTTTTTTCAACTTATTTTGTCTTTTTTTCAATAAAAAATTTCAAAATAACCTTGTTTCCCTTGATATTTTCTCTTTTTTAATCAGAAATATGAAAATGTGCTTTTTTTTCATCTTATTTTGTCTTTTTTCAATAAAAAATTTCAAAATAACCTTGTTTCCTTTGATATTTCCTTTTCTTTATTCTGAAATATGAAAATGTGCTTTATTTTCATCTTATTTTGTCTTTTTTCAACAAAAAATTTCAAAATAACCTAGTTTCCCTACATATTTTCCCTTTTTTAATCTGAAATATGAAAATGTGCTTTATTTTCATCTTATTTTGTCTTTTTTCAATAAAAAATTTCAAAATAACCTTGATTCTTTTGATATTTTCTCTTTTTTAATCTGAAACATGAAAATGTTCTTTATTTTCATTTTATTTTTTTATTTTTTCAATAAAAAATTTCAAAATAACCTTGTTTCCCTTGATATTTTCTTTTTTTAATCTGAAATATGAAAATGTGCTTTATTTTCATCTTATTTTGTCTTTTTTCAACAAAAAATTTCAAAATAACATTGTTTCCCAAGATATTTTCTCTTTTTTAATCTGAAATATGAAAATGTGCTTTTTTTTCATCTGATTTTTTCTTTTTTCAATAAAAACGTTCAAAATAACCTTGTTTCCCTTGACATTTTCTCTTTTTTAATGTGAAATATGAAAATGCGCTTTTTTTCATCTTATTTTGTGTTTTTTCAATAAAAAATTACAAAATAACCTTGTTTCCCCTGATATTTTCTCTTTTTTAATCTGAAATATGAAAATGTGCTTTATTTTCATCTTATTTTGTCTTTTTTCAATAAAAACTTTCAAAATAACCTTGTTTCCCTTGATATTTTCTCTTTTTTAATCTGAAATATGAAAATGTGCTTTTTTTTCATCTTATTTTGTCTTTTTTCAATAAAAAATTACAAAATAACCTTGTTTCCCTTGAGATTTTCTCTTTTTTAATGTGAAATATGAAAATGCGCTTTTTTTTATCTTATTTTGTCTTTTTTCAATAAAAACTTTCAAAATAACCTTGTTTCCCTTGATATTTTCTCTTTTTTAATCTGAAATATGAAAATGTGCTTTTTTTCATCTTATTTTGTCTTTTTTCAATAAAAATTTACAAAATAACCTTGTTTCCCTTGATATTTTCTCTTTTTTAATCTGAAATATGAAAATGTGCTTTATTTTCATCTTATTTTGTCTTTTTTCAATAAAAAATTTCAAAATAACCTTGTTTCCCTTGATATTTTCTCTTTTTTTAATCTGAAATATGAAAATGTGCTTTTTTTCATCTTATTTTGTCTTTTTTCAATAAAAATTTACAAAATAACCTTGTTTCCCTTGATATTTTCTCTTTTTTAATCTGAAATATGAAAATGTGCTTTATTTTCATCTTATTTTGTCTTTTTTCAATAAAAAATTTCAAAATAACCTTGTTTCCCTTGATATTTTCTCTTTTTAATCTGAAATATGAAAATGTGCTTTATTTTCATCTTATTTTGTCTTTTTTCAATAAAAAATTTCAAAATAACCTTGTTTCTTTTGATATTTTCTCTTTTTTAATCTGAAATATGAAAATGTGCTTTATTTTCATTTTATTTTGTCTTTTTTCAATAAAAAATTTCAAAATAACCTTGTTTCCCTTGATATTTTCTCTTTTTTAATCTGAAATATGAAAATGTGCTTTATTTTCATCTTATTTTGTCTTTTTTCAACAAAAAATTTCAAAATAACCTTGTTTCCCTTGATATTTTCTCTTTTTTAATCTGAAATATGAAAATGTGCTTTTTTTTCATCTGATTTTGTCTTTTTTCAATAAAAAATTTCAAAATAACCTTGTTTCCCTTGATATTTTCTCTTTTTTAATCTGAAATATGAAAATGTGCTTTTTTTTCATCTTATTTTGTCTTTTTTCAATAAAAATTTACAAAATAACCTTGTTTCCCTTGATATTTTCTCTTTTTTAATCTGAAATATGAAAATGTGCTTTATTTTCATCTTATTTTGTCTTTTTTCAATAAAAAAAAATTCAAAATAACCTTGTTTCCCTTGATATTTTCTCTTTTTTTAATCTGAAATATGAAAATGTGCTTTTTTTTCAACTTATTTTGTCTTTTTTCAATAAAAAATTTCAAAATAACCTTGTTTCCCTTGATATTTTCTCTTTTTTCATCTGAAATATGAAAATGTGCTTTTTTTTCATCTGATTTTGTCTTTTTTCAATAAAAAATTTCAAAATAACCTTGTTTCCCTTGATATTTTCTCTTCTTTAATCTGAAATATGAAAATGTGCTTTTTTTTTCATCTTATTTTTGTCTTTTTTCAATAAAAATTTACAAAATAACCTTGTTTCCCATGATATTTTCTCTTTTTTAATCTGAAATATGAAAATGTGCTTTATTTTCATCTTATTTTGTCTTTTTTCAATAAAAAAAATTCAAAATAACCTTGTTTCCCTTGATATTTTCTCTTTTTTAATCTGAAATATGAAAATGTGCTTTTTTTTCAACTTATTTTGTCTTTTTTCAATAAAAAATTTCAAAATAACCTTGTTTCCCTTGATATTTTCTCTTTTTTAATCTGAAATATGAAAATGTGCTTTTTTTTCATCTTATTTTGTTTTTTTTCAATAAAAAATTACAGAATAACCTTGTTTCCCTTGACATTTTCTCTTTTTTAATGTGAAATATGAAAATGCGCTTTTTTTTCATCTTATTTTGTCTTTTTTCAATAAAAAATTTCAAAATAACCTTGTTTCCCTTGATATTTTCTCTTTTTTAATCTGAAATATGAAAAGGTGCTTTATTTTCATCTTATTTTGTCTTTTTTCAACAAAAAATTTCAAAATAACCTTGTTTCCCTTGATATTTTTCCTTTTTTAATCTGAAATATGAAAATGTGCTTTACTTTCATCTGATTTTGTCTTTTTTCAATAAAAACTTTCAAAATAACCTTGTTTCCCTTGATATTTTCTCTTTTTTAATCTGAAATATGAAAATGTGCTTTTTTTCATCTTATTTTGTCTTTTTTCAATAAAAAATTTCAAAATAACCTTGTTTCCCTTGATATTTTGTCTTTTTTAATCTGAAATATGAAAATGTCCTTTATTTTCATCTGATTTTGTCTTTTTTCAATAAAAACGTACAAAATAACCTTGTTTCCCTTGATATTTTCTCTTTTTTAATCTGAAATATGAAAATGTGCTTTTTTTTCATCTCATTTTGTCTTTTTTCAATAAAAAATTTCAAAATAACCTTGTTTCCCTTGACTTTTTCTCTTTTTTAATCTGAATTATGAAAATGTGCTTTTTTTTCATCTTATTTTCTTTTTTCAATAAAAAATTTCAAAATAACCTTGTTTCCCTTGACATTTTCTCTTTTTTAATGTGAAATATGAAAATGTGCTTTTTTTCACCTTATTTTGTCTTTTTTCAATAATAAATTTCAAAATAACCTTGTTTCCCTTGATATTTTCTCTTTTTTAATCTCAAAAAAGAAAATGTGCTTTATTTTCATCTTATTTTGTCTTTTTTCAATAAAAAATTTCAAAATAACCTTGTTTCCCTTGATATTTTCTCTTTTTTAATCTGAAATAAGAAAATGTGCTATTTTTTCATCTTATTTTGTCTTTTGTCAATAAAAAATTTCAAAATAACCTTGTTTCCCTGGATATTTTCTCTTTTTTAATCTGAAATATGAAAATGTACTTTATTTTCATCTGATTTTGTCTTTTTTCAATAAAAAATTTCAAAATAACCTTGTTTCCCTTGATATTTTCTCTTTTTTAATCTGAAATATGAAAATGTGCTTTTTTTTCATCTTATTTTGTCTTTTTTCAATAAAAATTTACAAAATAACCTTGTTTCCCTTGATATTTTCTCTTTTTTAATCTGAAATATGAAAATGTGCTTTATTTTCATCTTATTTTGTCTTTTTTCAATAAAAAAAATTCAAAATAACCTTGTTTCCCTTGATATTTTCTCTTTTTTAATCTGAAATATGAAAATGTGCTTTTTTTTCAACTTATTTTGTCTTTTTTCAATAAAAAATTTCAAAATAACCTTGTTTCCCTTGATATTTTCTCTTTTTTCATCTGAAATATGAAAATGTGCTTTTTTTTCATCTGATTTTGTCTTTTTTCAATAAAAAATTTCAAAATAACCTTGTTTCCCTTGATATTTTCTCTTCTTTAATCTGAAATATGAAAATGTGCTTTTTTTTCATCTTATTTTGTCTTTTTTCAATAAAAATTTACAAAATAACCTTGTTTCCCATGATATTTTCTCTTTTTTTAATCTGAAATATGAAAATGTGCTTTATTTTCATCTTATTTTGTCTTTTTTTCAATAAAAAAATTCAAAATAACCTTGTTTCCCTTGATATTTTCTCTTTTTTAATCTGAAATATGAAAATGTGCTTTTTTTTCAACTTATTTTGTCTTTTTTCAATAAAAAATTTCAAAATAACCTTGTTTCCCTTGATATTTTCTCTTTTTTAATCTGAAATATGAAAATGTGCTTTTTTTTCATCTTATTTTGTTTTTTTTCAATAAAAAATTACAGAATAACCTTGTTTCCCTTGACATTTTCTCTTTTTTAATGTGAAATATGAAAATGCGCTTTTTTTTCATCTTATTTTGTCTTTTTTCAATAAAAAATTTCAAAATAACCTTGTTTCCCTTGATATTTTCTCTTTTTTAATCTGAAATATGAAAAGGTGCTTTATTTTCATCTTATTTTGTCTTTTTTCAACAAAAAATTTCAAAATAACCTTGTTTCCCTTGATATTTTTCCTTTTTTAATCTGAAATATGAAAATGTGCTTTACTTTCATCTGATTTTGTCTTTTTTCAATAAAAACTTTCAAAATAACCTTGTTTCCCTTGATATTTTCTCTTTTTTAATCTGAAATATGAAAATGTGCTTTTTTTCATCTTATTTTGTCTTTTTTCAATAAAAAATTTCAAAATAACCTTGTTTCCCTTGATATTTTGTCTTTTTTAATCTGAAATATGAAAATGTCCTTTATTTTCATCTGATTTTGTCTTTTTTCAATAAAAACGTACAAAATAACCTTGTTTCCCTTGATATTTTCTCTTTTTTAATCTGAAATATGAAAATGTGCTTTTTTTTCATCTCATTTTGTCTTTTTTCAATAAAAAATTTCAAAATAACCTTGTTTCCCTTGACTTTTTCTCTTTTTTAATCTGAATTATGAAAATGTGCTTTTTTTTCATCTTATTTTCTTTTTCAATAAAAAATTTCAAAATAACCTTGTTTCCCTTGACATTTTCTCTTTTTTAATGTGAAATATGAAAATGTGCTTTTTTTCACCTTATTTTGTCTTTTTTCAATAATAAATTTCAAAATAACCTTGTTTCCCTTGATATTTTCTCTTTTTTAATCTCAAAAAAGAAAATGTGCTTTATTTTCATCTTATTTTGTCTTTTTTCAATAAAAAATTTCAAAATAACCTTGTTTCCCTTGATATTTTCTCTTTTTTAATCTGAAATAAGAAAATGTGCTATTTTTTCATCTTATTTTGTCTTTTGTCAATAAAAAATTTCAAAATAACCTTGTTTCCCTGGATATTTTCTCTTTTTTTAATCTGAAATATGAAAATGTACTTTATTTTCATCTTATTTTCTCTTTTGTCAATAAAAAATTTCAAAATAACCTTGTTTCCCTTGATATTTTCTCTTTTTTAATCTGAAATATGAAAATGTGCTTTATTTTCATCTTATTTTGTCTTTTTTCAATAAAATATTTCAAAATAACCTTGTTTCCCTTGACGTTTTCTCTTTTTTAATCTGAAATATGAAAATGCGCTTTTTTTTCATCTTATTTTGTCTTTTTTTCAATAAAAAATTTCAAAATAACCTTGTTTCCCTTGATATTTTCTCTTTTTTAATCTGAAATATGAAAAGGTGCTTTATTTTCATCTTATTTTGTCATTTTTCAACAAAAAATTTCAAAATAACCTTGTTTCCCTTGATATTTTCTCTTTTTTAATCAGAAATATGAAAATGTGCTTTTTTTTCATCTTATTTTGTCTTTTTTCAATAAAAATTTCAAAATAACCTTGTTTCCTTTGATATTTTCTTTTTTTTATTCTGAAATATGAAAATGTGCTTTATTTTCATCTGATTTTGTCTTTTTTCAATAAAAACTTTCAAAATAACCTTGTTTCCCTTGATATTTTCTCTTTTTTAATCTGAAATATGAAAATGTGCTTTTTTTCATCTTATTTTGTCTTTTTTCAATAAAAAATTTCAAAATAACCTTGTTTCCATTGATATTTTCTCTTTTTCAATCGGAAATATGAAAATGTTTTTTTTTTCATCTTATTTTGTCTTTTTTCAATAAAAATTTACAAAATAACCTTGTTTCCCTTGATATTTTCTCTTTTTTAATCTGGAACATGAAAATGTGCTTTATTTTCATCTTATCTTGTCTTTTTTCAACAAAAAATTTCAAAATAACCTTGTTTCCCTTGATATTTTCTCTTTTTAATCTGAAATATGAAAATGTCCTTTCTTTTCATCTGATTTTGTCTTTTTTCAATAAAAACGTACAAAATAACCTTGTTTCCCTTGATATTTTCTCTTTTTTAATCTGAAATATGAAAATGTGCTTTTTTTTCATCTCATTTTGTCTTTTTTCAATAAAAAATTTCAAAATAACCTTGTTTCCCTTGACGTTTTCTCTTTTTTAATCTGAAATATGATAATGTGTTTTTTTTCATCTTATTTTGTCTTTTTTCAATAAAAAATTTCAAAATAACCTTGTTTCCCTTGATATTTTCTCTTTTTTAATCTGAAATATGAAAAGGTGCTTTATTTTCATCTTATTTTGTCTTTTTTCAACAAAAAATTTCAAAATAACCTTGTTTCCCTTGATATTTTTCCTTTTTTAATCTGAAATATGAAAATGTGCTTTACTTTCATCTGATTTTGTCTTTTTTCAATAAAAACTTTCAAAATAACCTTGTTTCCCTTGATATTTTCTCTTTTTTAATCTGAAATATGAAAATGTGCTTTTTTTCATCTTATTTTGTCTTTTTTCAATAAAAAATTTCAAAATAACCTTGTTTCCATTGATATTTTCTCTTTTTCAATCGGAAATATGAAAATGTTTTTTTTTTTCATCTTATTTTGTCTTTTTTCAATAAAAATTTACAAAATAACCTTGTTTCCCTTGATATTTTCTCTTTTTTAATCTGGAACATGAAAATGTGCTTTATTTTCATCTTATCTTGTCTTTTTTCAACAAAAAATTTCAAAATAACCTTGTTTCCCTTGATATTTTCTCTTTTTTAATCTGAAATATGAAAATGTCCTTTATTTTCATCTGATTTTGTCTTTTTTCAATAAAAACGTACAAAATAACCTTGTTTCCCTTGATATTTTCTCTTTTTTTAATCTGAAATATGAAAATGTGCTTTTTTTTTCATCTCATTTTGTCTTATTTCAATAAAAAATTTCAAAATAACCTTGTTTCCCTTGACTTTTTCTCTTTTTTAATCTGAATTATGAAAATGTGCTTTTTTTTCATCTTATTTTCTTTTTTCAATAAAAAATTTCAAAATAACCTTGTTTCCCTTGACATTTTCTCTTTTTTAATGTGAAATATGAAAATGTGCTTTTTTTCACCTTATTTTGTCTTTTTTCAACAAAAAATTTCAAAATAACCTTGTTTCCCTTGATATTTTCTCTTTTTTAATCTGAAATATGAAAATGTGCTTTATTTTCATCTTATTTTGTCTTTTTTCAATAAAAAATTTCAAAATAACCTTGTTTCCCTTGATATTTTCTCTTTTTTAATCTGAAATAAGAAAATGTGCTATTTTTTCATCTTATTTTGTCTTTTGTCAATAAAAACTTTCAAAATAACCTTGTTTCCCTGGATATTTTCTCTTTTTTAATCTGAAATATGAAAATGTACTTTATTTTCATCTTATTTTCTCTTTTGTCAATAAAAAATTTCAAAATAACCTTGTTTCCCTTGATATTTTCTCTTTTTTAATCTGAAATATGAAAATGTGCTTTATTTTCATCTTATTTTGTCTTTTTTCAATAAAATATTTCAAAATAACCTTGTTTCCCTTGACGTTTTCTCTTTTTTAATCTGAAATATGAAAATGTGCTTTATTTTCATCTGATTCTGTCTTTTTTCAATAAAAAATTTCAAAATAACCTTGTTTCCCTTGATATTTTCTCTTTTTTAATCTGAAATATGAAAATGTGCTTTATTTTCATCTTATTTTGTATTTTTTCACTAAAAAATTTCAAAATGACCTTGTTTCCCTTGATATTTTCTCTTTTTTAATCTGAAATATGAAAATGTGCATTATTTTCATCTTCTTTGCCTTTTTTCAATAAAAAATTTCAAAATAACGTTGTTTCCCTTGATATTTTCTCTTTTTTAATCTGAAATATGAAAATGTGCTTTATTTTCATCTTATTTTGTATTTTTCAATAAAAAATTTCAAAATAACCTTGTTTCCCTTGATATTTTCTCTTTTTTAATCTGAAATATGAAAATGTGCTTTATTTTCATCTTATTTTGTCTTTTTTCAATAAAAAATTTCAAAATAAACTTGTTTCCCTTGATATTTTTTCTTTTTTAATCTGAAATATGAAAATGTGCTTTATTTTCATCTTATTTTGTCCTTTTTCAATAAAAAATTTCAAAATAACCTTGTTTCCTTTGATATTTTCTATTTTTAATGTGAATTATGAAAATGTGCATTATTTTTATCTTATTTTGTTTTTTTCAATAAAACATTTCAAAATAACCTTGTTCCCCTTGATATTTTCTCTTTTTTAATCTGAAATATAAAAATGTGCTTTATTTTTATCATATTTTGTCTTTTTTCAATAAAAACTTTCAAAATAACCTTGTTTCCCTTGATATTTTCTCTTTTTTTATCTGAAATATGAAAATGTGCAATATTTTTATATTATTTTGTCTTTTTTCAATAAAAAATTTCAAAAAAACCTTGTTTCCCATGATATTTTCTCTTTTTTAATCTGAAATAGGAAAATGTGATTTATTTTCATCATATTTTGCCTTTCTTCAATAAACAAATTTCACGATAACCTTGTTTCCCTTGATATTTTCTCTTTTTTAATCTGAAATATTAAAATGTGCTTTATTTTCATCTTATTTTGTCTTTTTTCAATGAAAAATTTCAAAATAACCATGTTGCCCTTGATATTTTCTCTTTTTTAATCTGAAATAGGAAAATGTGATTTATCTTCATCTTATTTTGTCCTTTTTCAATAAAAAATTTCAAAATAACCTTGTTTCCCATGATATTTTCTCTTTTTTAATCTGAAATAGGAAAATGTGATTTATTTTCATCTTATTTTGCCTTTTTTCAATAAACAAATTTCAAGATAACCTTGTTTCCCTTGATATTTTCTCTTTTTTCAACTGAAATATGAAAATGTGCTTTATTTTCATCTTATTTTGTCTTTTTTCAATAAAATATTTCAAAATAACCTTGTTTCCCTTGATATTTTTTTTTTTAATCTGAAATATGGAAATGTGCTTTATTTTCATCTTATTTAGTCTTTTTTCAATAAAAACTTTCAAGATAACCTTGTTTCCCTGGATATTTTCTCTTTTTTTAATCTGAAATATGAAAATGTGCTTTATTTTCATCTTATTTTGTCTTTTTTCAATGAAAAATTTCAAAATAACCTTGTTTACCTTGATATTTTCTCTTTTTTAATGTGAATTATGAAAATGTGCATTATTTTTTTCTTATTTTGTCTTTTTTCAATAACAAATTTCAGAATAACCTTGTTTCCCTTGATATTTTCTCTTTTTTTAATCTGAAATATGAAAATGTGCTTTATTTTTATCTCATTTTGACTTTTTTTCAATAAAAAATTTCAAAATAACCTTGTTTCCCTTCGTATTTTCTCTTTTTTAATCTGAAATATGAAAATTTGCATTATTTTCATCTTCTTTTGTCTTTTTTCAATAAAAACTTTCAAAAAAACCTTGTTTCCCATTATATTTTCTCTTTTTTAATCTGAAATAGAAAAAGGTGATTTATTTTCATTTTATTTTGCCTTTTTTTCAATAAAAAATTTCAAGATAACCTTGTTTCCCTTGATATTTTCGCTTTTTTAATCTGAAATATGAAAATGTGCATTATTTCTATCTTATTTTGTCTTTTTTCAATAATAAATTTCAAAAAAACCTTGTTTCCCATGATATTTTCTCTTTTTTAACCTGAAATGGGAAAATGTGATTTATTTTCATCTTATTTTGCCTTTTTTCAATAAAAAATTTCAAGATAACCTTGTTTCCCTTGATATTTTCTCTTTTTACAACTGAAATATGAAAATGTGCTTTATTTTCATCTTATTTTGTCTTTTTTGAATAAAAAATTTCAAAATAACCTTGTTTCCCTTGATATTTTTTCTTTTTTAATCTGAAATATGAAAATGTGCTTTATTTTTATCTTATTTTGTCTTTTTTCAATAACAAATTTCAGAATAACCTTGTTTCCCTAGATATTTTCTCTTTTTCAATCTGAAATATGAAAATGTGCTTTATTTTTATCATATTTTGTCTTTTTTCAAGAAAAAATTTCAAAATAACCTTGTTTCCCTTGATATTTTCTCTTTTTTAATCTGAAATATGAAAATGTGCTTTATTTTTATCTCATTTTGTCTTTTTTCAATAAAAAATTTCAAAATAACCTTGTTTCCCTTGATATTTTCTGTTTTTTAATCTGAAATATGAAAATTTGCATTATTTTCATCTTATTTTGACATTTTCAATAAAAACTTTCAAAATAACCTTCTTTCCCTTGATATTTTTTCTTTTTTAATTTGAATTATGAAAATGTGCTTTATTTTTATCTTATTTTGTCTTTTTTCAATAAAAAATTTCAAAATAACCTTGTTTCCCTGGATATTTTCTCTGTTTTAATCTGAAATATGAAAATGTGCTTTATTTTCATCTTATTATGTCTTTTTTCAATAAAAACGTCAAAATAACCTTGTTTCCCTTGATATTTTCTCTTTTTTAATCTGAAATATGAAAATGTGCTTTATTTTTATCATATTTTGTCTTTTTTCAATAAAAAATTTCAAAATAACCTTGTTTCCCTTGATATTTTCTGTTTTTTAATCTGAAATATGAAAATTTGCATTATTTTCATCTTATTTTGACTTTTTTCAATAAAAACTTTCAAAAAAACCTTGTTTCCCATGATATTTTCTCTTTTTTAATCTGAAATAGAAAAAGGTGATTTATTTTCATCTTATTTTGACTTTTTTCAATAAAAAATTTCAAGATAACCTTGTTTCCCTTGATATTTTCTCTTTTTGAATCTGAAATATGAAAATGTGCTTTATTTTTATCTTATTTTGTCTTTTTTCAATAAAAACTTTCAAAATAACCTTCTTTTCCTTGATATTTTTTCTTTTTTAATGTGAATTATGAAAATGTGCTTTATTTTTATCTTATTTTGTCTTTTTTCAATAAAAAATTTCAAAATAACCTTGTTTCCCTGGATATTTTCTCTGTTTTAATCTGAAATATGAAAATGTGCTTTATTTTCATCTTATTTTGTTTTTTTCAATGAAAAATTTCAAAATAACGATGTTGCCCATGATATTTTCTCGTTTTTAATGTGAATTATTAAAATGTACATTCTTTTTATCTTATTTTGACTTTTTCCAATAAAAAATTTCAAAACAACGTTGTTTCCCTTGATATTTTCTCTTTGTTAATCTGAAATATGAAAATGTGCTTTATTTTTATCATATTTTGTCGTTTTTCAATAATAAATTTCAAAATAACCTTGTTTCCCTTGATATTTTCTCTTTTTTTATCTGAAATATGAAAATGTGCTTTATTTTTATCTTATTTTGTCTTTTTTCAATAAAAAATTTCAAAAAAAACCTTGTTTCCCATGATATTTTCTCTATTTTAATCTGAAATATGAAAATGTGCCTTATTTTCATCTTATTTTGTCTTTTTTCAATAAAAACGTCAAAATAACATTGTTTCCTTCGATATTTTCGCTTTTTTAATCTGAAATATGAAAATGTGCATTATTTCTATCTTATTTTGTCTTTTTTCAATAATAAATTTCAAAAAAACCTTGTTTCCCATGATATTTTCTCTTTTTTAACCTGAAATAGGAAAATGTGATTTATTTTCATCTTATTTTGCCTTTTTTCAATAAAAAATTTCAAGATAACCTTGTTTCCCTTGATATTTTCTCTTTTTACAACTGAAATATGAAAATGTGCTTTATTTTCATCTTATTTTGTCTTTTTTGAATAAAAAATTTCAAAATAACCTTGTTTCCCTTGATATTTTTTCTTTTTTAATCTGAAATATGAAAATGTGCTTTATTTTTATCTTATTTTGTCTTTTTTCAATAACAAATTTCAGAATAACCTTGTTTCCCTAGATATTTTCTCTTTTTCAATCTGAAATATGAAAATGTGCTTTATTTTTATCATATTTTGTCTTTTTTCAAGAAAAAATTTCAAAATAACCTTGTTTCCCTTGATATTTTCTCTTTTTTAATCTGAAATATGAAAATGTGCTTTATTTTTATCTCATTTTGTCTTTTTTCAATAAAAAATTTCAAAATAACCTTGTTTCCCTTGATATTTTCTGTTTTTTAATCTGAAATATGAAAATTTGCATTATTTTCATCTTATTTTGACATTTTCAATAAAAACTTTCAAAATAACCTTCTTTCCCTTGATATTTTTCTTTTTTAATTTGAATTATGAAAATGTGCTTTATTTTTATCTTATTTTGTCTTTTTTCAATAAAAAATTTCAAAATAACCTTGTTTCCCTGGATATTTTCTCTGTTTTAATCTGAAATATGAAAATGTGCTTTATTTTCATCTTATTATGTCTTTTTTCAATAAAAACGTCAAAATAACCTTGTTTCCCTTGATATTTTCTCTTTTTTAATCTGAAATATGAAAATGTGCTTTATTTTTATCATATTTTGTCTTTTTTCAATAAAAAATTTCAAAATAACCTTGTTTCCCTTGATATTTTCTGTTTTTTAATCTGAAATATGAAAATTTGCATTATTTTCATCTTATTTTGACTTTTTTCAATAAAAACTTTCAAAAAAACCTTGTTTCCCATGATATTTTCTCTTTTTTAATCTGAAATAGAAAAGGTGATTTATTTTCATCTTATTTTGACTTTTTTCAATAAAAAATTTCAAGATAACCTTGTTTCCCTTGATATTTTCTCTTTTTGAATCTGAAATATGAAAATGTGCTTTATTTTTATCTTATTTTGTCTTTTTTCAATAAAAACTTTCAAAATAACCTTCTTTTCCTTGATATTTTTTCTTTTTTAATGTGAATTATGAAAATGTGCTTTATTTTTATCTTATTTTGTCTTTTTTCAATAAAAAATTTCAAAATAACCTTGTTTCCCTGGATATTTTCTCTGTTTTAATCTGAAATATGAAAATGTGCTTTATTTTCATCTTATTTTGTTTTTTTCAATGAAAAATTTCAAAATAACCATGTTGCCCATGATATTTTCTCGTTTTTAATGTGAATTATTAAAATGTACATTCTTTTTATCTCATTTTGACTTTTTCCAATAAAAAATTTCAAAACAACGTTGTTTCCCTTGATATTTTCTCTTTGTTAATCTGAAATATGAAAATGTGCTTTATTTTTATCATATTTTGTCGTTTTTCAATAATAAATTTCAAAATAACCTTGTTTCCCTTGATATTTTCTCTTTTTTTATCTGAAATATGAAAATGTGCTTTATTTTTATCTTATTTTGTCTTTTTTCAATAAAAAATTTCAAAAAAACCTTGTTTCCCATGATATTTTCTCTATTTTAATCTGAAATATGAAAATGTGCCTTATTTTCATCTTATTTTGTCTTTTTTCAATAAAAACGTCAAAATAACATTGTTTCCTTCGATATTTTCTCTTTTTTAATGTGAATTATGAAAATGTGCATTATTTTTATCTTATTTTGTCTTTTTTTCAATAAAAAATTTCAAAATAACCTTGATCCCCTTGATATTTTCTCTTTTTTAATCTGAAATATGACAATGTCCTTTATTTTTATCATATTTTGTCTTTTTTCAAGAAAAAATTTCAAAATAACCTTGTTTCCCTTGATATTTTCTCTTTTTTAATCTGAAATATGAAAATGTGCTTTATTTTTATCTCATTTTGTATTTTTTCAATAAAAAATTTCAAAATAACCTTGTTTCCCTTGATATTTTCTCTTTTTTAATCTGAAATATGAAAATTTGCATTATTTTCATCTTATTTTATCTTTTTTCAATAAAAACTTTCAAAAAAACCTTGTTTCCCATGATATTTTCTCTTTTTTAATCTGAAATATGAAAATGTGCTTTATTTTTGTCTTATTTTGTCTTTTTTCAATAAAAACTTTCAAAATAACCTTCTTTCCCTTGATATTTTCTCTTTTTTAATCTGAAATAGGAAAATGTGCTTTATTTTTATCTTATTTTGACTTTTTTCAATAACAAATTTCAGAATAACCTTGTTTCCCTTGATATTTTCTCTTTTTAATCTGAAATATGAAAATGTGCTTTATTTTCATCTTATTTTGTCTTTTTTCAATAAAAAAATTTCAAAATAACCTTGTTTCCTTTGATATTTTCTCTTTTTTAATCTGAAATATGAAAATGTGCTTTATTTTCATCTTATTTTGTCTATTTTCAATGAAAAATTTCAAAATAACCTTGTTTCCCTTGATATTTTCTCTTTTTTAATGTGATTTATGAAAGTGTGCATTATTTTTATCTTATTTTGTATTTTTCAATAAAAAATTTCATAATAAAATTGTTTCCCTTGATATTTTCCCTTTTTTAATCTGAAATATGAAAATGTGCTTTATTTTCATCATGTTTTGTCTTTTTTCAATAAGAAATTACAAAATAAACTTGTTTCCCTTGATATTTTCTCTTTTATAATCTGAAATATGAAAATGTGCTTTATTTTTAACTTATTTTGTCTTTTTTCAATAAAACATTTCAAAATGACCTTGTTTCCCTTGATATTTTCTCTTTTTTAATGTGAATTATGAAAATGTGCATTATTTTCATCTTATTTTGTCTTTTTTCAATAAAAATTTCAAAAAAACCATGTTTCCCATGATATTTTCTCTTTTTTCAACTGAAATATGAAAATGTGTTTTATTTTCATCTTATTTTGTATTTTCAATAAAAAATTTCAAGATAACCTTGTTTCCCGTGATTTTTTCTTTTTTTTTAATCTGAAATTTGAAAATGTGCTTTATTTTTATCTTATTTTGTCTTTTTTCAATAAAAAATTTCAAAATAATCTTGTTTCCTTTGATATTTTCTCTTTTTTAATGTGAATTATGAAAATGTGCATTATTTTTATCTTATTTTGTTTTTTTCAATAAAAAATTTCAAAATAACCATGTTCCACTTGATATTTTCTCTTTTTTAATCTGAAATATGACAATGTGCTTTATTTTTATCATATTTTGTCTTTTTTCAAGAAGAAATTTCAAAATAACCTTGTTTCCTTTGATATTTTCTCTTTTTTTAATCTGAAATATGAAAATGTGCTTTATTTTCATCTTATTTTGTCTATTTTCAATGAAAAATTTCAAAATAACCTTGTTTCCCTTGATATTTTCTCTTTTTCAATCTGAAATATGAAAATGTGCTTTATTTTTATCTTATTTTGTCTTTTTTCAATACAAACTTTCAAAATAACCTTCTTTCCCTTGATATTGTTCTTTTTTAATGTGAAATATGAAAATGT
Source organism: Ascarosepion bandense (assembly GCA_037127315.1). Taxonomy (NCBI): domain Eukaryota; kingdom Metazoa; phylum Mollusca; class Cephalopoda; order Sepiida; family Sepiidae; genus Ascarosepion; species Ascarosepion bandense. The sequence continues at coordinate 101,814 of JBBBDQ010025003.1, forward strand.
GCTTTATTTTCATCTTATTTTGTCTTTTTTCAATAAAAAATTTCAAAATGACCTTGTTTCCCTTGATATTTTCTCTTTTTTAATCTGAAATATGAAAATGTGCTTTATTTTTATCTTATTTTGTCTTTTTTCAATAAAAAATTTCAAAAAAACCTTGTTTCCCATGATATTTTCTCTTTTTTAATCTGAAATAGGAAAATGTGATTTATTTTCATCTTATTTTGCCTTTTTTCAATTAAAAATTTCAAAATAACCTTGTTTCCCTGGATATTTTCTCTGTTTTAATCTGAAATATGAAAATGTGCTTTATTTTCATCTTATTTTGTCTTTTTTCAATGAAAAATTCCAAAATAACCATGTTGCCCATGATATTTTCTCGTTTTTAACGTGAATTATTAAAATGTACATTATTTTTATCTTATTTTGTCTTTTTTCAATAACAAATTTCAAAATAACCTTGTTTCCCTTGATATGTTCTCATTTTTAATATGAAATATGAAAATTTGCATGATTTTCATCTTATTTTGTCTTTTTTCAATACAAACTTTCAAAAAAACCTTGTTTTCCATGATATTTTCTCTTTTTTAATCTGAAATATGAAAATGTGCTTTATTTTCATCTTATTATGTCTTTTTTCAATAAAAACGTCAAAATAACCTTGTTTCCCTTGATATTTTCTCTTTTTTAATCTGAAATATGAAAATGTGCTTTATTTTTATCTCATTTTGTATTTTTTCAATAAAAAATTTCAAAATAACCTTGTTTCCCTTGATATTTTCTCTTTTTTAATCTGAAATATGAAAATTTGCATTATTTTCATCTTATTTTATCTTTTTTCAATAAAAACTTTCAAAAAAACCTTGTTTCCCATGATATTTTCTCTTTTTTAATCTGAAATATGAAAATGTGCTTTATTTTTATCTTATTTTGTCTTTTTTCAATAAAAACTTTCAAAATAACCTTCTTTCCCTTGATATTTTCTCTTTTTTAATCTGAAATAGGAAAATGTGCTTTATTTTTATCTTATTTTGACTTTTTTCAATAACAAATTTCAGAATAACCTTGTTTCCCTTGATATTTTCTCTTTTTAATCTGAAATATGAAAATGTGCTTTATTTTCATCTTATTTTGTCTTTTTTCAATAAAAAAATTTCAAAATAACTTTGTTTCCCTTGATATTTTCTCTTTTTTAATCTGAAATATGAAAATGTGCTTTTTTTTCAACTTATTTTGTCTTTTTTCAATAAAAAATTTCAAAATAACCTTGTTTCCCTTGATATTTTCTCTTTTTTAATCTGAAATATGAAAATGTGCTTTTTTTTCAACTTATTTTGTCTTTTTTCAATAAAAAATTTCAAAATAACCTTGTTTCCCTTGATATTTTCTCTTTTTTAATCAGAAATATGAAAATGTGCTTTTTTTTCATCTTATTTTGTCTTTTTTCAATAAAAAATTACAAAATAACCTTGTTTCCCTTGACATTTTCTCTTTTTTAATGTGAAATATGAAAATGCGCTTTTTTTTCATCTTATTTTATCTTTTTTCAATAAAAATTTCAAAATAACCTTGTTTCCCTTGATATTTTCTCTTTTTTAATCTGAAATATGAAAAGGTGCTTTATTTTCATCTTATTTTGTCTTTTTTTCAACAAAAAATTTCAAAATAACCTTGTTTCCCTTGATATTTTTCCTTTTTTAATCTGAAATATGAAAATGTGCTTTACTTTCATCTGATTTTGTCTTTTTTCAATAAAAACTTTCAAAATAACCTTGTTTCCCTTGATATTTTCTCTTTTTTAATCTGAAATATGAAAATGTGCTTTTTTTCATCTTATTTTGTCTTTTTTCAATAAAAAATTTCAAAATAACCTTGTTTCCATTGATATTTTCTCTTTTTCAATCGGAAATATGAAAATGTTTTTTTTTTCATCTTATTTTGTCTTTTTTCAACAAAATTTACAAAATAACCTTGTTTCCCTTGATATTTTCTCTTTTTTAATCTGGAACATGAAAATGTGCTTTATTTTCATCTTATCTTGTCTTTTTTCAACAAAAAATTTCAAAATAACCTTGTTTCCCTTGACATTTTCTCTTTTTTAATGTGAAATATGAAAATGTGCTTTTTTTCATCTTATTTTGTCTTTTTTCAATAAAAAATTTCAAAATAACCTTGTTTCCCTTGATATTTTCTCTTTTTTAATCTGAAATATGAAAATGTGCTTTATTTTCATCTGATTTTGTCTTTTATCAATAAAAACTTTCAAAATAACCTTTTTTCCCTTGATATTTTCTCTTTTTTAATCTGAAATATGAAAATGTGCTTTTTTTTCATCTTATTTTGTCTTTTTTCAATAAAAAATTTCAAAATAACCTTGTTTCCCTTGATATTTTCTCTTTTTTAATCTGAAATATGAAAATGTGCTTTTTTTTCATCTTATTTTGTCTTTTTTCAACACAAAATTTCAAAATAACCTTGTTTCCCTTGATATTTTCCCTTTTTTAATCTGAAATATGAAAATGTGCTTTTGTTTCATCTTATTTTGTCTTTTTTCAGTAAAAAATTTGAAAATGACCTTGTTTCCCTTGATATTTTCTCTTTTTTAATCTGAAATATGAAAATGTGCTTTTTTTCATCTTATTTTGTCTTTTTTCAATAAAAAATTTCAAAATAACCTTGTTTCCCTTGACATTTTGTCTTTTTTAATGTGAAATATGAAAATGCTCTTTTTTTTCATCTTATTTTGTCTTTTTTCACTAAAAAATTTCAAAATAACCTTGTTTCCCTTGATATTTTCTCTTTTTTAATCTGAAATATGAAAATGTGCTTTATTTTCATCTGATTTTGTCTTTTTTCAATAAAAACATTCAATATAACCTTGTTTCCCTTGATATTCTCTCTTTTTTAATCTGAAATATGAAAATCTGCTTTTTTTTCATCTTATTTTGTCTTTTTTCAACAAAAAATTTCAAAATAACCTTGTTTCCCTTGATATTTTCTCTTTTTTAATCTGAAATATGAAAATGTGCTTTATTTTCATCTGATTTTGTCTTTTTTCAATAAAAAATTTCAAAATAACCTTGTTTCCCTTGATATTTTCTCTTTTTTAATCTGAAAAATGAAAATGTGCATTTTTTTCATTCTATTTTGTCTTTTTTCAATAAAAAATTTCAAAATAACCTTGTTTCCCTTGATATTTTCTCTTTTTTAATCTGAAATATGAAAAGGTGCTTTTTTTTCATCTTATTTTGTCTTTTTTCAATAAAAAATTTCAAAATAACCTTGTTTCCCTTGATATTTTGTCTTTTTTAATCTGAAATATGAAAATGTGCTTTATTTTCATCTTATTTTGTCTTTTTTCAATAAAAAATTTCAAAATAACCTTGTTTCACTTGATATTTTCTCTTTTTTAATCTTAAATATGAAAATGTGCTTTTTTTTCATCTTATTTTGTCTTTTTTCAACAAAAAATTTCAAAATAACCTTGTTTCCCTTGATATTTTCTCTTTTTTCATCTGAAATATGAAAATGTACTTTATTTTCATCTTATTTTGTCTGTTTTCAATAAAAAATTTCAAAATAACTTTCTTTCCCTGGATATTTTCTCTTTTTTAATCTGATATATGAAAATGTGCTTTTTTTTCATCTTATTTCGTCATTTTTCAATAAAAAATTTCAAAATAACCTTGTTTCCCTTGATATTTTCTCTTTTTTAATCTGAAATATGAAAATGTGCTTTATTTTCATCTGATTTTGTCTTTTTTCAATAAAAAATTTCAAAATAACCTTGTTTCCCTTGATATTTTCTCTTTTTTAATCTGAAATATGAAAATGTGCTTTATTTTCATCTTATTTTGTCTTTTTTCAACAAAAAATTTCAAAATAACCTTGTTTCCCTTGATATTTTCTCTTTTTTAATCTGAAATATGAAAATGTGCTTTTTTTTCATCTGATTTTGTCTTTTTTCAATAAAAACTTTCAAAATAACCTTGTTTCCCTTGATATTTTCTCTTTTTTAATCTGAAATCTGAAAATGTGCTTTTTTTTCATCTTATTTTGTCTTTTTTCAATAAAAATTTACAAAATAACCTTGTTTCCCTTGATATTTTCTCTTTTTTAATCTGAAATATGAAAATGTGCTTTATTTTCATCTTATTTTGTCTTTTTTCAATAAAAAAATTCAAAATAACTTTGTTTCCCTTGATATTTTCACTTTTTTTAATCTGAAATATGAAAATGTGCTTTTTTTTCAACTTATTTTGTCTTTTTTCAATAAAAAATTTCAAAATAACCTTGTTTCCCTTGAAATTTTCTCTTTTTTAATCAGAAATATGAAAATGTGCTTTTTTTTCATCTTATTTTGTCTTTTTTAAATAAAAACTTTCAAAATAACCTTGTTTCCTTTGATATTTTCTTTTTTTTATTCTGAAATATGAAAATGTGCTTTATTTTCATCTTATTTTGTCTTTTTTCAACAAAAAATTTCAAAATAACCTAGTTTCCCTACATATTTTCCCTTTTTTAATATGAAATATGAAAATGTGCTTTATTTTCATCATATTTTGTCTTTTTTCAATAAAAAATTTCAAAATAACCTTGATTCTTTTGATATTTTCTCTTTTTTAATCTGAAACATGAAAATGTGCTTTATTTTCATCTTATTTTGTCTTTTTTCAACAAAAAATTTCAAAATAACATTGTTTCCCTAGATATTTTCTCTTTTTTAATCTGAAATATGAAAATGTGCTTTTTTTTCATCTGATTTTTTCTTTTTTTCAATAAAAACGTTCAAAATAACCTTGTTTCCCTTGACATTTTCTCTTTTTTAATGTGAAATATGAAAATGCGCTTTTTTCATCTTATTTTGTCTTTTTTCAATAAAAAATTTCAAAATAACCTTGTTTCCCCTGATATTTTCTCTTTTTTAATCTGAAATATGAAAATGTGCTTTATTTTCATCTGATTTTGTCTTTTTTCAATAAAAACTTTCAAAATAACCTTGTTTCCCTTGATATTTTCTCTTTTTTAATCTGAAATATGAAAATGTGCTTTTTTTTCATCTTATTTTGTCTTTTTTCAATAAAAAATTACAAAATAACCTTGTTTCCCTTGACATTTTCTCTTTTTTAATGTGAAATATGAAAATGCGCTTTTTTTTCATCTTATTTTGTCTTTTTTCAATAAAAAGTTTCAAAATAACCTTGTTTCCCTTGATATTTTCTCTTTTTTAATCTGAAATATGAAAATGTGCTTTTTTTCATCTTATTTTGTCTTTTTTCAATAAAAATTTACAAAATAACCTTGTTTCCCTTGATATTTTCTCTTTTTTAATCTGAAATATGAAAATGTGCTTTATTTTCATCTTATTTTGTCTTTTTTCAATAAAAAATTTCAAAATAACCTTGTTTACCTTGATATTTTCTCTTTTTTAATCTGAAATATGAAAATGTGCTTTTTTTTCATCTGATTTTGTCTTTTTTCAATAAAAACTTTCAAAATAACCTTGTTTCCCTTGATATTTTCTCTTTTTTAATCTGAAATATGAAAATGTGCTTTTTTTTCATCTTATTTTGTTTTTTTCAATAAAAATTTACAAAATAACCTTGTTTCCCTTGATATTTTCTCTTTTTTAATCTGAAATATGAAAATGTGCTTTATTTTCATCTTATTTTGTCTTTTTTCAATAAAAACTTTCAAAATAACCTTGTTTCCCTTGATATTTTCTCTTTTTAATCTGAAATATGAAAATGTGCTTTATTTTCATCTTATTTTGTCTTTTTTCAATAAAAAATTTCAAAATAACCTTGTTTCTTTTGATATTTTCTCTTTTTTAATCTGAAATATGAAAATGTGCTTTATTTTCATTTTATTTTGTCTTTTTTCAATAAAAACTTTCAAAATAACCTTGTTTCCCTTGATATTTTCTCTTTTTTAATCTGAAATATGAAAATGTGCTTTTTTTTTCATCTGATTTTGTCTTTTTTCAATAAAAACTTTCAAAATAACCTTGTTTCCCTTGATATTTTCTCTTTTTTAATCTGAAATATGAAAATGTGCTTTTTTTTCATCTTATTTTGTCTTTTTTCAATAAAAATTTACAAAATAACCTTGTTTCCCTTGATATTTTCTCTTTTTTAATCTGAAATATGAAAATGTGCTTTATTTTCATCTTATTTTGTCTTTTTTTCAATAAAAAAAATTCAAAATAACTTTGTTTCCCTTGATATTTTCTCTTTTTTAATCTGAAATATGAAAATGTGCTTTTTTTTCAACTTATTTTGTCTTTTTTCAATAAAAAACTTCAAAATAACCTTGTTTCCCTTGATATTTTCTCTTTTTTAATCAGAAATATGAAAATGTGCATTTTTTTCATCTTATTTTGTCTTTTTTCAATAAAAAATTTCAAAATAACCTTGTTTCCTTTGATATTTTCTCTTTTTTAATCTGAAATATGAAAATGTGCTTTATTTTCATCTTATTTTGTCTTTTTTCAACAAAAACTTTCAAAATAACCTTGTTTCCCTTGATATTTTCTCTTTTTTAATCTTAAATATGAAAATGTGCTTTTTTTTCATCTTATTTTGTCTTTTTTCAATAAAAAATTACAAAATAACCTTGTTTCCCTTGACATTTTCTCTTTTTTAATGTGAAATATGAAAATGCGCTTTTTTTTCATCTTATTTTGTCTTTTTTCAATAAAAAATTTCAAAGTAACCTTGTTTCCCTTGATATTTTCTCTTTTTTTAATCTGAAATATGAAAAGGTGCTTTATTTTCATCTGATTTTGTCTTTTTTCAACAAAAAATTTGAAAATAACCTTGTTTCCCTTGATATTTTTCCTTTTTTAATCTGAAATATGAAAATGTGCTTTACTTTCATCTGATTTTGTCTTTTTTCAATAAAAACTTTCAAAATAACCTTGTTTCCCTTGATATTTTCTCTTTTTTAATCTCAAATATGAAAATGTGCTTTTTTTTCATCTTATTTTGTCTTTTTTCAATAAAAAATTTCAAAATAACCTTGTTTCCATTGATATTTTCTCTTTTTCAATCGGAAATATGAAAATGTGTTTTTTTTCATCTTATTTTGTCTTTTTTCAATAAAAATTTACAAAATAACCTTGTTTCCCTTGATATTTTCTCTTTTTTAATCTGAAACATGAAAATGTGCTTTATTTTCATCTTATCTTGTCTTTTTTCAACAAAAAATTTCAAAATAACCTTGTTTCCCTTGATATTTTCTCTTTTTTAATCTGAAATATGAAAATGTCCTTTATTTTCATCTGATTTTGTCTTTTTTCAATAAAAACGTACAAAATAACCTTGTTTCCCTTGACTTTTTCTCTTTTTTAATCTGAATTATGAAAATGTGCTTTTTTTTCATCTTATTTTCTTTTTTCAATAAAAATTTCAAAATAACCTTGTTTCCCTTGACATTTTCTCTTTTTTAATGTGAAATATGAAAATGTGCTTTTTTTCATCTTATTTTGTCTTTTTTCAATAAAAAATTTCAAAATAACCTTGTTTCCCTTGATATTTTCTCTTTTTTAATCTGAAATATGAAAATGTGCTTTATTTTCATCTGATTTTGTCTTTTATCAATAAAAACTTTCAAAATAACCTTTTTTCCCTTGATATTTTCTCTTTTTTAATCTGAAATATGAAAATGTGCTTTTTTTTCATCTTATTTTGTCTTTTTTCAATAAAAAATTTCAAAATAACCTTGTTTCCCTTGATATTTTCTCTTTTTTAATCTGAAATATGAAAATGTGCTTTTTTTTCATCTTATTTTGTCTTTTTTCAACACAAAATTTCAAAATAACCTTGTTTCCCTTGATATTTTCCCTTTTTTAATCTGAAATATGAAAATGTGCTTGTTTTCATCTTATTTTGTCTTTTTTCAGTAAAAAATTTCAAAATAACCTTGTTTCCCTTGATATTTTCTCTTTTTTAATCTGAAATATGAAAATGTGCTTTTTTTTCAACTTATTTTGTCTTTTTTCAATAAAAAATTTCAAAATAACCTTGTTTCCCTTGATATTTTGTCTTTTTTAATGTGAAATATGAAAATGCTCTTTTTTTTCATCTTATTTTGTCTTTTTTCACTAAAAATTTCAAAATAACCTTGTTTCCCTTGATATTTTCTCTTTTTTAATCTGAAATATGAAAATGTGCTTTATTTTCATCTGATTTTGTCTTTTTTCAATAAAAACATTCAATATAACCTTGTTTCCCTTGATATTCTCTCTTTTTTAATGTGAAATATGAAAATCTGCTTTTTTTTCATCTTATTTTGTCTTTTTTCAATAAAAAATTTCAAAATAACCTTGTTTCCCTTGACATTTTCTCTTTTTTAATCTGAAATATGAAAATGTGCATTTTTTTAATCTTATTTCGTCATTTTTCAATAAAAAATTTCAAAATAACCTTGTTTCCCTTGATATTTTCTCTTTTTTAATCTGAAATATGAAAATGTGCTTTATTTTCATCTGATTTTGTCTTTTTTCAATAAAAAATTTCAAAATAACCTTGTTTCCCTTGATATTTTCTCTTTTTTAATCTGAAAAATGAAAATGTGCATTTTTTTCATTCTATTTTGTCTTTTTTCAATAAAAAATTTCAAAATAACCTTGTTTCCCTTGATATTTTCTCTTTTTTAATCTGAAATATGAAAAGGTGCTTTTTTTTCATCTTATTTTGTCTTTTTTCAATAAAAAATTTCAAAATAACCTTGTTTCCCTTGATATTTTCTCTTTTTTAATCTGAAATATGAAAATGTGCTTTATTTTCATCTTATTTTGTCTTTTTTCAATAAAAAATTTCAAAATAACCTTGTTTCACTTGATATTTTCTCTTTTTTAATCTCAAATATGAAAATGTGCTTTTTTTTCATCTTATTTTGTCTTTTTTCAACAAAAAATTTCAAAATAACCTTGTTTCCCTTGATATTTTCTCTTTTTTCATCTGAAATATGAAAATGTACTTTATTTTCATCTTATTTTGTCTGTTTTCAATAAAAAATTTCAAAATAACTTTCTTTCCCTGGATATTTTCTCTTTTTTAATCTGAAATATGAAAATGTGCTTTTTTTTCATCTTATTTTGTCTTTTTTCAATAAAAAATTTCAAAATAACCTTGTTTCCCTTGATATTCATCTTTTTTAATCTGAAATATGAAAATGTGCTTTTTTTTCATCTTATTTTGTCTTTTTCAATAAAAAATTTCAAAATAACCTTGTTTCCCTTGATATTTTGTCTTTTTTAATCTGAAATATGAAAATGTGCTTTATTTTCATCTTATTTTGTCTTTTTTCAATAAAAAATTTCAAAATAACCTTGTTTCACTTGATATTTTCTCTTTTTTTAATCTGAAATATGAAAATGTGCTTTTTTTTCATCTTATTTTGTCTTTTTTCAATAAAAACTGTCAAAATAACCTTGTTTCCCTTGATATTTTCTCTTTTTTAATCTGAAATATGAAAATGTGCTTTTTTTTCATCTTATTTTGTCTTTTTTCAACACAAAATTTCAAAATAACCTTGTTTCCCTTGATATTCTCTCTTTTTTAATCTGAAATATGAAAATCTGCTTTTTTTTCATCTTATTTTGTCTTTTTTCAATAAAAAATTTCAAAATAACCTTGTTTCCCTTGACATTTTCTCTTTTTTAATCTGAAATATGAAAATGTGCATTTTTTTAATCTTATTTCGTCATTTTTCAATAAAAAATTTCAAAATAACCTTGTTTCCCTTGATATTTTCTCTTTTTTAATCTGAAATATGAAAATGTGCTTTATTTTCATCTGATTTTGTCTTTTTTCAATAAAAAATTTCAAAATAACCTTGTTTCCCTTGATATTTTCTCTTTTTTAATCTGAAAAATGAAAATGTGCATTTTTTTCATTCTATTTTGTCTTTTTTCAATAAAAAATTTCAAAATAACCTTGTTTCCCTTGATATATTCTCTTTTTTAATCTGAAATATGAAAAGATGCTTTTTTTTCATCTTATTTTGTCTTTTTTCATTAAAAAATTTCAAAATAACCTTGTTTCCCTTGATATTTTGTCTTTTTTAATCTGAAATATGAAAATGTGCTTTATTTTCATCTTATTTTGTCTTTTTTCAATAAAAAATTTCAAAATAACCTTGTTTCACTTGATATTTTCTCTTTTTTAATCTCAAATATGAAAATGTGCTTTTTTTTCATCTTATTTTGTCTTTTTTCAACAAAAAATTTCAAAATAACCTTGTTTCCCTTGATATTTTCTCTTTTTTTCATCTGAAATATGAAAATGTACTTTATTTTCATCTTATTTTGTCTGTTTTCAATAAAAAATTTCAAAATAACTTTCTTTCCCTGGATATTTTCTCTTTTTTAATCTGAAATATGAAAATGTGCTTTTTTTTCATCTTATTTTGTCTTTTTTCAATAAAAAATTTCAAAATAACCTTGTTTCCCTTGATATTCATCTTTTTTAATCTGAAATATGAAAATGTGCTTTTTTTTCATCATATTTTGTCTTTTTTCAATAAAAAATTTCAAAATAACCTTGTTTCACTTGATATTTTCTCTTTTTTAATCTGAAATATGAAAATGTGCTTTTTTTTCATCTTATTTTGTCTTTTTTCAATAAAAACTGTCAAAATAACCTTGTTTCCCTTGATATTTTCTCTTTTTTAATCTGAAATATGAAAATGTGCTTTTTTTTCATCTTATTTTGTCTTTTTTCAACAAAATTTTACAAAATAACCTTGTTTCCCTTGATATTTTCTCTTTTTTAATCTGAAATATGAAAATGTGCTTTTTTTTCATCTTATTTTGTCTTTTGTCAATAAAAAATTTCAAAATAACCTTGTTTCCCTTGAAATTTTCTCTCTTTTAATCTGAAATATGAAAATGTGCTTTTTTTCATCTTATTTTGTTTTTTTTCAATAAAAAAATTTCCAAATAACCTTGTTTCCCTTGACATTTTCTCTTTTTTAATCTGAAATATGAAAATGTACTTTTTTTCATCTTATTTTGACGTTTTTCAATAAAAAATTTCAAAATAAGCTTGTTTCCCTTGATATTTTCCCTTTTTTAATCTGAAATATGAAAATGTGCTTTATTTTCATCTTATTTTGTCTTTTTTCAATAAAAAATTTCAAAATAACCTTGTTTCCCTTGATATTTTCTCTATTTTAATCTGAAATATGAAAATGTGATATATTTTCATTTTATTTTGTCTTTTTTCAAAAAAGAATTTCAAAATAACCTTGTTTCCCTTGATATTTTCTCTTTTTTAATCTGAAATATGAAAATGTGCTTTTTTTTCATCTTATTTAGTCTTTTTTCAATAAAAAATTTCACAATAAACTTGTTTCCCTTGATATTTTCTCTTTTTTAATCTGAAATATGAAAGGTGTTTTTTTTTCATCTTATTTTGTCTTTTTTAAAGAAAAACTTTCAAAATAACCTTGTTTCCCTTGATATTTTCTCTTTTTTAATCTGAAATATGAAAATGTGCTTTATTTTCATCTTATTTTGTCTTTTTTCAATGAAAAATTTCAAAATAACGTTGTTTCCCGTGATATTTTCTCTTTTTTAATCTGAAATATGAAAATGTGCTTTATTTTCAGCTTATTTTGTCTTTTTTCAATAAAAAATTTCAAAATAACCTTGTTTCCCTTGACTTTTTCTCTTTTTTAATCTGAAATATGAAAATGTGCTTCTTTTTCATCTTATTTTGTCTTTTTTCAATAAATATTTACAAAATAACCTTGTTTCCCTTGATATTTTCACTTTTTTAATCTGAAATATGAAAATGTGCTTTCTTTTCATCTTATTTTGTCTTTTTTCAATAAAAAATTTCAAAATAACCTTGTTTCCCTTGATATTTTCTCTTTTTTAATCTGAAATATGAAAATGTGCTTTTTTTCATCTTATATTGTCTTTTTTCAATAAAAAATTTCAAAATAACCTTGTTTCCCTTGACATTTTCTCTTTTTTAATCTGAAATATGAAAATGTACTTTGTTTTCATCTTATTTTGACGTTTTTCAATAAAAAATTTCAAAATAACCTTGTTTCCCTTGATATTTTCCCTTTTTTAATCTGAAATATGAAAATGTGCTTTATTTTCATCTTATTTTGTCTTTTTTCAATAAAAAATTTCAAAATAACCTTGTTTCCCTTGATATTTTCTCTATTTTAATCTGAAATATGAAAATGTGATATATTTTCATTTTATTTTGTCTTTTTTCAATAAAAAATTTCAAAATAACCTTGTTTCCCTTGATATTTTCTCTTTTTTAATCTGAAATATGAAAATGTGCTTTTTTTTTCATCTTATTTAGTCTTTTTTCAATAAAAAATTTCACAATAAACTTGTTTCCCTTGATATTTTCTCTTTTTTAATCTGAAATATGAAATGTGTTTTTTTTTCATCTTATTTTGTCTTTTTTCAACACAAAATTTCAAAATAACCTTGTTTCCCTTGATATTTTCTTTTTTAAATCTGAAATATGAAAATGTGCTTTATTTTCATCTTATTTTGTCTTTTTTCAATGAAAAATTTCAAAATAACGTTTTTCCCTTGATATTTTCTCTTTTTTAATCTGAAATATGAAAATGTGCTTTATTTTCATCTTATTTTGTCTTTTTTCAATAAAAAATTTCAAAATAACCTTGTTTCCCTTGACATTTTCTCTTTTTTAATCTGAAATATGAAAATGTGCTTTTTTTCATCTTATATTGTCTTTTTTCAATAAAAAATTTCAAAATAACCTTGTTTCCCTTGATATTTTCTCTTTTTTAATCTGAATATGAAAATGTGCTTTTTTTTCATCTTATTTTGTCTTTTTTCAACACAAAATTTCAAAATAACCTTGTTTCCCTTGATATTTTCCCTTTTTTAATCTGAAATATGAAAATGTGCTTTTTTATCATCTTATTTTGTCTTTTTTCAATAAATATTTCAAAATAACCTTGTTTCCCTTGATATTTTCTCTTTTTTAATCTGAAATATGAAAATGTGCTTTTTTTTCATCTTATTTTGTCTTTTTTCAATAAAAAATTTCAAAATAACCTTGTTTCCCTTGACATTTTGTCTTTTTTAATGTGAAATATGAAAAGGCTCTTTTTTTTCATCTTATTTTGTCTTTTTTCAATAAAAAATTTCAAAATAACCTTGTTTCCCTTGATATTTTCTCTTTTTAATCTGAAATATGAAAATGTGCTTTATTTTCATCTTATTTTGTCTTTTTTCAATAAAAAATTTCAAAATAACCTTGTTTCTTTTGATATTTTCTCTTTTTTAATCTGAAATATGAAAATGTGCTTTATTTTCATTTTATTTTGTCTTTTTTCAATAAAAACTTTCAAAATAACCTTGTTTCCCTTGATATTTTCTCTTTTTTAATCTGAAATATGAAAATGTGCATTTTTTTAATCTTATTTCGTCATTTTTCAATAAAAAATTTCAAAATAACCTTGTTTCCCTTGATATTTTCTCTTTTTTAATCTGAAATATGAAAATGTGCTTTATTTTCATCTTATTTTGCTTTTTTTCAATAAAAAATTTCAAAATAACATTGTTTCCCTTGATATTTTCTCTTTTTTAATCTGAAAAATGAAAATGTGCATTTTTTTTCATTCTATTTTGTCTTTTTTCAATAAAAAATTTCAAAATAACCTTGTTTCCCTTGATATTTTCTCTTTTTTGATCTGAAATATGAAAAGGTGCTTTTTTTTCATCTTATTTTGTCTTTTTTCAATAAAAAATTTCAAAATAACCTTGTTTCCCTTGATATTTTGTCTTTTTTAATCTGAAATATGAAAATGTGCTTTATTTTCATCTTATTTTGTCTTTTTTCAATAAAAAATTTCAAAACAACCTTGTTTCACTTGATATTTTGTCTTTTTTAATCTGAAATATGAAAATGTGCTTTTTTTTCATCTTATTTTGTCTTTTTTCAATAAAAAATTTCAAAGTAACCTTGTTTCCCTTGATATTTTCTCTTTTTTAATCTGAAACATGAAAATGTGCTTTTTTTTCATCTTATTTTGTCTTTTTTCAATAAAATTTTACAAAATAACCTTGTTTCCCTTGATATTTTCTCTTTTTTAATCTGAAATATGAAAATGTGCTTCATTTTCATCTTATTTTGTCTTTTTTCAACAAAAAATTTCAAAATAACCTTGTTTCCCTTGATATTTTGTCTTTTTTAATCTTAAATATGAAAATGTGCTTTATTTTCATCTTATTTTGTCTTTTTTCAATAAAAAATTTCAAAATAACCTTGTTTCCCTTGATATTTTCTCTTTTTTTAATCTGAAATATGAAAATGTGCTTTATTTTCATCTGATGTTGTCTTTTTTCAATAAAAAATTTCAAAATAACCTTGTTTCCCTTGATATTTTCTCTTTTTTAATCCGAAAAATGAAAATGTGCATTTTTTCATTCTATTTTGTCTTTTTTCAATAAAAAATTTCAAAATAACCTTGTTTCCCTTGACTTTTTCTCTTTTTTTAATCTGAAATATGAAAATGTGCTTCTTTTTCATCTTATTTTGTCTTTTTTCAATAAATATTTACAAAATAACCTTGTTTCCCTTTATATTTTAACTTTTTTAATCTGAAATATGAAAATATGCTTTATTTTCATCTTATTTTGTCTTTTTTCAATAAAAAATTTCAAAATAACCTTGTTTCCCTTGACATTTTCTCTTTTTTAATCTGAAATATGAAAATGTGCTTTTTTTCATCTTATATTGTCTTTTTTCAATAAAAAATTTCAAAATAACCTTGTTTCCCTTGATATTTTCTCTTTTTTAATCTGAAATATGAAAATGTACTTTGTTTTCATCTTATTTTGACGTTTTTCAATAAAAAATTTCAAAATAACCTTGTTTCCCTTGATATTTTCTCTTTTTTAATCTGAAATATGAAAATGTGCTTTTTTTTTCATCTTATTTAGTCTTTTTTCAATAAAAAATTTCACAATAAACTTGTTTCCCTTGATATTTTCTCTTTTTTAATCTGAAATATGAAAATGTGCTTTATTTTCATCTTATTTTGTCTTTTTTCAATGAAAAATTTCAAAATAACGTTGTTTCCCTTGATATTTTCTCTTTTTTAATCTGAAATATGAAAATGTGCTTTATTTTCATCTTATTTTGTCTTTTTTCAATAAATATTTCAAAATAACCTTGTTTCCCTTGACATTTTGTCTTTTTTAATGTGAAATATGAAAAGGCTCTTTTTTTTCATATTTTTTTGTCTTTTTTCAATAAAAAATTTCAAAATAACCTTGTTTCCCTTGATATTTTCTCTTTTTAATCTGAAATATGAAAATGTGCTTTATTTTCATCTTATTTTGTCTTTTTTCAATAAAAAATTTCAAAATAACCTTGTTTCTTTTGATATTTTCTCTTTTTTAATCTGAAAAATGAAAATGTGCATTTTTTTCATTCTATTTTGTCTTTTTTCAATAAAAAATTTCAAAATAACCTTGTTTCCCTTGATATTTTCTCTTTTTTGATCTGAAATATGAAAAGGTGCTTTTTTTTCATCTTATTTTGTCTTTTTTCAATAAAAAATTTCAAAATAACCTTGTTTCCCTTGATATTTTGTCTTTTTTAATCTGAAATATGAAAATGTGCTTTATTTTCATCTTATTTTGTCTTTTTTCAATAAAAATTTCAAAACAACCTTGTTTCACTTGATATTTTGTCTTTTTTAATCTGAAATATGAAAATGTGCTTTTTTTTCATCTTATTTTGTCTTTTTTCAATAAAAAATTTCAAAGTAACCATGTTTCCCTTGATATTTTCTCTTTTTTAATCTGAAATATGAAAATGTGCTTTTTTTTCATCTTATTTTGTCTTTTTTCAATAAAATTTTACAAAATAACCTTGTTTCCCTTGATATTTTCTCTTTTTTTAATCTGAAATATGAAAATGTGCTTCATTTTCATCTTATTTTGTCTTTTTTCAACAAAAAATTTCAAAATAACCTTGTTTCCCTTGATATTTTCTCTTTTTTAATCTTAAATATGAAAATGTGCTTTATTTTCATCTTATTTTGTCTTTTTTCAATAAAAAATTTCAAAATAACCTTGTTTCCCTTGATATTTTCTCTTTTTTAATCTGAAATATGAAAATGTGCTTTATTTTCATCTGATGTTGTCTTTTTTCAATAAAAAATTTCAAAATAACCTTGTTTCCCTTGATATTTTCTCTTTTTTAATCCGAAAAATGAAAATGTGCATTTTTTCATTCTATTTTGTCTTTTTTTCAATAAAAAATTTCAAAATAACCTTGTTTCCCTTGACTTTTTCTCTTTTTTAATCTGAAATATGAAAATGTGCTTCTTTTTCATCTTATTTTGTCTTTTTTCAATAAATATTTACAAAATAACCTTGTTTCCCTTGATATTTTAACTTTTTTAATCTGAAATATGAAAATATGCTTTATTTTCATCTTATTTTGTCTTTTTTCAATAAAAAATTTCAAAATAACCTTGTTTCCCTTGACATTTTCTCTTTTTTAATCTGAAATATGAAAATGTGCTTTTTTTCATCTTATATTGTCTTTTTTCAATAAAAAATTTCAAAATAACCTTGTTTCCCTTGATATTTTCTCTTTTTTAATCTGAAATATGAAAATGTGCTTTTTTTTTCATCTTATTTAGTCTTTTTTCAATAAAAAATTTCACAATAAACTTGTTTCCCTTGATATTTTCTCTTTTTTAATCTGAAATATGAAAATGTGCTTTATTTTCATCTTATTTTGTCTTTTTTCAATGAAAAATTTCAAAATAACGTTGTTTCCCTTGATATTTTCTCTTTTTTAATCTGAAATATGAAAATGTGCTTTATTTTCATCTTATTTTGTCTTTTTTCAATAAAAAATTTCAAAATAACCTTGTTTCCCTTGACATTTTCTCTTTTTTAATCTCTAAATATGAAAATGTGCTTTTTTTCATCTTATATTGTCTTTTTTCAATATAAAATTTCAAAATAACCTTGTTTCCCTTGATATTTTCTCTTTTTTAATCTGAAATATGAAAATGTGCTTTTTTTTCATCTTATTTTGTCTTTTTTCAACACAAAATTTCAAAATAACCTTGTTTCCCTTGATATTTTCCCTTTTTTAATCTGAAATATGAAAATGTGCTTTATTTTCATCTGATTTTGTCTTTTTTCAATAAATATTTCAAAATAACCTTGTTTCCCTTGATATTTTAACTTTTTTAATCTGAAATATGAAAATGTGCTTTATTTTCATCTTATTTTGTCTTTTTTCAATAAAAAATTTCAAAATAACCTTGTTTCCCTTGACATTTTCTCTTTTTTAATCTGAAATATGAAAATGTGATATATTTTCATCTTATTTTGCTTTTTTTCAATAAAAAATTTCAAAATAACCTTGTTTCCCTTGATATTTTCTCTTTTTTAATCTGAAATATGAAAATGTGCTTTATTTTCATCTTATTTTGCTTTTTTTCAATAAAAAATTTCAAAATAACATTGTTTCCCTTGATATTTTCTCTTTTTTAATCTGAAAAATGAAAATGTGCATTTTTTTCATTCTATTTTGTCTTTTTTCAATAAAAACTTTTAAAATAACCTTGTTTCACTTGATATTTTATCTTTTTTAATCTGAAATATGAAAAGGTGCTTTTTTTTCATCTTATTTTGTCTTTTTTCAATAAAAAATTTCAAAATAACCTTGTTTCCCTTGATATTTTGTCTTTTTTAATCTGAAATATGAAAATGTGCATTATTTTCATCTTATTTTGTCTTTTTTCAATAAAAAATTTCAAAATAACCTTGTTTCACTTGATATTTTCTCTTTTTTAATCTGAAATATGAAAATGTGCTTTTTTTTCATCTTATTTTGTCTTTTTTCAATAAAAAATTTCAAAATAACCTTGTTTCCCTTGATATTTTCTCTTTTTTAATCTGAAATATGAAAATGTGCTTTTTTTTCATCTTATTTTGTCTTTTTTCAATAAAATTTTACAAAATAACCTTGTTTCCCTTGATATTTTCTCTTTTTTAATCTGAAATATGAAAATGTGCTTCATTTTCATCTTATTTTGTCTTTTTTCAACAAAAAATTTCAAAATAACCTTGTTTCCCTTGATATTTTCTCTTTTTTAATCTGAAATATGAAAATGTACTTTTTTTTTCATCTTATTTTGACGTTTTTCAATAAAAAATTTCAAAATAACCTTGTTTCCATTGATATTTTCCCTTTTTTTAATCTGAAATATGAAAATGTGCTTTATTTTCATCTTATTTTGTCTTTTTTCAATAAAAAATTTCAAAATAACCTTTTTTCCTTGATATTTTCTCTATTTTAATCTGAAATATGAAAATGTGATATATTTTCATTTTATTTTGTCTTTTTTCAAAAAAAAATTTCAAAATAACCTTGTTTCCCTTGATATTTTCTCTTTTTTAATCTGAAATATGAAAATGTGCTTTTTTTTCATCTTATTTAGTCTTTTTTCAATAAAAAATTTCACAATAAACTTGTTTCCCTTGATATTTTCTCTTTTTTAATCTGAAATATGAAATGTGTTTTTTTTGCATCTTATTTTGTCTTTTTTAAATAAAAACTTTCAAAATAACCTTGTTTCCCTTGATATTTTCTCTTTTTTAATCTGAAATATGAAAATGTGCTTTATTTTCATCTTATTTTGTCTTTTTTCAATGAAAAATTTCAAAATAACGTTGTTTCCCTTGATATTTTCTCTTTTTTAATCTGAAATATGAAAATGTGCTTTATTTTCAGCTTATTTTGTTTTTTTCAATAAAAAATTTCAAAATAACCTTGTTTCCCTTGACTTTTTCACTTTTTTAATCTGAAATATGAAATTGTGCTTCTTTTTCTTCTTATTTTGTCTTTTTTCAATAAATATTTACAAAATAACCTTGTTTCCCTTGATATTTTAACTTTTTTAATCTGAAATATGAAAATGTGCTTTATTTTCATCTTATTTTGTCTTTTTTCAATAAAAAATTTCAAAATAACCTTGTTTCCCTTGACATTTTCTTTTTTAATCTGAAATATGAAAATGTGCTTTTTTTCATCTTATATTGTCTTTTTTCAATAAAAAATTTCAAAATAACCATGTTTCCCTTGACATTTTCTCTTTTTTAATCTGAAATATGAAAATGTACTTTTTTTTCATCTTATTTTGACGTTTTTCAATAAAAAATTTCAAAATAACCTTGTTTCCCTTGATATTTTCCCTTTTTTAATCTGAAATATGAAAATGTGCTTTATTTTCATCTTATTTTGTCTTTTTTCAATAAAAAATTTCAAAATAACCTTGTTTCCCTTGATATTTTCTCTATTTTAGTCTGAAATATGAAAATGTGATATATTTTCATTTTATTTTGTCTTTTTTCAATAAAAAATTTCAAAATAACCATGTTTCCCTTGACATTTTCTCTTTTTTAATCTGAAATATGAAAATGTACTTTTTTTTCATCTTATTTTGTTTTTTTCAATAAAAAAATTTCAAAATAACCTTGTTTCCGTTGACATTTTCTCTTTTTTAATCTGAAATATGAAAATGTGCTTTATTTTCATTTTATTTTGTCTTTTTTTCAATAAAAAATTTCAAAATAACCTTGTTTCTTTTGATATTTTCTCTTTTTTAATCTGAAATATGAAAATGTGCTTTATTTTCATTTTATTTTGTCTTTTTTCAATAAAAAATTTCAAAATAACCTTGTTTCCCTTGATATTTTCTCTTTTTTAATCTGAAATATGAAAATGTGCTTTTTTTTTCATCTTATTTTGTCTTTTTTCAACACAAAATTTCAAAATAACCTTGTTTCCCTTGATATTTTCCCTTTTTTAATCTGAAATATGAAAATGTGCTTTATTTTCATCTTATTTTGTCTTTTTTCAATAAAAGATTTCAAAATAACCTTGTTTCACTTGATATTTTCTCTTTTTTAATCTGAAATATGAAAATGTGCTTTATTTTCATCTTATTTTGTCTTTTTTCAACAAAAAATTTCAAAATAACCTTGTTTCCCTTGATATTTTCTCTTTTTTAATCTTAAATATGAAAATGTGCTTTATTTTCACCTTATTTTGTCTTTTTTCAATAAAAAATTTCAAAATAACCTTGTTTCCCTTGATATTTTCTCTTTTTTAATCTGAAATATGAAAATGTGCTTTATTTTCATCTTATTTTGTCTTTTTTCAATGAAAAATTTCAAAATAACGTTGTTTCCCTTGATATTTTCTCTTTTTTAATCTGAAATATGAAAATGTGCTTTATTTTCATCTTATTTTGCTTTTTTTCAATAAAAAATTTCAAAATAACATTGTTTCCCTTGATATTTTCTCTTTTTTAATCTGAAAAATGAAAATGTGCATTTTTTTCATTCTATTTTGTCTTTTTTCAATAAAAACTTTTAAAATAACCTTGTTTCACTTGATATTTTATCTTTTTTAATCTGAAATATGAAAAGGTGCTTTTTTTTCATCTTATTTTGTCTTTTTTCAATAAAAAATTTCAAAATAACCTTGTTTCCCTTGATATTTTGTCTTTTTTAATCTGAAATATGAAAATGTGCTTTATTTTCATCTTATTTTGTCTTTTTTCAATAAAAAATTTCAAAATAACCTTGTTTCACTTGATATTTTCTCTTTTTTAATCTGAAATATGAAAATGTGCTTTTTTTTCATCTTATTTTGTCTTTTTTCAATAAAAAATTTCAAAATAACCTTGTTTCCCTTGATATTTTCTCTTTTTTAATCTGAAATATGAAAATGTGCTTTTTTTTCATCTTATTTTGTCTTTTTTCAATAAAATTTTACAAAATAACCTTGTTTCCCTTGATATTTTCTCTTTTTTAATCTGAAATATGAAAATGTGCTTTATTTTCATCTTATTTTGCTTTTTTTCAATAAAAAATTTCAAAATAACATTGTTTCCCTTGATATTTTCTCTTTTTTAATCTGAAAAATGAAAATGTGCATTTTTTCATTCTATTTTGTCTTTTTTCAATAAAAACTTTTAAAATAACCTTGTTTCACTTGATATTTTATCTTTTTTAATCTGAAATATGAAAAGGTGCTTTTTTTTCATCTTATTTTGTCTTTTTTCAATAAAAAATTTCAAAATAACCTTGTTTCCCTTGATATTTTGTCTTTTTTAATCTGAAATATGAAAATGTGCTTTATTTTCATCTTATTTTGTCTTTTTTCAATAAAAAATTTCAAAATAACCTTGTTTCACTTGATATTTTCTCTTTTTTAATCTGAAATATGAAAATGTGCTTTTTTTTCATCTTATTTTGTCTTTTTTCAATAAAAAAATTTCAAAATAACCTTGTTTCCCTTGATATTTTCTCTTTTTTAATCTGAAATATGAAAATGTGCTTTTTTTTCATCTTATTTTGTCTTTTTTCAATAAAATTTTACAAAATAACCTTGTTTCCCTTGATATTTTCTCTTTTTTAATCTGAAATATGAAAATGTGCTTCATTTTCATCTTATTTTGTCTTTTTTCAACAAAAAATTTCAAAATAACCTTGTTTCCCTTGATATTTTCTCTTTTTTAATCTTAAATATGAAAATGTGCTTTATTTTCACCTTATTTTGTCTTTTTTCAATAAAAAATTTCAAAATAACCTTGTTTCCCTTGATATTTTCTCTTTTTTAATCTGAAATATGAAAATGTGCTTTATTTTCATCTTATTTTGTCTTTTTTCAATGAAAAATTTCAAAATAACGTTGTTTCCCTTGATATTTTCTCTTTTTTAATCTGAAATATGAAAATGTGCTTTATTTTCATCTTATTTTGTCTTTTTTCAATAAAAAATTTCAAAATAACATTGTTTCCCTTGATATTTTCTCTTTTTTAATCTGAAAAATGAAAATGTGCATTTTTTTCATTCTATTTTGTCTTTTTTCAATAAAAACTTTTAAAATAACCTTGTTTCACTTGATATTTTATCTTTTTTAATCTGAAATATGAAAAGGTGCTTTTTTTTCATCTTATTTTGTCTTTTTTCAATAAAAAATTTCAAAATAACCTTGTTTCCCTTGATATTTTGTCTTTTTTAATCTGAAATATGAAAATGTGCTTTATTTTCATCTTATTTTGTCTTTTTTCAATAAAAAATTTCAAAATAACCTTGTTTCACTTGATATTTTCTCTTTTTTAATCTGAAATATGAAAATGTGCTTTTTTTTCATCTTATTTTGTCTTTTTCAATAAAAAATTTCAAAATAACCTTGTTTCCCTTGATATTTTCTCTTTTTTAATCTGAAATATGAAAATGTGCTTTTTTTTCATCTTATTTTGTCTTTTTTCAATAAAATTTTACAAAATAACCTTGTTTCCCTTGATATTTTCTCTTTTTTAATCTGAAATATGAAAATGTGCTTCATTTTCATCTTATTTTGCTTTTTTCAATAAAAAATTTCAAAATAACATTGTTTCCCTTGATATTTTCTCTTTTTTAATCTGAAAAATGAAAATGTGCATTTTTTTCATTCTATTTTGTCTTTTTTCAATAAAAACTTTTAAAATAACCTTGTTTCACTTGATATTTTATCTTTTTTAATCTGAAATATGAAAAGGTGCTTTTTTTTTCATCTTATTTTGTCTTTTTTCAATAAAAAATTTCAAAATAACCTTGTTTCCCTTGATATTTTGTCTTTTTTAATCTGAAATATGAAAATGTGCTTTATTTTCATCTTATTTTGTCTTTTTTCAATAAAAAATTTCAAAATAACCTTGTTTCACTTGATATTTTCTCTTTTTTAATCTGAAATATGAAAATGTGCTTTTTTTCATCTTATTTTGTCTTTTTTCAATAAAAAATTTCAAAATAACCTTGTTTCCCTTGATATTTTCTCTTTTTTAATCTGAAATATGAAAATGTGCTTTTTTTTCATCTTATTTTGTCTTTTTTCAATAAAATTTTACAAAATAACCTTGTTTCCCTTGATATTTTCTCTTTTTTAATCTGAAATATGAAAATGTGCTTCATTTTCATCTTATTTTGTCTTTTTTCAACAAAAAATTTCAAAATAACCTTGTTTCCCTTGATATTTTCTCTTTTTTAATCTTAAATATGAAAATGTGCTTTATTTTCACCTTATTTTGTCTTTTTTCAATAAAAAATTTCAAAATAACCTTGTTTCCCTTGATATTTTCTCTTTTTTAATCTGAAATATGAAAATGTGCTTTTTTTTCATCTTATTTTGTCTTTTTTCAATAAAAAATTTCAAAATAACCTTGTTTCCCTTGAAATTTTCTCTTTTTTAATCTGAAATATGAAAATGTGCTTTTTTTCATCTTATTTGGTTTTTTTTCAATAAAAAAATTTCAAAATAACCTTGTTTCCCTTGACATTTTCTCTTTTTTAATCTGAAATATGAAAATGTACTTTTTTTTCATCTTATTTTGACGTTTTTCAATAAAAAATTTCAAAATAACCTTGTTTCCATTGATATTTTCCCTTTTTTAATCTGAAATATGAAAATGTGCTTTATTTTCATCTTATTTTGTCTTTTTTCAATAAAAAATTTCAAAATAACCTTTTTTCCTTGATATTTTCTCTATTTTAATCTGAAATATGAAAATGTGATATATTTTCATTTTATTTTGTCTTTTTTCAAAAAAAAATTTCAAAATAACCTTGTTTCCCTTGATATTTTCTCTTTTTTAATCTGAAATATGAAAATGTGCTTTTTTTTCATCTTATTTAGTCTTTTTTCAATAAAAAATTTCACAATAAACTTGTTTCCCTTGATATTTTCTCTTTTTTAATCTGAAATATGAAATGTGTTTTTTTTGCATCTTATTTTGTCTTTTTTAAATAAAAACTTTCAAAATAACCTTGTTTCCCTTGATATTTTCTCTTTTTTTAATCTGAAATATGAAAATGTGCTTTATTTTCATCTTATTTTGTCTTTTTTCAATGAAAAATTTCAAAATAACGTTGTTTCCCTTGATATTTTCTCTTTTTTAATCTGAAATATGAAAATGTGCTTTATTTTCAGCTTATTTTGTTTTTTTCAATAAAAAATTTCAAAATAACCTTGTTTCCCTTGACTTTTTCACTTTTTTAATCTGAAATATGAAAATGTGCTTCTTTTTCTTCTTATTTTGTCTTTTTTCAATAAATATTTACAAAATAACCTTGTTTCCCTTGATATTTTAACTTTTTTAATCTGAAATATGAAAATGTGCTTTATTTTCATCTTATTTTGTCTTTTTTCAATAAAAAATTTCAAAATAACCTTGTTTCCCTTGACATTTTCTTTTTTAATCTGAAATATGAAAATGTGCTTTTTTTTCATCTTATATTGTCTTTTTTCAATAAAAAATTTCAAAATAACCATGTTTCCCTTGACATTTTCTCTTTTTTAATCTGAAATATGAAAATGTACTTTTTTTTCATCTTATTTTGACGTTTTTCAATAAAAAATTTCAAAAATAACCTTGTTTCCCTTGATATTTTCCCTTTTTTAATCTGAAATATGAAAATGTGCTTTATTTTCATCTTATTTTGTCTTTTTTCAATAAAAAATTTCAAAATAACCTTGTTTCCCTTGATATTTTCTCTATTTTAGTCTGAAATATGAAAATGTGATATATTTTCATTTTATTTTGTCTTTTTTCAATAAAAAATTTCAAAATAACCATGTTTCCCTTGACATTTTCTCTTTTTTAATCTGAAATATGAAAATGTACTTTTTTTTCATCTTATTTTGTTTTTTTTCAATAAAAAAATTTCAAAATAACCTTGTTTCCGTTGACATTTTCTCTTTTTTAATCTGAAATATGAAAATGTGCTTTATTTTCATTTTATTTTGTCTTTTTTCAATAAAAAATTTCAAAATAACCTTGTTTCTTTTGATATTTTCTCTTTTTTAATCTGAAATATGAAAATGTGCTTTATTTTCATTTTATTTTGTCTTTTTTCAATAAAAAATTTCAAAATAACCTTGTTTCCCTTGATATTTTCTCTTTTTTAATCTGAAATATGAAAATGTGCTTTATTTTCATCTTATTTTGCTTTTTTTCAATAAAAAATTTCAAAATAACATTGTTTTCCTTGATATTTTCTCTTTTTTAATCTGAAATATGAAAATGTGATATATTTTCATTTTATATTGTCTTTTTTCAATAAAAAATTTCAAAATAACCTTGTTTCCCTTGATATTTTCTCTTTTTTAATCTGAAATATGAAAATGTGCTTTTTTTCATCTTATTTTGTCTTTTTTCAACACAAAATTTCAAAATAACCTTGTTTCCCTTGATATTTTCCCTTTTTTAATCTGAAATATGAAAATGTGCTTTTTTTTTCATCTTATTTTGTCTTTTTTCAATAAAACATTTCAAAATAACCTTGTTTCCCTTGATATTTTCTCTTTTTTAATCTGAAATATGAAAATGTGCTTTTTTTTCATCTTATTTTGTCTTTTTTCAATAAAAAATTTCAAAATGACCTTGTTTCCCTTGACATTTTGTTTTTTTGAATGTGAAATATGAAAAGGCTCTTTTTTTTCATCTTATTTTGTCTTTTTTCACTAAAAAATTTCAAAATAACCTTGTTTCCCTTGATATTTTCTCTTTTTTAATCTGAAATATGAAAATGTGCTTTATTTTCATCTTATTTTGTCTTTTTTCAATAAAAAATTTCAAAATAACCTTGTTTCCCTTGACATTTTCTCTTTTTTAATCTGAAATATGAAAATGTGCTTTTTTTTTCATCTTATTTTGTCTTTTTTCAATAAAAAATTTCAAAATAACCTTGTTTCCCTTGATATTTTCTCTTTTTTAATCTGAAATATGAAAATGTGCTTTTTTTTCATCTTATTTTGTCTTTTTTCAATAAAATTTTACAAAATAACCTTGTTTCCCTTGATATTTTCTCTTTTTTAATCTGAAATATGAAAATGTGCTTCATTTTCATCTTATTTTGTCTTTTTTCAACAAAAAATTTCAAAATAACCTTGTTTCCCTTGATATTTTCTCTTTTTTTAATCTTAAATATGAAAATGTGCTTTATTTTCACCTTATTTTGTCTTTTTTCAATAAAAAATTTCAAAATAACCTTGTTTCACTTGATATTTTCTCTTTTTTAATCTGAAATATGAAAATGTGCTTTTTTTTCATCTTATTTTGTCTTTTTTCAATAAAAAATTTCAAAATAACCTTGTTTCCCTTGAAATTTTCTCTTTTTTAATCTGAAATATGAAAATGTGCTTTTTTTCATCTTATTTGGTTTTTTTTCAATAAAAAAATTTCAAAATAACCTTGTTTCCCTTGACATTTTCTCTTTTTTAATCTGAAATATGAAAATGTACTTTTTTTTTCATCTTATTTTGACGTTTTTCAATAAAAAATTTCAAAATAACCTTGTTTCCATTGATATTTTCCCTTTTTTAATCTGAAATATGAAAATGTGCTTTATTTTCATCTTATTTTGTCTTTTTTCAATAAAAAATTTCAAAATAACCTTTTTTCCTTGATATTTTCTCTATTTTAATCTGAAATATGAAAATGTGATATATTTTCATTTTATTTTGTCTTTTTTCAAAAAAAAATTTCAAAATAACCTTGTTTCCCTTGATATTTTCTCTTTTTTAATCTGAAATATGAAAATGTGCTTTTTTTTCATCTTATTTAGTCTTTTTTCAATAAAAAATTTCACAATAAACTTGTTTCCCTTGATATTTTCTCTTTTTTAATCTGAAATATGAAATGTGTTTTTTTTGCATCTTATTTTTTTTTTTTAAATAAAAACTTTCAAAATAACCTTGTTTCCCTTGATATTTTCTCTTTTTTAATCTGAAATATGAAAATGTGCTTTATTTTCATCTTATTTTGTCTTTTTTCAATGAAAAATTTCAAAATAACGTTGTTTCCCTTGATATTTTCTCTTTTTTAATCTGAAATATGAAAATGTGCTTTATTTTCAGCTTATTTTGTTTTTTTCAATAAAAAATTTCAAAATAACCTTGTTTCCCTTGACTTTTTCACTTTTTTAATCTGAAATATGAAAATGTGCTTCTTTTTCTTCTTATTTTGTCTTTTTTCAATAAATATTTACAAAATAACCTTGTTTCCCTTGATATTTTAACTTTTTTAATCTGAAATATGAAAATGTGCTTTATTTTCATCTTATTTTGTCTTTTTTCAATAAAAAATTTCAAAATAACCTTGTTTCCCTTGACATTTTCTTTTTTAATCTGAAATATGAAAATGTGCTTTTTTTCATCTTATATTGTCTTTTTTTCAATAAAAAATTTCAAGATAACCATGTTTCCCTTGACATTTTCTCTTTTTTAATCTGAAATATGAAAATGTACTTTTTTTTCATCTTATTTTGACGTTTTTCAATAAAAAATTTCAAAATAACCTTGTTTCCCTTGATATTTTCCCTTTTTTAATCTGAAATATGAAAATGTGCTTTATTTTCATCTTATTTTGTCTTTTTTCAATAAAAAATTTCAAAATAACCTTGTTTCCCTTGATATTTTCTCTATTTTAGTCTGAAATATGAAAATGTGATATATTTTCATTTTATTTTGTCTTTTTTCAATAAAAAATTTCAAAATAACCATGTTTCCCTTGACATTTTCTCTTTTTTAATCTGAAATATGAAAATGTACTTTTTTTTCATCTTATTTTGTTTTTTTTTCAATAAAAAAATTTCAAAATAACCTTGTTTCCGTTGACATTTTCTCTTTTTTAATCTGAAATATGAAAATGTGCTTTATTTTCATTTTATTTTGTCTTTTTTCAATAAAAAATTTCAAAATAACCTTGTTTCTTTTGATATTTTCTCTTTTTTAATCTGAAATATGAAAATGTGCTTTATTTTCATTTTATTTTGTCTTTTTTCAATAAAAAATTTCAAAATAACCTTGTTTCCCTTGATATTTTCTCTTTTTTAATCTGAAATATGAAAATGTGCTTTATTTTCATCTTATTTTGCTTTTTTTCAATAAAAAATTTCAAAATAACATTGTTTTCCTTGATATTTTCTCTTTTTTAATCTGAAATATGAAAATGTGATATATTTTCATTTTATATTGTCTTTTTTCAATAAAAAATTTCAAAATAACCTTGTTTCCCTTGATATTTTCTCTTTTTTAATCTGAAATATGAAAATGTGCTTTTTTTCATCTTATTTTGTCTTTTTTCAACACAAAATTTCAAAATAACCTTGTTTCCCTTGATATTTTCTCTTTTTTAATCTGAAATATGAAAATGTGCTTTTTTTCATCTTATTTTGTCTTTTTTCAACACAAAATTTCAAAATAACCTTGTTTCCCTTGATATTTTCCCCTTTTTTAATCTGAAATATGAAAATGTGCTTTTTTTTCATCTTATTTTGTCTTTTTTCAATAAAACATTTCAAAATAACCTTGTTTCCCTTGATATTTTCTCTTTTTTAATCTGAAATATGAAAATGTGCTTTTTTTTCATCTTATTTTGTCTTTTTTCAATAAAAAATTTCAAAATGACCTTGTTTCCCTTGACATTTTGTTTTTTTGAATGTGAAATATGAAAAGGCTCTTTTTTTTCATCTTATTTTGTCTTTTTTCACTAAAAAATTTCAAAATAACCTTGTTTCCCTTGATATTTTCTCTTTTTTAATCTGAAATATGAAAATGTGCTTTATTTTCATCTTATTTTGTCTTTTTTCAATAAAAAATTTCAAAATAACCTTGTTTCCCTTGACATTTTCTCTTTTTTAATCTGAAATATGAAAATGTGCTTTTTTTTCATCTTATTTTGTCTTTTTTCAATAAAAAATTTCAAAATAACCTTGTTTCCCTTGATATTTTCTCTTTTTTAATCTGAAATATGAAAATGTGCTTTTTTTTCATCTTATTTTGTCTTTTTTCAATAAAATTTTACAAAATAACCTTGTTTCCCTTGATATTTTCTCTTTTTTAATCTGAAATATGAAAATGTGCTTCATTTTCATCTTATTTTGTCTTTTTTCAACAAAAAATTTCAAAATAACCTTGTTTCCCTTGATATTTTCTCTTTTTTAATCTTAAATATGAAAATGTGCTTTATTTTCACCTTATTTTGTCTTTTTTCAATAAAAAATTTCAAAATAACCTTGTTTCACTTGATATTTTCTCTTTTTTTAATCTGAAATATGAAAATGTGCTTTTTTTTCATCTTATTTTGTCTTTTTTCAATAAAAAATTTCAAAATAACCTTGTTTCCCTTGAAATTTTCTCTTTTTTAATCTGAAATATGAAAATGTGCTTTTTTTCATCTTATTTGGTTTTTTTTCAATAAAAAAATTTCAAAATAACCTTGTTTCCCTTGACATTTTCTCTTTTTTAATCTGAAATATGAAAATGTACTTTTTTTTCATCTTATTTTGACGTTTTTCAATAAAAAATTTCAAAATAACCTTGTTTCCATTGATATTTTCCCTTTTTTAATCTGAAATATGAAAATGTGCTTTATTTTCATCTTATTTTGTCTTTTTTCAATAAAAAATTTCAAAATAACCTTTTTTTCCTTGATATTTTCTCTATTTTAATCTGAAATATGAAAATGTGATATATTTTCATTTTATTTTGTCTTTTTTCAAAAAAAAATTTCAAAATAACCTTGTTTCCCTTGATATTTTCTCTTTTTTAATCTGAAATATGAAAATGTGCTTTTTTTTCATCTTATTTAGTCTTTTTTCAATAAAAAATTTCACAATAAACTTGTTTCCCTTGATATTTTCTCTTTTTTAATCTGAAATATGAAATGTGTTTTTTTTGCATCTTATTTTTTTTTTTAAATAAAAACTTTCAAAATAACCTTGTTTCCCTTGATATTTTCTCTTTTTTAATCTGAAATATGAAAATGTGCTTTATTTTCATCTTATTTTGTCTTTTTTCAATGAAAAATTTCAAAATAACGTTGTTTCCCTTGATATTTTCTCTTTTTTAATCTGAAATATGAAAATGTGCTTTATTTTCAGCTTATTTTGTTTTTTTCAATAAAAAATTTCAAAATAACCTTGTTTCCCTTGACTTTTTCACTTTTTTAATCTGAAATATGAAAATGTGCTTCTTTTTCTTCTTATTTTGTCTTTTTTCAATAAATATTTACAAAATAACCTTGTTTCCCTTGATATTTTAACTTTTTTAATCTGAAATATGAAAATGTGCTTTATTTTCATCTTATTTTGTCTTTTTTCAATAAAAAATTTCAAAATAACCTTGTTTCCCTTGACATTTTCTTTTTTAATCTGAAATATGAAAATGTGCTTTTTTTCATCTTATATTGTCTTTTTTCAATAAAAAATTTCAAGATAACCATGTTTCCCTTGACATTTTCTCTTTTTTAATCTGAAATATGAAAATGTACTTTTTTTTCATCTTATTTTGACGTTTTTCAATAAAAAATTTCAAAATAACCTTGTTTCCCTTGATATTTTCCCTTTTTTAATCTGAAATATGAAAATGTGCTTTATTTTCATCTTATTTTGTCTTTTTTCAATAAAAAATTTCAAAATAACCTTGTTTCCCTTGATATTTTCTCTATTTTAGTCTGAAATATGAAAATGTGATATATTTTCATTTTATTTTGTCTTTTTTCAATAAAAAATTTCAAAATAACCATGTTTCCCTTGACATTTTCTCTTTTTTAATCTGAAATATGAAAATGTACTTTTTTTTCATCTTATTTTGTTTTTTTTTCAATAAAAAAATTTCAAAATAACCTTGTTTCCGTTGACATTTTCTCTTTTTTAATCTGAAATATGAAAATGTGCTTTATTTTCATTTTATTTTGTCTTTTTTCAATAAAAAATTTCAAAATAACCTTGTTTCTTTTGATATTTTCTCTTTTTTAATCTGAAATATGAAAATGTGCTTTATTTTCATTTTATTTTGTCTTTTTTCAATAAAAAATTTCAAAATAACCTTGTTTCCCTTGATATTTTCTCTTTTTTAATCTGAAATATGAAAATGTGCTTTATTTTCATCTTATTTTGCTTTTTTTCAATAAAAAATTTCAAAATAACATTGTTTTCCTTGATATTTTCTCTTTTTTAATCTGAAATATGAAAATGTGATATATTTTCATTTTATATTGTCTTTTTTCAATAAAAAATTTCAAAATAACCTTGTTTCCCTTGATATTTTCTCTTTTTTAATCTGAAATATGAAAATGTGCTTTTTTTCATCTTATTTTGTCTTTTTTCAACACAAAATTTCAAAATAACCTTGTTTCCCTTGATATTTTCCCTTTTTTAATCTGAAATATGAAAATGTGCTTTTTTTTCATCTTATTTTGTCTTTTTTCAATAAAACATTTCAAAATAACCTTGTTTCCCTTGATATTTTCTCTTTTTTAATCTGAAATATGAAAATGTGCTTTTTTTTCATCTTATTTTGTCTTTTTTCAATAAAAAATTTCAAAATGACCTTGTTTCCCTTGACATTTTGTTTTTTTGAATGTGAAATATGAAAAGGCTCTTTTTTTTCATCTTATTTTGTCTTTTTTCACTAAAAAATTTCAAAATAACCTTGTTTCCCTTGATATTTTCTCTTTTTTAATCTGAAATATGAAAATGTGCTTTATTTTCATCTTATTTTGTCTTTTTTCAATAAAAAATTTCAAAATAACCTTGTTTCCCTTGACATTTTCTCTTTTTTAATCTGAAATATGAAAATGTGCATTTTTTTAATCTTATTTCGTCATTTTTCAATAAAAAATTTCAAAATAACCTTGTTTCCCTTGATATTTTCTCTTTTTTAATCTGAAATATGAAAATGTGCTTTATTTTCATCTTATTTTGCTTTTTTTCAATAAAAAATTTCAAAATAACATTGTTTCCCTTGATATTTTCTCTTTTTTAATCTGAAAAATGAAAATGTGCATTTTTTTCATTCTATTTTGTCTTTTTTTAATAAAAAATTTCAAAATAACCTTGTTTCCCTTGATATTTTCTCTTTTTTAATCTGAAATATGAAAAGGTGCTTTTTTTTCATCTTATTTTGTCTTTTTTCAATAAAAAATTTCAAAATAACCTTGTTTCCCTTGATATTTTGTCTTTTTTAATCTGAAATATGAAAATGTGCTTTATTTTCATCTTATTTTGTCTTTTTTCAATAAAAAATTTCAAAATAACCTTGTTTCACTTGATATTTTCTCTTTTTTAATCTGAAATATGAAAATGTGCTTTTTTTTCATCTTATTTTGTCTTTTTTCAATAAAAAATTTCAAAATAACCTTGTTTCCCTTGATATTTTCTCTTTTTTAATCTGAAATATGAAAATGTGCTTTTTTTTCATCTTATTTTGTCTTTTTTCAATAAAATTTTACAAAATAACCTTGTTTCCCTTGATATTTTCTCTTTTTTAATCTGAAATATGAAAATGTGCTTTATTTTCATCTTATTTTGTCTTTTTTCAACAAAAAATTTCAAAATAACCTTGTTTCCCTTGATATTTTCTCTTTTTTAATCTTAAATATGAAAATGTGCTTTATTTTCATCTTATTTTGTCTTTTTTCAATAAAAAATTTCAAAATAACCTTGTTTCCCTTGATATTTTCTCTTTTTTAATCTGAAATATGAAAATGTGCTTTTTTTTCATCTTATTTTGTCTTTTTTCAATAAAAAATTTCAAAATAACCTTGTTTCCCTTGATATTTTCTCTTTTTTAATCTGAAATATGAAAATGTGCTTTTTTTCATCTTATTTTGTTTTTTTTTCAATAAAAAAATTTCAAAATAACCTTGTTTCTTTTGATATTTTCTCTTTTTTAATCTGAAATATGAAAATGTGCTTTTTTTTCATCTTATTTAGTCTTTTTTCAATAAAAAATTTCACAATAAACTTGTTTCCCTTGATATTTTCTCTTTTTTAATCTGAAATATGAAATGTGTTTTTTTTTCATCTTATTTTGTCTTTTTTAAATAAAAACTTTCAAAATAACCTTGTTTCCCTTGATATTTTCTCTTTTTTAATCTGAAATATGAAAATGTGCTTTATTTTCATCTTATTTTGTCTGTTTTCAATGAAAAATTTCAAAATAACGTTGTTTCCCTTGATATTTTCTCTTTTTTAATCTGAAATATGAAAATGTGCTTTATTTTCAGCTTATTTTGTCTTTTTTCAATAAAAAATTTCAAAATAACCTTGTTCCCCTTGACTTTTTCTCTTTTTTAATCTGAAATATGAAAATGTGCTTCATTTTCATCTTATTTTGTCTTTTTTCAATAAATATTTACAAAATAACCTTGTTTCCCATGATATTTTCACTTTTTTAATCTGAAATATGAAAATGTGCTTTATTTTCATCTTATTTTGTCTTTTTTCAATAAAAAATTTCAAAATAACCTTGTTTCCCTTGACATTTTCTCTTTTTTAATCTGAAATATGAAAATGTGCTTTTTTTCATCTTATATTGTCTTTTTTCAATAAAAAATTTCAAAATAACCTTGTTTCCCTTGACATTTTCTCTTTTTTAATCTGAAATATGAAAATGTACTTTTTTTTCATCTTATTTTGACGTTTTTCAATAAAAAATTTCAAAATAACCTTGTTTCCCTTGATATTTTCCCTTTTTTAATCTGAAATATGAAAATGTGCTTTATTTTCATCTTATTTTGTCTTTTTTCAATAAAAAATTTCAAAATAACCTTGTTTCACTTGATATTTTCTCTTTTTTAATCTGAAATATGAAAATGTGCTTTTTTTTCATCTTATTTTGTCTTTTTTCAATAAAAAATTTCAAAATAACCTTGTTTCACTTGATATTTTCTCTTTTTTAATCTGAAATATGAAAATGTGCTTTATTTTCATCTTATTTTGTCTTTTTTCAATGAAAAATTTCAAAATAACGTTGTTTCCCTTGATATTTTCTCTTTTTTAATCTGAAATATGAAAATGTGCTTTATTTTCAGCTTATTTTGTCTTTTTTCAATAAAATTTCAAAATAACCTTGTTTCCCTTGACTTTTTCTCTTTTTTAATCTGAAATATGAAAATGTGCTTCATTTTCATCTTATTTTGTCTTTTTTCAATAAATATTTACAAAATAACCTTGTTTCCCATGATATTTTCACTTTTTTAATCTGAAATATGAAAATGTGCTTTATTTTCATCTTATTTTGTCTTTTTCAATAAAAAATTTCAAAATAACCTTGTTTCCCTTGACATTTTCTCTTTTTTAATCTGAAATATGAAAATGTGCTTTTTTTCATCTTATATTGTCTTTTTTCAATAAAAAATTTCAAAATAACCTTGTTTCCCTTGACATTTTCTCTTTTTTAATCTGAAATATGAAAATGTACTTTTTTTTCATCTTATTTTGACGTTTTTCAATAAAAAATTTCAAAATAACCTTGTTTCCCTTGATATTTTCCCTTTTTTAATCTGAAATATGAAAATGTGCTTTATTTTCATCTTATTTTGTCTTTTTTCAATAAAAAATTTCAAAATAACCTTGTTTCACTTGATATTTTCTCTTTTTTAATCTGAAATATGAAAATGTGCTTTTTTTTTCATCTTATTTTGTCTTTTTTCAATAAAAAATTTCAAAATAACCTTGTTTCACTTGATATTTTCTCTTTTTTAATCTGAAATATGAAAATGTGCTTTATTTTCATCTTATTTTGTCTTTTTTCAATAAAAAATTTCAAAATAACCTTGTTTCCGTTGACATTTTCTCTTTTTTAATCTGAAATATGAAAATGTGCTTTATTTTCATTTTATTTTGTCTTTTTTCAATAAAAAATTTCAAAATAACCTTGTTTCTTTTGATATTTTCTCTTTTTTAATCTGAAATATGAAATGTTTTTTTTTTCATCTTATTTTGTCTTTTTTAAATAAAAACTTTCAAAATAACCTTGTTTCCCTTGATATTTTCTCTTTTTTAATCTGAAATATGAAAATGTGCTTTATTTTCATCTTATTTTGTCTTTTTTCAATGAAAAATTTCAAAATAATGTTGTTTCCCTTGATATTTTCCCTTTTTTAATCTGAAATATGAAAATGTGCTTTTTTTTCATCTTATTTTGTCTTTTTTCAATAAATATTTCAAAATAACCTTGTTTCCCTTGACATTTTCTCTTTTTTAATCTGAAATATGAAAATGTGCTTTTTTTCATCTTATATTGTCTTTTTTCAATAAAAAATTTCAAAATAACCTTGTTTCCCTTGACATTTTCTCTTTTTTAATCTGAAATATGAAAATGTACTTTGTTTTCATCTTATTTTGACGTTTTTCAATAAAAAATTTCAAAATAACCTTGTTTCACTTGATATTTTCTCTTTTTTAATCTGAAATATGAAAATGTGCTTTTTTTTCATCTTATTTTGTCTTTTTTCAATAAAAAATTTCAAAATAACCTTGTTTCACTTGATATTTTCTCTTTTTTAATCTGAAATATGAAAATGTGCTTTATTTTCATCTTATTTTGTCTTTTTTCAATAAAAAATTTCAAAATAACCTTGTTTCCCTTGATATTTTCTCTTCTTTAATCTGAAATATGAAAATGTGCTTTTTTTTCATCTTATTTTGTCTTTTTTCAATAAAAAATTTCAAAATAACCTTGTTTCCCTTGAAATTTTCTCTTTTTTAATCTGAAATATGAAAATGTGCTTTTTTTCATCTTATTTTGTTTTTTTTCAATAAAAAAATTTCAAAATAACCTTGTTTCCGTTGACATTTTCTCTTTTTTAATCTGAAATATGAAAATGTGCTTTATTTTCATTTTATTTTGTCTTTTTTCAATAAAAAAATTTCAAAATAACCTTGTTTCCCTTGACATTTTCTCTTTTTTAATCTGAAATATGAAAATGTGCTTTATTTTCATTTTATTTTGTCTTTTTTCAATAAAAAATTTCAAAATAACCTTGTTTCCCTTGATATTTTCTCTTTTTTAATCTGAAATATGAAAATGTGCTTTATTTTCATCTTATTTTGCTTTTTTTCAATAAAAAATTTCAAAATAACATTGTTTTCCTTGATATTTTCTCTTTTTTAATCTGAAATATGAAAATGTGATATATTTTCATTTTATTTTGTCTTTTTTCAATAAAAAATTTCAAAATAACCTTGTTTCCCTTGATATTTTCTCTTTTTTAATCTGAAATATGAAAATGTGCTTTTTTTTCATCTTATTTTGTCTTTTTCAACACAAAATTTCAAAATAACCTTGTTTCCCTTGATATTTTCTCTTTTTTAATCTGAAATATGAAAATGTGCTTTTTTTTTCATCTTATTTAGTCTTTTTTCAATAAAAAATTTCAAAATAACCTTGTTTCCCTTGATATTTTCTCTTTTTTAATCTGAAATATGAAAATGTGCTTTTTTTTCATCTTATTTTGTCTTTTTTCAATAAAAAATTTCAAAATGACCTTGTTTCCCTTGACATTTTGTCTTTTTTAATGTGAAATATGAAAAGGCTCTTTTTTTTTCATCTTATTTTGTCTTTTTTCACTAAAAAATTTCAAAATAACCTTGTTTCCCTTGATATTTTCTCTTTTTTAATCTGAAATATGAAAATGTGCTTTATTTTCATCTGATTTTGTCTTTTTTCAATAAAAACATTCAAAATATCATTGTTTCCCTTGATATTCTCTCTTTTTTAATCTGAAATATGAAAATGTGCTTTTTTTTCATCTTATTTTGTCTTTTTTCAATAAAAAATTTCAAAATAACCTTGTTTCCCTTGACATTTTCTCTTTTTTAATCTGAAATATGAAAATGTGCATTTTTTTAATCTTATTTCGTCATTTTTCAATAAAAAATTTCAAAATAACCTTGTTTCCCTTGATATTTTTTTTTTAATCTGAAATATGAAAATGTGCTTTATTTTCATCTTATTTTGCTTTTTTCAATAAAAAATTTCAAAATAACATTGTTTCCCTTGATATTTTCTCTTTTTTAATCTGAAAAATGAAAATGTGCATTTTTTTCATTCTATTTTGTCTTTTTTCAATAAAAAATTTCAAAATAACCTTGTTTCCCTTGATATTTTCTCTTTTTTAATCTGAAATATGAAAAGGTGCTTTTTTTTCATCTTATTTTGTCTTTTTTCAATAAAAAATTTCAAAATAACCTTGTTTCCCTTGATATTTTGTCTTTTTTAATCTGAAATATGAAAATGTGCTTTATTTTCATCTTATTTTGTCTTTTTTCAATAAAAAATTTCAAAATAACCTTGTTTCACTTGATATTTTCTCTTTTTTAATCTGAAATATGAAAATGTGCTTTTTTTCATCTTATTTTGTTTTTTTTCAATAAAAAATTTCAAAATAACCTTGTTTCCATTGACATTTTCTCTTTTTTAATCTGAAACATGAAAATGTGCTTTATTTTCATCTTATTTTGTCTTTTTTCAATAAAAAATTTCAAAATAACCTTGTTTCCCTTGATATTTTCTCTTTTTTAATCTGAAATATGAAAAGGTGCTTTTTTTTCATCTTATTTTGTCTTTTTTCAATAAAAAATTTCAAAATAACCTTGTTTCTTTTGATATTTTCTCTTTTTTAATCTGAAATATGAAAATGTGCTTTATTTTCATTTTATTTTGTCTTTTTTCAATAAAAAATTTCAAAATAACCTTGTTTCCCTTGATATTTTCTCTTTTTTAATCTGAAATATGAAAATGTGCTTTTTTTTCATCTTATTTTGTCTTTTTTTCAACACAAAATTTCAAAATAACCTTGTTTCCCTTGATATTTTCCCTTTTTTAATCTGAAATATGAAAATGTGCTTTTTTTTCATCTTATTTTGTCTTTTTTCAATAAAAAATTTCAAAATAACCTTGTTTCCCTTGATATTTTCTCTTTTTTAATCTGAAATATGAAAATGTGCTTTTTTTTCATCTTATTTTGTCTTTTTTTTCAATAAAAAATTTCAAAATGACCTTGTTTCCCTTGACATTTTGTCTTTTTTAATGTGAAATATGAAAAGGCTCTTTTTTTTCATCTTATTTTGTCTTTTTTCATTAAAAAATTTCAAAATAACCTTGTTTCCCTTGATGTTTTCTCTTTTTTAATCTGAAATATGAAAATGTGCTTTATTTTCATCTGATTTTGTCTTTTTTCAATAAAAACATTCAAAATAACCTTGTTTCCCTTGATATTCTCTCTTTTTTAATCTGAAATATGAAAATGTGCTTTTTTTTTCATCTTATTTTGTCTTTTTTCAATAAAAAATTTCAAAATAACCTTGTTTCCCTTGACATTTTCTCTTTTTTAATCTGAAATATGAAAATGTGCATTTTTTTAATCTTATTTCGTCATTTTTCAATAAAAACTTTCAAAATAACCTTGTTTCCCTTGATTTTTTTTTTTTTTAATCTGAAATATGAAAATGTGCTTTATTTTCATCTTATTTTGCTTTTTTCAATAAAAAATTTCAAAATAACATTGTTTCCCTTGATATTTTCTCTTTTTTAATCTGAAAAATGAAAATGTGCATTTTTTTCATTCTATTTTGTCTTTTTTCAATAAAAAATTTCAAAATAACCTTGTTTCCCTTGATATTTTCTCTTTTTTAATCTGAAATATGAAAAGGTGCTTTTTTTTCATCTTATTTTGTCTTTTTTCAATAAAAAATTTCAAAATAACCTTGTTTCCCTTGATATTTTGTCTTTTTTAATCTGAAATATGAAAATGTGCTTTATTTTCATCTTATTTTGTCTTTTTTCAATAAAAAATTTCAAAATAACCTTGTTTCACTTGATATTTTCTCTTTTTTAATCTGAAATATGAAAATGTGCTTTTTTTTTCATCTTATTTTGTCTTTTTTCAATAAAAAATTTCAAAATAACCTTGTTTCCCTTGATATTTTCTCTTTTTTAATCTGAAATATGAAAATGTGCTTTTTTTTCAACTTATTTTGTCTTTTTTCAATAAAATTTTACAAAATAACCTTGTTTCCCTTGATATTTTCTCTTTTTTAATCTGAAATATGAAAATGTGCTTTATTTTCATCTTATTTTGTCTTTTTTCAACAAAAAATTTCAAAATAACCTTGTTTCCCTTGATATTTTCTCTTTTTTTAATCTTAAATATGAAAATGTGCTTTATTTTCATCTTATTTTGTCTTTTTTCAATAAAAAATTTCAAAATAACCTTGTTTCCCTTGATATTTTCTCTTTTTTAATCTGAAATATGAAAATGTGCTTTTTTTTCATCTTATTTTGTCTTTTTTCAATAAAAAATTTCAAAATAACCTTGTTTCCCTTGAAATTTTCTCTTTTTTAATCTGAAATATGAAAATGTGCTTTTTTTCATCTTATTTTGTTTTTTTTCAATAAAAAAATTTCAAAATAACCTTGTTTCCGTTGACATTTTCTCTTTTTTAATCTGAAATATGAAAATGTGCTTTATTTTCATTTTATTTTGTCTTTTTTCAATAAAAAATTTCAAAATAACCTTGTTTCTTTTGATATTTTCTCTTTTTTAATCTGAAATATGAAATGTTTTTTTTTTCATCTTATTTTGTCTTTTTTAAATAAAAACTTTCAAAATAACCTTGTTTCCCTTGATATTTTCTCTTTTTTAATCTGAAATATGAAAATGTGCTTTATTTTCATCTTATTTTGTCTTTTTTCAATGAAAAATTTCAAAATAATGTTGTTTCCCTTGATATTTTCCCTTTTTTAATCTGAAATATGAAAATGTGCTTTTTTTTCATCTTATTTTGTCTTTTTTCAATAAATATTTCAAAATAACTTTGTTTCCCTTGACATTTTCTCTTTTTTAATCTGAAATATGAAAATGTGCTTTTTTTCATCTTATATTGTCTTTTTTCAATAAAAAATTTCAAAATAACCTTGTTTCCCTTGACATTTTCTCTTTTTTAATCTGAAATATGAAAATGTACTTTGTTTTCATCTTATTTTGACGTTTTTCAATAAAAAATTTCAAAATAACCTTGTTTCCCTTGATATTTTCTCTATTTTAATCTGAAATATGAAAATGTGATATATTTTCATTTTATTTTGTCTTTTTTCAATAAAAAATTTCAAAATAACCTTGTTTCCCTTGATATTTTCTCTTTTTTAATCTGAAATATGAAAATGTGCTTCTTTTTTCATCTTATTTAGTCTTTTTTCAATAAAAAATTTCACAATAAACTTGTTTCCCTTGATATTTTCTCTTTTTTAATCTGAAATAAAAAAATGTGCTTTTTTTTCATCTTATTTTGTCTTTTTTCAATAAAACATTTCAAAAGAAACTTGTTTCACTTGATATTTTCTCTTTTTTAATCTGAAATATGAAAATGTGCTTTATTTTCATCTTATTTTGTCTTTTTTCAATGAAAAATTTCAAAATAACGTTGTTTCCCTTGATATTTTCTCTTTTTTAATCTGAAATATGAAAATGTGCTTTATTTTCAGCTTATTTTGTCTTTTTTCAATAAAAAATTTCAAAATAACCTTGTTTCCCTTGACTTTTTCTCTTTTTTAATCTGAAATATGAAAATGTGCTTCTTTTTCATCTTATTTTGTCTTTTTTTTCAATAAATATTTACAAAATAACCTTGTTTCCCTTGATATTTTCACTTTTTTAATCTGAAATATGAAAATGTGCTTTATTTTCATCTTATTTTGTCTTGTTTCAATAAAAAATTTCAAAATAACCTTGTTTCCCTTCACATTTTCTCTTTTTTAATCTGAAATATGAAAATGTGCTTTTTTTCATCTTATATTGTCTTTTTTCAATAAAAAATTTCAAAATAACCTTGTTTCCCTTGATATTTTCTCTTTTATAATCTGAAATATGAAAATGTGCTTTTTTTTCATATTATTTTGTCATTTTCAACACAAAATTTCAAAATAACCTTGTTTCCGTTGACATTTTCTCTTTTTTAAACTGAAATATGAAAATGTACTTTTTTTTCATCTTATTTTGACGTTTGTCAATAAAAAAATTTCAAAATAACCTTGTTTCCCTTGATATTTTCCCTTGTTTAATCTGAAATATGAAAATGTGCTTTATTTTCATCTTATTTTGTCTTTTTTCAATAAAAAATTTCAAAATAACCTTGTTTCCCTTGATATTTTCTCTATTTTAATCTGAAATATGAAAATGTGCTTTTTTTCATCTTATATTGTCTTTTTTCAATAAAAAATTTCAAAATAACCTTGTTTCCCTTGACATTTTCTCTTTTTTAATCTGAAATATGAAAATGTACTTTGTTTTCATCTTATTTTGACGTTTTTCAATAAAAAATTTCAAAATAACCTTGTTTCCCTTGATATTTTCTCTATTTTAATCTGAAATATGAAAATGTGATATATTTTCATTTTATTTTGTCTTTTTTCAATAAAAAATTTCAAAATAACCTTGTTTCCCTTGATATTTTCTCTTTTTTAATCTGAAATATGAAAATGTGCTTTTTTTTCATCTTATTTAGTCTTTTTTCAATAAAAAATTTCACAATAAACTTGTTTCCCTTGATATTTTCTCTTTTTTAATCTGAAATAAGAAAATGTGCTTTTTTTTCATCTTATTTTGTCTTTTTTCAATAAAACATTTCAAAAGAAACTTGTTTCACTTGATATTTTCTCTTTTTTAATCTGAAATATGAAAATGTGCTTTATTTTCATCTTATTTTGTCTTTTTTCAATGAAAAATTTCAAAATAACGTTGTTTCCCTTGATATTTTCTCTTTTTTAATCTGAAATATGAAAATGTGCTTTTTTTTCATATTATTTTGTCATTTTCAACACAAAATTTCAAAATAACCTTGTTTCCGTTGACATTTTCTCTTTTTTAAACTGAAATATGAAAATGTACTTTTTTTTCATCTTATTTTGACGTTTTTCAATAAAAAAATTTCAAAATAACCTTGTTTCCCTTGATATTTTCCCTTGTTTAATCTGAAATATGAAAATGTGCTTTATTTTCATCTTATTTTGTCTTTTTTCAATAAAAAATTTCAAAATAACCTTGTTTCCCTTGATATTTTCTCTATTTTAATCTGAAATATGAAAATGTGATATATTTTCATTTTATTTTGCCTTTTTTCAAAAAAAAAATTTCAAAATAACCTTGTTTCCCTTGATATTTCCTCTTTTTTAATCTGAAATATGAAAATGTGCTTTTTTTTCATCTTATTTAATCTTTTTTCAATAAAAAATTTCACAATAAACTTGTTTCCCTTGATATTTTCTCTTTTTTAATCTGAAATATGAAATGTGTTTTTTTTCATCTTATTTTGTCTTTTTTAAATAAAAACTTTCAAAATAACCTTGTTTCCCTTGATATTTTCTCTTTTTTAATCTGAAATATGAAAATGTGCTTTATTCTCATCTTATTTTGTCTTTTTTCAATGAAAAATTTCAAAATAACGTTGTTTCCCTTGATATTTTCCCGTTTTTAATCTGAAATATGAAAATGTGCTTTTTTTTCATCTTATTTTGTCTTTTTTCAATAAATATTTCAAAATAACCTTGTTTCCCTTGATATTTTAACTTTTTTAATCTGAAATATGAAAATGTGCTTTATTTTCATCTTATTTTGTCTTTTTTCAATAAAAAATTTCAAAATAACCTTGTTTCCCTTGACATTTTCTCTTTTTTAATCTGAAATATGAAAATGTGCTTTTTTTCATCTTATATTGTCTTTTTTCAATAAAAAATTTCAAAATAACCTTGTTTCCCTTGACATTTTCTCTTTTTTAATCTGAAATATGAAAATGTACTTTGTTTTCATCTTATTTTGACGTTTTTCAATAAAAAATTTCAAAATAACCTTGTTTCCCTTGATATTTTCCCTTTTTTTAATCTGAAATATGAAAATGTGCTTTATTTTCATTTTATTTTGTCTTTTTTCAATAAAAAATTTCAAAATAACCTTGTTTCCCTTGATATTTTCTCTTTTTTAATCTGAAATATGAAAATGTGCTTTTTTTTTCATCTTATTTAGTCTTTTTTCAATAAAAAATTTCACAATAAACTTGTTTCCCTTGATATTTTCTCTTTTTTAATCTGAAATAAGAAAATGTGCTTTTTTTTCATCTTATTTTGTCTTTTTTCAATAAAACATTTCAAAAGAAACTTGTTTCACTTGATATTTTCTCTTTTTTAATCTGAAATATGAAAATGTGCTTTATTTTCATCTTATTTGTCTTTTTTCAATGAAAAATTTCAAAATAACCTTGTTTCCCTTGATATTTTCTCTTTTTTAATCTGAAATATGAAAATGTGCTTTATTTTCAGCTTATTTTGTCTTTTTTCAATCAA
The DNA here is from genome assembly GCA_037127315.1 of Ascarosepion bandense. NCBI lineage: Eukaryota > Metazoa > Mollusca > Cephalopoda > Sepiida > Sepiidae > Ascarosepion > Ascarosepion bandense. The sequence continues at coordinate 145,031 of JBBBDQ010025003.1, forward strand.
AAATTTCAAAATAACCTTGTTTCCCTTGACTTTTTCTCTTTTTTAATCTGAAATATGAAAATGTGCTTCTTTTTCATCTTATTTTGTCTTTTTTCAATAAATATTTACAAAATAACCTTGTTTCCCTTGATATTTTCACTTTTTTAATCTGAAATATGAAAATGTGCTTTATTTTCATCTTATTTTGTCTTTTTTCAATAAAAAATTTCAAAATAACCTTGTTTCCCTTGACATTTTCTCTTTTTTAATCTGAAATATGAAAATGTGCTTTTTTTCATCTTATATTGTCTTTTTTCAATAAAAAATTTCAAAATAACCTTGTTTCCCTTGATATTTTCTCTTTTTCAATCTGAAATATGAAAATGTGCTTTATTTTCATCTGATTTTGTCTTTTTTCAATAAAAAATTTCAAAATAACCTTGCTTCCCTTGATATCTTCTCTTTTTTATTCTGAAATATGAAAATGTGCTTTTTTTTCACCTTATTTTGATTTTTCAATAAAAATTTACAAAATAACCATGTTTCCCTTGATATTTTCTCTTTTTTAATCTGAAATATGAAAATGTGCTTTATTTTCATCTTATTTTGTCTTTTTTCAATAAAAAATTTCAAAATAACCTTGTTTCCGTTGATATTTTCTCTTTTTTAATCTGAAATATGAAAATATGCTTTATTTTCATTTTATTTTGTCTTTTTTCAATAAAAAATTTCAAAATAACCATGTTTCCCTTGATATTTTCTCTTTTTTAATCTGAAATATGACAATGTGGTTTATTTTTCATGTTACTTAGTCTTTTTTCAATAAAACATTTCAAAATAACCTTGTTTCCCTTGATATTTTCTCTTTTTTAATCTGAAATAAGAAAATGTGCTTTTTTTTCATCTTATTTTGTCTTTTTTCAATAAAACATTTCAAAATAACCTTGTTTCACTTGATATTTTCTCTTTTTTAATCTGAAATATGAAAATGTGCTTTTTTTTCATCTTATTTTGTCTTTTTTCAATAAAAAATTTCAAAATAACCTTGTTTCCTTGATATTTTCTCTTTTTTAATCTGAAATATGAAAATGTGCTTTATTTTGATTTTATTTTGTCATTTTTCAATAAAAAATTTCAAAATAAACTTGTTTCCCTTGATATTTTCTCTTTTTTAATCTGAAATATGAAAATATGCTTTATTTTCATCTGATTTTGTCTTTTTTCAATAAAGGCTTTCAACATAACCTTGTTTCCCTTAATATTTTCTCTTCTTTATACTGAAATATGAAAATGTGCATTATTTTCATCTTATTTTGTCTTTTTTCAATAAAGAAATTCAAAATAACCTTGTTCCCCTTGATATTTTCTCTTTTTTAATCTGAAATATGAAAATGTGCTTTATTTTCATCTTATTTTGTCTTTTTTTAATGAAAAATTTCAAAATAACCTTCTTTCCCTTGATATTTTATCTTTTTTAAAATGAAATATGAAAATGTGTTTTTTTTTCATCTTATTTTGTCTTTTTTCAATAAAAAATTTCAAAATAACCTTGTTTCCCTTGATATTTTCTCTTTTTGAATCTGAAATATGAAAATGTGCTTTTTTTTTCATCTTATTATGCCTTTTTTCAATAAAAACTTTCAAAATAACCTTGTTTCCCTTGATATTTTCTCTTTTTTAATCTGAAATATGAAAATGTGCTTTATTTTCATCTTATTTTGTCTTTTTTCAATGAAAAATTTCAAAAAAAACGTTGTTTCCCTTGATATTTTCTCTTTTTTAATCTGAAATATGAAAATGTGCTTTATTTTCATCTTATTTTGTCTTTTTTCAATAAAAAATTTCAAAATAACCTTGTTTCCCTTGACTTTTTCTCTTTTTTAATCTGAAATATGAAAATGTGCTTCTTTTTCATCTTATTTTGTCTTTTTTCAATAAATATTTACAAAATAACCTGGTTTCCCTTGATATTTTCACTTTTTTTTAACTGAAATATGAAAATGTGCTTTATTTTCAACTTATTTCGTCTTTTTTCAATAAAAAATTTCAAAATAACCTTGTTTCCCTTGACATTTTCTCTTTTTTATTCTGAAATATGAAAATGTGCTTTTTTTTCATCTTATTTGGCTTTTTTCAATAAAAATTTACAAAATAACCATGTTTCCCTTGATATTTTCTCTTTTTTAATCTGAAATATGAAAATATGCTTTATTTTCATCTGATTTTGTCTTTTTTCAATAAAGACTTTCAACATAACCTTGTTTCCCTTGATATTTTCTCTTCTTTATACTTAAATATGAAAATGTGCATTATTTTCATGTTATGTAGTCTTTTTTCAACAACAAATTTCAAAATAACCTTGTTTCCCTTGATATTTTCTCTTTTTTTAATCTGAAATATGAAAATGTGCTTTATTTTCATCTTATTTTGTCTTTTTTCAATAAAAAATTTCAAAATAACCTTGATTCCCTTGATATTTTCTCTTTTTTAATCTGAAATATGAAAATGTGTTTTTTTTTCATCTTATTTTGTCTTTTTTCAATAAAAAATTTCAAAATAACCTTGTTTCCCTTGATATTTTCTCTTTTTTAATCTGAAATATGAAAATGTGCTTTATTTTCATCTTATTTTGTCTTTTTTCAATAAAAAATTTCAAAATAACCTTGTTTCCCTTGATATTTTCTCTTTTTTAATCTGAAATAAGAAAATGTGCTTTTTTTTCATCTTATTTTGTCTTTTTTCAATAAAACATTTCAAAATAACCTTGTTTCACTTGATATTTTCTCTTTTTTTAATCTGAAATATGAAAATGTGCTTTTTTTTCATCTTATTTTGTCTTTTTTCAATAAAAATTTACAAAATAACCTTGTTTCCCTTGATATTTTCTCTTTTTTAATCTGAAATATGAAAATATGCTTTATTTTCATCTTATTTTGTCTTTTTTCAATAAAAAATTTCAAAATAACCTTGTTTCCACCCTTGACTTTTTCTCTTTTTTAATCTGAAATATGAAAATGTGCTTCTTTTTCATCTTATTTTGTCTTTTTTCAATAAATATTTACAAAATAACCTTGTTTCCCTTGATATTTTTACTTTTTTATCTGAAATATGAAAATGTGCTTTATTTTCATCTTATTTTGTCTTTTTTCAATAAAAAATTTCAAAATAACCTTGTTTCCCTTGACATTTTCTCTTTTTTAATCTGAAATATGAAAATGTGCTTTTTTTCATCATATATTGTCTTTTTTCAATAAAAAATTTCAAAATAACCTTGTTTCCCTTGATATTTTCTCTTTTTCAATCTGAAATATGAAAATGTGCTTTATTTTCATCTGATTTTGTCTTTTTTCAATAAAAAATTTCAAAATAACCTTGCTTCCCTTGATATCTTCTCTTTTTTATTCTGAAATATGAAAATGTGCTTTTTTTTCATCTTATTTTGCTTTTTTCAATAAAAATTTACAAAATAACCTTGTTTCCCTTGATATTATCTCTTTTTTAATCTGAAATATGAAAATGTGCTTTATTTTCATCTTATTTTGTCTCTTTTCAAGAAAAAATTTCAAAATAACCTTGTTTCCCTTGATATTTTCTCTTTTTTAATCTGAAATATGAAAATGTGCTTTATTTTCATCTTATTTTGTCTTTTTTCAATAAAAAATTTCAAAATAACCTTGTTTCCCTTGATATTTTCTCTTTTTTTAATCTGAAATATGAAAATGTGCTTTATTTTCATTTTATTTTGTCTTTTTTCAATAAAAAATTTCAAAATAACCTTGTTTCCCTTGATATTTTCTCTTTTTTAATCTGAAATAAGAAAATGTGCTTTTTTTTCATCTTATTATGCCTTTTTTCAATAAAAAATTTCAAAATAACCTTGTTTCCCTTGATATTTTCTCTTTTTTAATCTGAAATATGAAAATGTGCTTTATTTTCATCTTATTTTGTCTTTTTTCAATGAAAAATTTCAAAATAACGTTGTTTCCCTTGATATTTTCTCTTTTTTAATCTGAAATATGAAAATGTGCTTTATTTTCATCTTATTTTGTCTTTTTTCAATAAAACATTTCAAAATAACCTTGTTTCACTTGATATTTTCTCTTTTTTAATCTGAAATATGAAAATGTGCTTTTTTTTCATCTTATTTTGTCTTTTTTCAATAAAAATTTACAAAATAACCTTGTTTCCCTTGATATTTTCCCTTTTTTAATCTGAAATATGAAAATATGCTTTATTTTCATCTTATTTTGTCTTTTTTCAATAAAAAATTTCAAAATAACCTTGTTTCCCTTGACTTTTTCTCTTTTTTAATCTGAAATATGAAAATGTGCTTCTTTTTCATCTTATTTTGTCTTTTTTCAATAAATATTTACAAAATAACCTTGTTTCCCTTGATATTTTCACTTTTTTATCTGAAATATGAAAATGTGCTTTATTTTCATCTTATTTTGTCTTTTTTCAATAAAAAATTTCAAAATAACCTTGTTTCCCTTGACATTTTCTCTTTTTTAATCTGAAATATGAAAATGTGCTTTTTTTCATCATATATCGTCTTTTTTCAATAAAAATTTCAAAATAACCTTGTTTCCCTTGATATTTTCTCTTTTTCAATCTGAAATATGAAAATGTGCTTTATTTTCATCTGATTTTGTCTTTTTTCAATAAAAAATTTCAAAATAACCTTGCTTCCCTTGATATCTTCTCTTTTTTATTCTGAAATATGAAAATGTGCTTTTTTTTCATCTTATTTTGCTTTTTTCAATAAAAATTTACAAAATAACCTGGTTTCCCTTGATATTATCTCTTTTTTAATCTGAAATATGAAAATGTGCTTTATTTTCATCTTATTTTGTCTCTTTTCAAGAAAAAATTTCAAAATAACCTTGTTTCCCTTGATATTTTCTCTTTTTTAATCTGAATTATGAAAATGTGCTTTATTTTCATCTTATTTTGTCTTTTTTCAATAAAAAATTTCAAAATAACCTTGTTTCCCTTGATATTTTCTCTTTTTTAATCTGAAATATGAAAATGTGCTTTATTTTCATTTTATTTTGTCTTTTTTCAATAAAAAATTTCAAAATAACCTTGTTTCCCTTGATATTTTCTCTTTTTTAATCTGAAATAAGAAAATGTGCTTTTTTTTCATCTTATTATGCCTTTTTTCAATAAAAAATTTCAAAATAACCTTGTTTCCCTTGATATTTTCTCTTTTTTAATCTGAAATATGAAAATGTGCTTTATTTTCATCTTATTTTGTCTTTTTTCAATGAAAAATTTCAAAATAACGTTGTTTCCCTTGATATTTTCTCTTTTTTAATCTGAAATATGAAAATGTGCTTTATTTTCATCTTATTTTGCTTTTTTCAATAAAAAATTTCAAAATAACCTTGTTTCCCTTGACTTTTTCTCTTTTTTAATCTGAAATATGAAAATGTGCTTCTTTTTCATCTTATTTTGTCTTTTTTCAATAAATATTTACAAAATAACCTTGTTTCCCTTGATATTTTCACTTTTTTTTATCTGAAATATGAAAATGTGCTTTATTTTCAACTTATTTTGTCTTTTTTCAATAAAAAATTTCAAAATAACCTTGTTTCCCTTGACATTTTCTCTTTTTTAATCTGAAATATGAAAATGTGCTTTTTTTCATCATATATTGTCTTTTTTCAATAAAAAATTTCAAAATAACCTTGTTTCCCTTGATATTTTCTCTTTTTCAATCTGAAATATGAAAATGTGCTTTATTTTCATCTGATTTTGTCTTTTTTCAATAAAAAATTTCAAAATAACCTTGCTTCCCTTGATATCTTCTCTTTTTTAATCTGAAATATGAAAATGTGCTTTTTTTTCAACTTATTTTGTCTTTTTTCAATAAAAAATTTCAAAATAACCTTGTTTCCCTTGATATTTTCTCTTTTTTAATCTGAAATATAAAAATGTGCTTTATTTTCACCTTATTTTGTCTTTTTTCAATAAAAAATTTCAAAATAACCTTGTTTCCCTTGATATTTTCTCTTTTTTAATCTGAAATATGAAAATGTGCTTTATTTTCATCTTATTTTGTCTTTTTTCAATAAAAAATTTCAAAATAACCTTCTTTCCCTTGATATTTTCTCTTTTTTAATCTGAAATATGAAAATGTGCTTTATTTTCATTTTATTTTGTCTTTTTTCAATAAAAAATTTCAAAATAACCTTGTTTCCCTTGATATTTTCTCTTTTTTAATCTGAAATAAGAAAATGTGCTTTTTTTTCATCTTATTATGCCTTTTTTCAATAAAAAATTTCAAAATAACCTTGTTTCCCTTGATATTTTCTCTTTTTTAATCTGAAATATGAAAATGTGCTTTTTTTCATGTTATTTTGTCTTTTTTCAATAAAAAATTTCAAAATAACCTTGTTTCCCTTGATATTTTCTCTTTTTTAATCTGAAATAAGAAAATTTGCTTTTTTTTCATCTTATTTTGTCGTTTTTCAATAAAACATTTAAAAAAAACCTTGTTTCCCTTGATATTTTCTCTTTTGTAATCTGAAATATGAAAATGTGCTTTTTTTTCATCTTCTTTTTTGTCTTTTTTCAATAAAAAATTTCAAAATAACCTTGTTTCCTTGATATTTTCTCTTTTTTAATATGAAATATGAAAATGTGCTTTATTTTGATTTTATTTTGTCTTTTTTCAATAAAAAATTTCAAAATAACCTTGTTTCCCTTGATATTTTCTCTTTTTTTAATCTGAAATATGAAAATGTGCTTTTTTTTCAACTTATTTTGTCTTTTTTCAATAAAAAATTTCAAAATAACCTTGTTTCCCTTGATATTTTCTCTTTTTTAATCTGAAATAAGAAAATGTGCTTTTTTTTCATCTTATTTTGTCTTTTTTCAATAAAAAATTTCAAAATAACCTTGTTTCCCTTGATATTTTCTTTTTTAATCTGAAATAAGAAAATGTGCTTTTTTTTCATCTTATTTTGTCTTTTTTCAATAAAACATTTCAAAATAACCTTGTTTCCCTTGATATTTTCTCTTTTTTAATCTGAAATATGAAAATGTGCTTTTTTTTTCATCTTATTTTGTCTTTTTTCAATAAAAAATTTCAAAATAACCTTGTTTCCTTGATATTTTCTCTTTTTTAATATGAAATATGAAAATGTGCTTTATTTTGATTTTATTTTGTCTTTTTTCAATAAAAAATTTCAAAATAACCTTGTTTCCCTTGATATTTTCTCTTTTTTAATCTGAAATATGAAAATGTGCTTTTTTTTCAACTTATTTTGTCTTTTTTCAATAAAAAATTTCAAAATAACCTTGTTTCCCTTGATATTTTCTCTTTTTTAATCTGATATAAGAAAATGTGCTTTTTTTTCAACTTATTTTGTCTTTTTTCAATAAAAAATTTCAAAATAAACTTGTTTCCCTTGATATTTTCTCTTTTTTAATCTGGAATATGAAAATGTGTTTCATTTTCATTTTATTTTGTCTTTTTTCAATAAAAATTCTCAAAATGACCTTGTTTCTCTTGATATTTTCTCTTTTTTAATCTGAAATATGAAAATGTGCTTTATTTTCATCTTATTTTGTCTTTTTTCAATAAAAACTTTCAAAATAACCTTGTTTCACTGGATATTTTCTCTTTTTCAATCTGAAATATGAAAATGTGCTTTTTTTCATCTTATTTTGTCTTTTTTCAATAAAAAATTTCAAAATAACCTTGTTTCCCTTGATATTTTCTCTTTTTTTCATCTGAAATATGAAAATGTGCTTTTTTTTCCTCTGATTTTGTCTTTTTTCAATAAAAAATTGCAAAATAACCTTGTTTCCCTTGATATTTTCTCTTTTTTTAATCTGAAATATGAAAATGTGCTTTATTTTCATCTTATTTTGTCTTTTTTCAATAAAAAATTTCAAAATAACCTTGTTTCCCTTGATATTTTCTCTTTTTTAATCTGCAATATGAAAATGTGCTTTTTTTTCATCTTATTTTGTCTTTTTTCAATAAAAAATTTCAAAATAACATTGTTTCCCTTGATAATTTCTCTTTTTAAATCTGAAATATGAAAATGTGCTTTTTTTTCATCTTATTTTGTCTGTTTTCAATAAAAAATTTCAAAATAACCTTGTTTCCCTTGATATTTTCTCTTTCTTAATCTGAAATATGAAAATGTGCTTTATTTTCATTTTATTTTGTCTTTTTTCAATAAAAACTTTCAAAATAACCTTGTTTCACTGGATATTTTCTCTTTGTCAATCTGAAATATGAAAATGTGCTTTTTTTCATCTTATTTTGTCTTTTTTCAATAAAAAATTTCAAAATAACCTTGTTTCCCTTGATATTTTCTCTTTTTTCATCTGAAATATGAAAATGTGCTTTTTTTCCTCTGATTTTGTCTTTTTTCAATAAAAAATTGCAAAATAACCTTGTTTCCCTTGATATTTTCTCTTTTTTAATCTGCAATATGAAAATGTGCTTTTTTTTCATCTTATTTTGTCTTTTTTCAATAAAAAATTTCAAAATAACCTTGTTTCCCTTGATATCTTCTCTTTTTTAATCAGAAATAAGAAAATGTGCTTTTTTTTCATCGTATTTTGTCTTTTTTCAATAAAACATTTCAAAATAACCTTGTTTCACTTGATATTTTCTCTTTTTTAATCTGAAATATGAAAATGTGCTTTATTTTCATTTTATTTTGTCTTTTTTCAATAACAAATTTCAAAATAACCTTGTTTCCCTTGATATTTTGTCTTTTTTAATCTGAAATAAGAAAATGTGCTTTTTTTTCATCTTATTTTGTCTTTTTTCAATAAAAAATTTCAAAATAACCTTGTTTCCCTTGATATTTTCCCTTTTTTAATCTGAAATATGAAAATGTGCTTTATTTTCATTTTATTTTGTCTTTTTTCAATTAAAACTTTCAAAATAACCTTGTTTCCCTTGATATTTTGTCTTTTTTAATCTGAAATATGAAAATGTGCTTTATTTTCATCTTATTTTGTCTTTTTTCAATAAAAAATTTCAAAATAACCTTGTTTCCCTTGACATTTTTCTCTTTTTTAATCTGAAATATGAAAATGTGCTTTATTTTCATTTTATTTTGTCTTTTTTCAATAAAAAATTTCAAAATAACCTTGTTTCCCTTGATATTTTCTCTTTTTTAATCTGCAATATGAAAATGTGCTTTTTTTTTCATCTTATTTTGTCTTTTTTCAATAAAAAATTTCAAAATAACCTTGTTTCCCTTGATATTTTCTCTTTTTTAATCTGAAATAAGAAAATGTGCTTTTTTTTCATCTTATTTTGTATTTTTTCAATAAAAAATTTCCAAATAACTTTGTTTCCCTTGATATTTTCTCTTTTTTAATCTGCAATATGAAAATGTGCTTTATTTTCATCTTATTTTGTCTTTTTTCAATAAAAAATTTCAAAAAAACCTTGTTTCCCTTGATATTTTCTCTTTTTTAATCTGCAATATGAAAATGTGCTCTTTTTTCATCTTATTTTGTCTTTTTTCAATAAAAAATTTCAAAATAACCTTGTTTCCCTTGATATTTTCTCTTTTTTAATCAGAAATAAGAAAATGTGCTTTTTTTCATCTTATTTTGTCTTTTTTCAATAAAACATTTCAAAATTACTTGTTTCCCTTGATATTTTGTCTTTTTTAATCTGAAATATGAAAATGTGTTTTTTTTCATCTTATTTTGTCTTTTTTCAATAAAAAATTCAAAATAACCTTGTTTCCCTTGACATTTTCTCTTTTTTAATCTGAAATATGAAAATGTGCTTTATTTTCATTTTATTTTGTCTTTTTTCAATACAAAATTCAAAATAACCTTGTTTCCCTTGATATTTTCTCTTTTTTAATCTGAAATAAGAAAATGTGCTTTTTTTGCATCTTATTTTGTCTTTTTTCAATAAAAAATTTCAAAATAACCTTGTTTCCCTTGGTATTTTCTCTTTTTTAATCTGAAATATGAAAATGTGCTTTATTTTCATTTTATTTTGTCTTTTTTCAATAAAAACTTTCAAAATAACATTGTTTCGCTGGATATTTTCTCTTTTTTAATCTGAAATATGAAAATGTGCTTTTTTTCAACTTATTTTGTCTTTTTTCAATAAAAATTTTCAAAATAACCTTGTTTCCCTTGATATTTTCTCTTTTTTAATCTGAAATATGAAAATGTGCTTTTTTTTCATCTTATTTTGTCTTTTTTCAATAAAATTTTCAAAATAACCTTGTTTCTCTTGATATTTTCTCTTTTTTAATCTGAAATATGAAAATGTGCTTTTTTTTTCATCTTATTTTGTCTTTTTTCAATAAAAAATTTCAAAATAACCTTGTTTCCCTTGATATTTTGCCTTTTTTAATCTGAAATATGAAAATGTGCTTTATTTTCATCTTATTTTGTCTTTTTTCAATAAAAAATTTCAAAATAACCTTGTTTCCCTTGACATTTTTCTCTTTTTTAATCTGAAATATGAAAATGTGCTTTATTTTCATTTTATTTTGTCTTTTTTCAATAAAAACTTTCAAAATAACCTTGTTTCCCTTGATATTTTCTCTTTTTTAATCTGAAATATGAAAATGTGCTTTATTTTCATCTTATTTTGTCTATTTTCAAAAAAAAAATTCAAAATAAGCTTGTTTCCCTTGACATTCTCTCTTTTTTAATCTGAAATATGAAAATGTGCTTTTTTTCATCTTATTTTGTCTTTTTTCAATAAAAATTTTCAAAATAACCTTCTTTCTCTTGATATTTTCTCTTTTTTAATCTGAAACATGAAAATGTGTTTTTTTTTCATCTTATTTTGTCTTTTTTCAATAAATAATTTCAAAATAACCTTGTTTCCCTGGATATTTTCTCTTTTTTAATCTGAAATATGAAAATGTGCTTTTTTTTCATCTTATTTTGTCTTTTTTCAATAAAAATTTCAAAATAACCTTGTTTCCCTTGATATTTTCTCTTTTGTAATCTGAAATATGAAAATGTGCTTTTTTTTCAACTTATTTTGTCTTTTTTCAATAAAAAATTTACAAAATAACATTGTTTCCCTTGATATTTTCTCTTTTTTAATCTGAAATATGAAAATGTGCTTTCTTTCATCTTATTTTGTCTTTTTTCAATAAAAAATTTCAAAATAACCATGTTTACCTTGATATTTTCTCTTTTTTAATCTGAAATATGAGAATGTGTTTTTTTTTCTACTTATTTTGTCTTTTCTCAATAAAAATTTTCAAAAGGACCTTGTTTCTCTTGATATTTTCACTTTTTTAATCTGAAATATGAAAATGTGCTTTATTTTCATCTTATTTTGTCTTTTTTCAATAAAAAATTTCAAAATAACCTTGTTTCCCTTGATATTTTCTCTTTTTTAAACTGAAATATGAAAATGTGCTTTATTTTCATTTTATTTTGTCTTTTTTCAATAAAAACTTTCAAAATAACCTTGTTTCCCTGGATATTTCCTCTTTTTTAATCTGAAATAGGAAAATGTGCTTTTTTTCATCTTATTTTGTCTTTTTTCAATAAAAAATTTCAAAATAACCTTGTTTCCCTTGATATTTTGTCTTTTTTAATCTGAAATATGAAAATGTGCTTTTTTTTCATCTTATTTTGTCTTTTTTCAATACAAAATTTCAAAATAACCTTGTTTCCTTTGATATATTCTCTTTTTTAATCTGAAATATGAAAATGAGCTGTTTTTCAACTTATTTTGGCTTTTTTCAATAAAAAAATTACAAAATAACATTGTTTCCCTTGATATTTTCTCTTTTTTTAATCTGAAATATGAAAATGTGCTTTTTTTCATCTTATTTTGTCTTTTTTCAATAAAAAATTTCAAATTAACCTTGTTTACCTTGATATTTTCACTTTTTTACTCTGAAATATGAAAATGTGTTTTTTTTTCTACTTATTTTGTCTTTTCTCAATAAAAATTTTCAAAATGACCTTGTTTCTCTTGATATTTTCACTTTTTTAATCTGAAATATGAAAATGTGCTTTATTTTCATCTTATTTTGTCTTTTTTCAATAAAAAATTTCAAAATAACCTTGTTTCCCTTGATATTTTCTCTTTTTTAATCTGAAATATGAAAATGTGCTTTTTTTTCATCTTATTTTGTCTTTTTTCAATAAAAAATTTCAAAATAACCTTGTTTCCCTTGATATTTTCTCTTTTTTAATCTGAAATATGAAAATGTGCTTTTTTTTCATCTTATTTTGTCATTTTCAATAAAAAATTTCAAAATAACCTTGTTTCCCTTGATATTTTCTCTTTTTTAATCTGAAATATGAGAATGTGCTTTATTTTCATTTTATTTTGTCTTTTTTCAATAAAAAATTTCAAAATGAACTTGTTTCCCTTGATATTTTCTCTTTTTTATTCTGAAATATGAAAATGTGCTTTTTTTTCAACTTATATTGTCTTTTTTGCAATAAAAAAATTCAAAATTACCTTGTTTCCCTTGATATTTTGTCTTTTTTAATCTGAAATATGAAAATGTGCTTTTTTTTCATCTTATTTTGTCTTTTTTCAATAAATAATTTCAAAATAACCTTGTTTCCCTTGATATTTTCTCTTTTTTAATCTGAAATATGAAAATGTGCTTTATTTTCATTTTATTTTGTCGTTTTTCAATAAAAACTTTCAAAATAACCTTGTTTCCCTGGATATTTTCTCTTTTTTAATCTGAAATATGAAAATGTGCTTTTTTTTCATCTTATTTTGTCTTTTTTCAATAAATAATTTCAAAATAACCTTGTTTCCCTTGATATTTTGTTTTTTTAATCAGAAATATGAAAATGTGCTTTTTTTTCTTCTTATTTTGTCTTTTTTCAATAAAAAATTTCAAAATAACCTTGTTTCCTTGATAATTTCTCTTTTTTAATCTGAAATATGAAAATGTGCTTTTTTTTCAACTTATTTTGTCTTTTTTCAATAAATAATTTCAAAATAACCTTGTTTCCCTTGATATTTTGTTTTTTTAATCAGAAATATGAAAATGTGCTTTTTTTTCTTCTTATTTTGTCTTTTTTCAATAAAAAATTTCAAAATAACCTTGTTTCCTTGATATTTTCTCTTTTTTAATCTGAAATATGAAAATGTGCTTTATTTTCATCTTATTTTGTCTTTTTTCAATAAAAATTTCAAAATAACCTTGTTTCTCTTGATATTTTCTCTTTTTTAATCTGAAATATGAAAATGTGCTTTTTTTTTCATCTTATTTTGTCTTTTTTCAATAAAAATTTTCAAAATAACCTTGTTTCTCTTGATATTTTCTCTTTTTTAATCTGAAATATGAAAATGTGCTTTTTTTTCATTTTATTTTGTCTTTTTCAATAAAATTTCAAAATAAACTTGTTTCCCTTGATATTTTTTCTTTTTTAATCTGAAATATGAAAATGTGCTTAATTTTCAACTTATTTTGTCTTTTTTCAATAAAAAATTTCAAAATAACCTTGTTTCTCTTGATATTTTCTCTTTTTTAATCTGAAATATGAAAATGTGGTTTTTATCATCTTATTTTGTCTTTTTTCAATAAAAAATTTCAAATTAACCTTGTTTCCCTTGATATTTTCTCTTTTTTAATCTGAAATATGAAAATGTGCTTTATTTTCATCTTATTTTGTCATTTTTCAATAAAAACTTTCAAAATAACCTTGTTTCCCTGGATATTTTCAGTTTTTTAATCTGAAATATGAAAATGTGCTTTTTTTTCATCTTATTTTTTTCTTCTTTCAATAAAAAAATTTCAAAATAACCTTGTTTCCCTTGATATTTTCTCTTTTTGTATCTGAAATATGAAAATGTGCTTTATTTTCATATTATTTTGTCTTTTTTCAATACAAAATTTCAAAATAACCTTGTTTCCCTTGATATTTTCTCTTATTTAAACTGAAATATGAAAATGTGCTTTATTTTCATCTTATGTAGACTTTTTTCAATAAAAAATTTCAAAATAACCTTGTTTCCCTTGATATTTTCTCTTTTTGAATCTGAAATATGATAATGTGATTTATTTTTATCTCATTTTGTCTTTTTTCAATAAAAAATTTCAAAATAACATTCTTTCCCTTGATATTTTCTCTTTTTTAATCTGAAATATGAAAATGTGTATTATTTTCATCTTATTTTGTCTTTTTTCAATAAAAAAATTCAAAAAAACATTTGTTTCCCATGATATTTTCTCTTTTTTAATCTGAAATAGGAAAATGTGATTTATTTTCATCTTATTTTGCCTTTTTTCAATAAAAAATTTCAAGATAACCTTGTTTGCCTTGATATTTTCTCTTTTAAATCTGAAATATGAAAATGTATTTTATTTTTATCTTATTTTGTCTTCTTTCAATAAAAAATTTCAAAAAAACCTTGTTTCCCATGATATTTTCTCTTTTTTAATCTGAAATATGAAAATGTGCTATTTTTCATCCTATTTTGTCTTTTTCCAATAAAAAAGTTCAACATAATCATTTTTCCTTTGATATTTTCTCTTCTTTAAACTGAAATATGAAAAGGTGCTTTATTTTCATCTTATGTATTCTTTTTTCAATAAAAAAGTTTCAAAATAATCTTGTTTCCCTTGATATTTTCTCTTTTTTAATCTGAAATGTGGAAATGTGCTATTTTTTCATCTTATTTTGTCTTTTTTCAATAAAAAATTTCAAAATAACCTTGTTTCCTTGATAATTTCTCTTTTTTTAATCTGAAATATGAAAATGTGCTTTTTTTTCATCTTATTTTGTCTTTTTTCAATAAATAATTTCAAAATAACCTTGTTTCCCTTGATATTTTGTTTTTTTAATCAGAAATATGAAAATGTGCTTTTTTTTCTTCTTATTTTGTCTTTTTTCAATAAAAAATTTCAAAATAACCTTGTTTCCTTGATATTTTCTCTTTTTTAATCTGAAATATGAAAATGTGCTTTATTTTCATCTTATTTTGTCTTTTTTCAATAAAAAATTTCAAAATAACCTTGTTTCTCTTGATATTTTCTCTTTTTTTAATCTGAAATATGAAAATGTGCTTTTTTTTCATCTTATTTTGTCTTTTTTCAATAAAAATTTTCAAAATAACCTTGTTTCCCTTGATATTTTCTCTTTTTGTATCTGAAATATGAAAATGTGCTTTATTTTCATATTATTTTGCCTTTTTTCAATACAAAATTTCAAAATAACCTTGTTTCCCTTGATATTTTCTCTTATTTAAACTGAAATATGAAAATGTGCTTTATTTTCATCTTATGTAGACTTTTTTCAATAAAAAATTTCAAAATAACCTTGTTTCCCTTGATATTTTCTCTTTTTGAATCTGAAATATGATAATGTGATTTATTTTTATCTCATTTTGTCTTTTTTCAATAAAAAATTTCAAAATAACATTCTTTCCCTTGACATTTTCTCTTTTTTAATCTGAAATATGAAAATGTGTATTATTTTCATCTTATTTTGTCTTTTTTCAATAAAAAAATTCAAAAAAACATTTGTTTCCCATGATATTTTCTCTTTTTTAATCTGAAATAGGAAAATGTGATTTATTTTCATCTTATTTTGCCTTTTTTCAATAAAAAATTTCAAGATAACCTTGTTTGCCTTGATATTTTCTCTTTTAAATCTGAAATATGAAAATGTGTTTTATTTTTATCTTATTTTGTCTTCTTTCAATAAAAAATTTCAAAAAAACCTTGTTTCCCATGATATTTTCGCTTTTTTAATCTGAAATATGAAAATGTGCTATTTTTCATCCTATTTTGTCTTTTTCCAATAAAAAAGTTCAACATAATCATTTTTCCTTTGATATTTTCTCTTCTTTAAACTGAAATATGAAAAGGTGCTTTATTTTCATCTTATGTATTCTTTTTTCAATAAAAAATTTCAAAATAATCTTGTTTCCCTTGATATTTTGTCTTTTTTAATCTGAAATGTGGAAATGTGCTATTTTTTCATCTTATTTTGTCTTTTTTCAATAAAAAATTTCAAAATAACCTTGTTTCCCTTGATATTTTCTCTTTTTTAATCTGAAATATAAAAATGTGCTTTTTTTTCATCTTATTTTGTCTTTTTTTCAATAAAAAATTTCAAAATAACCTTGTTTCCCTTGACATTTTCTCTTTTTTAATCTGAAATATGAAAATGCGTTTTTTTTCATCTTAATTTGTCTTTTTTCAATAAAAAATTTCAAAATAACCTTGTTTCTCTTGATATTTTGTCTTTGTTAATCTGAAATATGAAAATGTGCTTTTTTTTCATCTTATTTTATCTTTTTTCAATAAAAAATTTCAAAATAACATTATTTCCCTTGAGATTTTCTCTTTTTTAATCTGAAATATGAAAATGTGCTATTTTTTCAACTTATTTTGTCTTTTTTCAATAAAAAATTTCAAAAGAAACATGTTTCCCTTGATATTTTCTCTTTTTCAATCTGAAATATGAAAATGTGCTTTATTTTTATCTTATTTTGTATTTTTTCAATAAAAAATTTCAAAATAACCTTGTTTCCCTTGCTATTTTCTTTTTTAATCTGAAATATGAAAATGTGCATTTTTTGCATCTTATTTTGTCTTTTTTCAATAAAAAATTTCAAAATAACCGTGTTTTCCTTCATATTTTCTCTTTTTTAATCTGAAATATGAAAATGTGCTATTTTTTCATCTTATTTTGTCTTTTTTCAATAAAAAATTTCAAAATAACTTTGTTTCCCTTGATATTTTCTCTTTTTTAATCAGAAATATAAAAATGTGCTTTTTTTTTCATCTTATTTTGTCTTTTTTCAATAAAAAAATTCAAAATAATCTTGTTTCCCTTGATATTTTTCTTTTTTAATCTGAAATATGAAAATGTGCTTTTTTTGCATTTTATTTTGTCTTTTTTCAATAAAAAATTTCAAAATAACCTTGTTTCCCTTGATATTTTCTCTTTTTTAATCTGAAATATGAAAATGTGCTTTATTTTCAACTTATGTAGTGTTTTTTCAATAACAAATTTCAAAATAAACATGTTTCCCTTGATATTTTCTCTTTTTTAATCTGAAATAGGAAAATGTGCTTTATTTTCACCTTATTTTGTCTTTTTTCAAAAAAAAATGTCAAAATAACCTTGTTTCCCTTGATATTTTCTCTTTTTTAAACTGAAATATGAAAATGTGCTTTATTTTCAATAACCTCGTTTACCTTGATATTTTCTCTTTTTTAATCTGGAATTTGAAAATGTGCTTTATTTTCATCTTATTCTTTCTTTTTTAAATAAAAAAATTTCAAAATAACCTTGTTTACCTTGATATTTTCTCTTTTTTAATACGAAATATGAAAATGTGCTTTATTTTCATTTTATTTTGTCTATTTTCAATAAAAAATACCTTGTTTCCATTGATATTTTCTCTTTTTTAAACTGAAATATGAAAATGTGTTTTATTTTCCTCTTATTTTGTCTTTTTTCAATAAAAAAATTTCAAAATAACCTTGTTTCCATGGATATTTTCTCTTTTTTAAACTGAAATATGAAAATGTGCTTTATTTTCATCTTTTGTCTTTGTTCTATAAAAAATTTCAAAATAACCTTGTTTCCGCTGATATTTTATCTTCTTTAAACTGAAACATGAAAATGTGGTTTATTTTCATTTTATTTTGTCTTTCATCAATAAAAAATTTCAAAATAACCTTGTTTCACTTGATATTTTCTCTTTTTTAATCTGAAATATGAAAATATGCTTTATTTTCATTTTATTTTGTTTTTTTTCAATACAAAATTTCAAAATAACCTTGTTTCCCTTGCTATTTTCTTTTTTAATCTGAAATATGAAAATGTGTTTTATTTGCATTTTATTTTGTCTTTTTTCAATAAAAAATTTCAAAATAACCTTGTTTCCCTTGATATTTTCTCTTTTTTTAATCTGAAATATGAAAATGTGCTTTATTTTCATTTTATTTTGTCTTTTTTCAATAAAAACGTTCAAAATAACCTTGTTTCCCTTGATATTTTCTCTTTTTTAATCTGAAATATGAGAATGTGCTGTATTTTCATTTTATTTTGTATTTTTCAATAAAAAATTTCAAAATAAACTTGTTTCCCTTGATATTTTCTCTTTTTTTAATCTGAAATATGAAAATGTGCTTTATTTTCATTTTATTTTGTCTTTTTTCAATAAAAATTTCAAAATAAACTTGTTTCCCTTGATATTTTCTCTTTTTTAATCTGAAATATGAAAATGTGCTTTTTTTTTCAACTTATTTTGTCTTTTTGCAATAAAAAATTTCAAAATTACCTTGTTTCCCTTGATATTTTGTCTTTTTTAATCTGAAATATGAAAATGTGCTTTTTTTCATCTTATTTTGTCTTTTTTCAATAAAAATTTTCAAAATAACCTTGTTTCCCATGATATTTTCTCTTTTTTAATCTGAAATATGAAAATCTGCTTTATTTTCATCTTATTTTGACTTTTTCAATAAAAAATTTCAAAATAACCTTGTTTCCCTTGACATTTTCTCTTTTTTAATCTGAAATATGAAAATGTGCTTTTTTTTTTCATCTTATTTTACCTTTTTTCAATAAAAAATTTCAAAATTACCTTGTTTCCCTTGATATTTTCTCTTTTTTAATCTGAAACAAGAAAATGTGCTTTTTTTTCATCTTCTTTGGTCTTTTTTCAATAAAAAATTTCAAAATAACCTTGTTTCCCTTGATATTTTCTCTTTTTTAATCTGAAATATGAAAATGTGCTTTTTTTCATCTTATTTTGTCGTTTTTCAATAAAAAATTTCAAAATAACCTTGTTTCCCTTGATATTTTGTCTTTTTTAATCTGAAATATGAAAATGTGCTTTTTTTTCATCTTATTTTGTCTTTTTTCAATAAAAATTTTCAAAATAACCTTGTTTCACTGGATAATTTCTCTTTTTTAATCTGAAATATGAAAATCTGCTTTATTTTCATCTTATTTTGTCTTTTTTTCAATAACAAATTTCAAAATAACCTTGTTTCCGTTGACATTTTGTCTTTTTTAATCTGAAATATGAAAATGTGCTTTTTTTTCATCTTATTTTGTCTTTTTTCAATAAATTATTTCAAAATGACCTTGTTTCCCTTGATATTTTCTCTTTTTTAATCTGAAATATGAAAATGTGCTTTATTTTCATTTTATTTTGTCTTTTTTCAATAAAAAATTTCAAAATAACCTTGTTTCCCTGGATATTTTCTCTTTTTTAATCTGAAATATGAAAATGTGCTTTTTTTTCATCTTATTTTGTCTTTTTTCAATAAATAATTTCAAAATAACCTTGTTTCCCTTGATATTTTGTTTTTTTAATCAGAAATATGAAAATGTGCTTTTTTTCATCTTATTTTGTCTTTTTTCAATAAAAATTTTCAAAATAACCTTGTTTCTCTTGATATTTTCTCTTTTTTAATCTGAAATATGAAAATGTGCTTTTTTTCATCTTATTTTGTCTTTTTTCAATAAAAAATTTCAAAATAACCTTGTTTCCCTTGATATTTTCTCTTTTTTAATCTGAAATATGAGAATGTTGCTTTGTTTTCATTTCATTTTGTTTTTTTCAATAAAAAATTTCAAAATAACCTTGTTTCCCTTGATATTTTCTCTTTTTTAATCTGAAATATGAGAATGTGCTTTATTTTCATTTTATTTTGTCTTTTTTCAATAAAAATTTCAAAATAAACTTGTTTCCCTTGATATTTTTTCTTTTTTAATCTGAAATATGAAAATGTGCTTAATTTTCATCTTCTTTTGTCTTTTTTCAATAAAAAATTTCAAAATAACCTTGTTTCTCTTGATATTTTCTCTTTTTTAATCTGAAATATGAAAATGTGGTTTTTATCATCTTATTTTGTCTTTTTTCAATAAAAAATTTCAAATTAACCTTGTTTCCCTTGATATTTTCTCTTTTTTAATCTGAAATATGAAAATGTGCTTTATTTTCATCTTATTTTGTCATTTTTCAATAAAAACTTTCAAAATAACCTTGTTTCCCTGGATATTTTCACTTTTTTAATCTGAAATATGAAAATGTGCTTTTTTTTCATATTATTTTGTCTTTTTTCAATAAAAAATTTCAAAATAACCTTGTTTCCCTTGATATTTTCTCTTATTTAAACTGAAATATGAAAATGTGCTTTATTTTCATCTTATGTAGACTTTTTTCAATAAAACATTTCAAAATAACCTTGTTTCCCTTGATATTTTCTCTTTTTTAATCTGAAATATGATAATGTGATTTATTTTTATCTCATTTTGTCTTTTTTCAATAAAAAATTTCAAAATAACATTCTTTCCTTTGACATTTTCTCTTTTTTAATCTGAAATATGAAAATGTGTATTTTTTCATCTTATTTTGTCTTTTTTCAATAAAAAATTGCAAAAAAACCTTTGTTTCCCATGATATTTTCTCTTTTTTAATCTGAAATATGAAAATGTGATTTATTTTCATCTTATTTTGCCTTTTTTCAATAAAAAATTTCAAGATAACCATGTTTGCCTTGATATTTACTCTTTTAAATCTGAAATATGAAAATGTGCTTTATTTTTATCTTATTTTGTCTTTTTTCAATAAAAAATTTCAAAAAAACCTTGTTTCCCATGATATTTTCTCTTTTTTAATCTGAAATATGAAAATGTGCTATTTTTCATCCTATTTTGTCTTTTTCCAATAAAAAAGTTCAACATAATCATTTTTCCTTTGATATTTTCTCTTCTTTAAACTGAAATATGAAAAGGTGCTTTATTTTTATCTTATGTATTCTTTTTTCAATAAAAAATTTCAAAATAATCTTGTTTCCCTTGATATTTTCTCTTTTTTAATCTGAAATGTGGAAATGTGCTATTTTTTCATCTTATTTTGTCTTTTTTCAATAAAAAATTTCAAAATAACCTTATTTCCCTTGAGATTTTCTCTTTTTTAATCTGAAATATGAAAATGTGCTATTTTTCAACTTATTTTGTCTTTTTTCAATAAAAAAATTCAAAAAAACATTTGTTTCCCATGATATTTTCTCTTTTTTAATCTGAAATAGGAAAATGTGATTTATTTTCATCTTATTTTGCCTTTTTTCAATAAAAAAATTCAAAAAAACATTTGTTTCCCATGATATTTTCTCTTTTTTTAATCTGAAATAGGAAAATGTGATTTATTTTCATCTTATTTTGCCTTTTTTCAATAAAAAATTTCAAAATAACCTTGTTTCTCTTGATATTTTGTCTTTGTTAATCTGAAATATGAAAATGTGCTTTTTTTTCATCTTATTTTGTCTTTTTTCAATAAAAAATTTCAAAATAACCTTATTTCCCTTGAGATTTTCTCTTTTTTAATCTGAAATATGAAAATGTGCTATTTTTCAACTTATTTTGTCTTTTTTCAATAAAAAAATTTCAAAAGAAACATGTTTCCCTTGATATTTTCTCTTTTTCAATCTGAAATATGAAAATGTGCTTTATTTTTATCTTATTTTGTATTTTTTCAATAAAAAATTTCAAAATAACCTTGTTTCCCTTGCTATTTTCTTTTTTAATCTGAAATATGAAAATGTGCATTTTTTGCATCTTATTTTGTCTTTTTTTCAATAAAAAATTTCAAAATAACCGTGTTTTCCTTCATATTTTCTCTTTTTTAATCTGAAATATGAAAATGTGCTATTTTTTCATCTTATTTTGTCTTTTTTCAATAAAAAATTTCAAAATAACCTTGTTTCCCTTGATATTTTCTCTGTTTTGATCTGAAATAAAAAAATGTGCTTTTTTTTCATCTTATTTTGTCTTTTTTCAATAAAAAAATTCAAAATAATCTTGTTTCCCTTGATATTTTCTTTTTTAATCTGAAATATGAAAATGTGCTTTTTTTTCATCTTATTTTGACTTTTTTCAATAAAAAATTTCAAAATAACCTTGTTTCCCTTGACATTTTCTCTTTTTTTAATCTGAAATATGAAAATGTGCTTTTTTTTCATCTTATTTTGCCTTTTTTCAATAAAAACTTTCAAAATTACCTTGTTTCCCTTGATATTTTCTCTTTTTTAATCTGAAATAAGAAAATGTGCTTTTTTTTCATCTTATTTGGTCTTTTTTCAATAAAAAATTTCAAAATAACCTTGTTTCCCTTGATATTTTCTCTTTTTTAATCTGAAATATGAAAATGTGCTTTTTTTTCTTCTTATTTTGTCTTTTTTCAATAAAAAATTTCAAAATAACCTTTGTTCCCTTGACATTTTCTCTTTTTTAATCTGAAATATGAAAATGTGCTTTTTTTTCATCTTATTTTGTCATTTTTCAATAAAAAATTTCAAAACAACCTTGTTTCCCTTGATATTTTCTCTTTTTTAATCTGAAATATGAGAATGTGCTTTATTTTCATTTTATTTTGTCTTTTTTCAATAAAAAATTTCAAAATAACCTTGTTTCCCTTGATATTTTCTCTTTTTTTAATCTGAAATATGAAAATGTGCTTTATTTTCATCTTATGTAGTGTTTTTTCAATAAAAAATTTCAAAATAACCTTGTTTCCCTTGATATTTTCTCTTTTTTAATCTGAAATATGAAATTATGCTTATTTTCACATTATTTTGTCTTTTTTAAATAAAAAATTTCAAAATAACCTTGTTTCCCTTGATATTTTCTCTTTTTTAATCTGAAATTTGAAAATGTGCTTTATTTTCATTTTATTTTTGTCTTTTTTCAATAAAAACTTTCAAAATAACCTTGTTTCCCTTGATATTTTCTCTTTTTTAATCTGAAATATGAAAAAGTGCTTTTTTTTCATCTTATTTTGTCTTTTTTCAATAACAAATTTCAAAATAACCTTGTTTCCCTTGATATTTTCTCTTTTTTAATCTGAAATATGAAAATGTGCTTTATTTTCATTTTATTTTGTCTTTTTTCAATAAAAAATTTCAAAATAACCTTGTTTCCCTTGATATTTTCTCTTTTTTAATCTGAAATATGAGAATGTGCTTTATTTTCATTTTATTTTGTCTTTTTTCAATAAAAAATTTCAAAATAAACTTGTTTCCCTTGATATTTTCTCTTTTTTAATCTGAAATATGAAAATGTGCTTTTTTTTCATCTTATTTTGACTTTTTGCAATAAAAAATTTCAAAATTACCTTGTATCCCTTGATATTTTGTGTTTTTTAATCTGAAATATGAAAATGTGCTTTTTTTTCATCTTATTTTGTCTTTTTTCAATAAAAAATTTCAAAATAACATTATTTCCCTTGATATTTTCTCTTTTTGAATCTGAAATATGAAAATGTGCTTTATTTTCATCTGATTTTGTCTTTTTTCAATAAAAATTTTCAAAATAACCTTGTTTCCCTTGATATTTTCTCTTTTTTAATCTGAAATATGAGAATGTGCTTTATTTTCATTTTATTTTGTCTTTTTTCAATAAAAAATTTCAAAATAACCTTGTTTCCCTTGATATTTTCTCTTTTTTAATCTGAAATATGAAAATGTGCTTTATTTTCATCTTATGTAGTGTTTTTTCAATAAAAAATTTCAAAATAACCTTGTTTCCCTTGATATTTTCTCTTTTTTAATCTGAAATATGAAAATATGCTTTATTTTCACATTATTTCGTCTTTTTTAAATAAAAAATTTCAAAATAACCTTGTTTCCCTTGATATTTTCTCTTTTTAATCTGAAATATGAAAATGTGCTTTATTTTCAATAACCTCGTTTCCCTTGATATTTTCTCTTTTTTAATCTGAAATTTGAAAATGTGCTTTATTTTCATTTTATTTTGTCTTTTTTCAATAAAAACTTTCAAAATAACCTTGTTTCCCTGGATATTTTCTCTTTTTTAATCTGAAATATGAAAATGTGCTTTTTTTCATCTTATTTTGTCTTTTTTCAATAACAAATTTCAAAATAACCTTGTTTCCCTTGATATTTTCTCTTTTTTAATCTGAAATATGAAAATGTGCTTTATTTTCATTTTATTTTGTCTTTTTTCAATAAAAAATTTCAAAATAACCTTGTTTCCCTTGATATTTTCTCTTTTTTAATCTGAAATATGAGAATGTGCTTTATTTTCATTTTATTTTGTCTTTTTTCAATAAAAAATTTCAAAATAACCTTGTTTCCCTTGATATTTTCTCTTTTTTAATCTGAAATATGAAAATGTGCTTTTTTTTCATCTTATTTTGTCTTTTTGCAATAAAAAATTTCAAAATTACCTTGTATCCCTTGATATTTTGTGTTTTTTAATCTGAAATATGAAAATGTGCTTTTTTTTCATCTTATTTTGTCTTTTTTCAATAAAAAATTTCAAAATAACATTATTTCCCTTGATATTTTCTCTTTTTGAATCTGAAATATGAAAATGTGCTTTATTTTCATCTTATTTTGTCTTTTTTCAATAAAAAATTTCAAAATAACCTTGTTTCCCTTGATATTTTCTCTTTTTTAATCTGAAATATGAAAATGTGCTTTATTTTCATTTTATTTTGTCTTTTTTCATTAAAAAATTTCAAAATAACCTTGTTTCCCTTGATATTTTCTCTTTTTTAATCTGAAATATGAAAATGTGCTATTTTTTCATCTTATGTAGTCTTTTGTCAATAAAAAATTTCAAAATAACCTTGTTTCCCTTGATATTTTGTCTTTTTTAATCTGAAATATGGAAATCTGCTATTTTTTCATCTTATTTTGTCTTTTTTCAATAAAAAATTTCAAAATAACCTTGTTTCCCTTGATATTTTCTCTTTTTTAATCTGAAATATGAAAATGTGCTTTTTTTTCATCTTATTTTGTCTTTTTTTAAATAAAAAATTTCAAAATAACCTTGTTTCCCTTGATATTTTCTCTTTTTTAGTCTGAAATATGAAAATGTGTTTTTTTTCATCTTAATTTGTCTTTTTTCAATAAAAAATTTCAAAATAACCTTGTTTCTCTTGATATTTTGTCTTTGTTAATCTGAAATATGAAAATGTGCTTTTTTTTCATCGTATTTTGTCTTTTGTCAATAAAAATTTTCAAAATAACCTTGTTTCCCTTGATATTTTCTCTTTTTTAATCTGAAATATGAAAATGTGCTTTTTTTCATCTTATTTTGTCTTTTTTCAATAAAAAATTTCAAAATAACCTTGTTTCCCTTGATATTTTCTTTTTTTTTAATATGAAAAATGAAAAGGTGCTTTATTTTCATCTTATTTTGTCTTTTTTCAATAAAAAATTTCAAAAGAAACTTGTTTCCCTTGATATTTTCACTTTTTTAAACTTAAATATGAAAATGTGCTATTTTTTCATCTTATTTTGTCTTTTTTCAATAAAAATTTCAAAATAACCTTGTTTCCCTTGATATTTTCTCTTTCTGAATCTGAAATATGAAAATGTGCTTTATTTTCATCTTATTTTGTCGTTTTTCAATAAAAAATTTCAAAATAACCTTGTTTCCCTTGATATTTTCTCTTCTTTAAACTGAAATATGAAAATGTGCTATATTTTATCTTCTGTAGTCTTTTTTCAATAAAAAATTTCAAAATAACCTTGTTTCCCTTGATATTTTCTCTTTTTTAATCTGAAATATGAAAATGTGCTTTATTTTCATCTTATTTTGTCTTTTTTCAATAAAAAATTTCAAAATAAACTTGTTTCCCTTGCTATTTTCTTTTTTAATCTGAAATATGAAAATGTTCTTTTTTTTGCAACTTATTTTGTCTTTTTTCAATAAAAAATTTCAAAATAACCGTGTTTTCCTTCATATTTTCTCTTTTTTAATCTGAAATATGAAAATGTACTATTTTTTTCAACTTATTTTGTTTTTTTCAATAAAAAATTTCAAAATAACCTTGTTTCCCTTGATATTTTCTCTTTTTTAATCTGAAATATGAAAATGTGCTTTTATTTCATCTTATTTTGTCTTTTTTCAATAAAAAATTTCAAAATAACCTTGTTTCCCTTGATATTTTCTCTTTTTTAATCTGAAATATGAAAATATGCTTTATTTTCATCTGATTTTGTCTTTTTTCAATAAAGAATTTCAAAATAACCTTGTTTCCCTTGATATTTTCTCTTTTTTAATCTGAAATATGAAAATGTGCTATTTTTTCATCTTATTTTGTTTTTTTTCAATAAAAAATTTCAAAATAACTTGTTCCCTTGATATTTTCTCTATTTTAATCTGAAATAAGAAAATGTGCTTTTTTTCATCTTATTTTGTCTTTTTTCAATAAAAAATTTAAAATAACCTTGTTTCCCTTGATATTTTCTTTTTTTTTAATATGGAAAATGAAAATGTGCTTTATTTTCATCTTATTTTGTCTTTTTTCAATAAAAAATTTCAAAAATTTGTTTCCCTTGATATTTTCACTTTTTTAAACTTAAATATGAAAATGTGCTATTTTTTCATCTTATTTTGTCTTTTTTCAATAAAAAATTTCAAAATAACCTTGTTTCCCTTGATATTTTCTCTTTTTGAATCTGAAATATGAAAATGTGCTTTATTTT
The DNA here is from genome assembly GCA_037127315.1 of Ascarosepion bandense. Classification (NCBI taxonomy): domain Eukaryota; kingdom Metazoa; phylum Mollusca; class Cephalopoda; order Sepiida; family Sepiidae; genus Ascarosepion; species Ascarosepion bandense. Next base: position 171,448 of record JBBBDQ010025003.1, read on the forward strand.
TATCTTATTTTGACGTCTTTCAATAAAAAATTTCAAAATAACCTTGTTTCCCTTGATATTTTCGCTTCATTAAACTGAAATATGAAAATGTGCTTTTTTTTTCATCTTATTTTGTCTTTTTTCAATAAAAAATTTCAAAATAACCTTGTTTCCCTTGATATTTTCTCTGTTTTAATCTGAAATAGGAAAATGTGCTTTTTTTTCATCTTATTTTGTCTTTTTTCAATAAAAAATTTCAAAATAAATTTGTTTCCCTTGCTATTTTCTTTTTTAATCTGAAATATGAAAATGTGCTTTTTTTGCATCTTATTTTGTCTTTTTTCAATAAAAAATTTCAAAATAACCTTGTTTCCCTTGATATTTTCTCTTTTTTAATCAGAAATATGAAAATGTGCTTTTTTTGCATTTTATTTTGTATTTTTTTAATAAAAATTTCAAAATAACCTTGTTTCCCTTGATATTTTCACTTTTTGAATCTGAAATATGAAAATGTGCTTTATTTTCATCTGATTTTGTCTTTTTTCAATAAAGAATTTCAACATAACCTTGTTTCCCTTGATATTTTCTCTTCTTTAAACTGAAATATAAAAATGTGCTTTATTTTCATCTTATGTAGTCTTTTTTCAATAAAAAATTTCAAAATAACCTTGTTTCCCTTGATATTTTCTCTTTTTTAATCTGAAATATGGAAATGTGCTATTTTTTTTTATCTTATTTTGTCTTTTTTCAATAAAAAATTTCAAAATAACCTTGTTTCCCTGGCTATTTTTTTTTTTAATCTGAAATATGAAAATGTGCTTTTTTTGCCTTTTATTTTGTTTTTTTTCAATAAAAAATTTCAAAATATAATTGTTTCCCCTGATATTTTCTCTTTTTTGAATCTGAAATATGAAAATGTGCTTTATTTTCATCTGATTTTGTCTTTTTCAATAAAGAATTTCAACATAACCTTGTTTCCCTTGATATTTTCTCTTCTTTAAACTGAAATATGAAAATGTGCTTTATTTTCATCTTATGTAGTTTTTTTCAATAAAAAATTTCAAAATAACCTTGTTTCCCTTGATATTTTCTCTTTTTTAATCTGAAATATGAAAATGTGCTTTTTTTGCATTTTATTTTGTCTTTTTTCAATGACAAATTTCAAAATAACCTTGTTTCCCTTGATATTTTCTCTTTTTTAATCTGAAATATGAAAATATGCTTTATTTTCACCTTATTTTGTCTTTTTTCAATAAAAAATTTCAAAATAACCTTGTTTCCCTTGATATTTTCTCTTTTTTAATCTGAAATATGAAAATGTGCTTTATTTTCATCTTATTCTGTCTTTTTTCAATGAAAAATTTCGAAATAACTTTGTTTCCCTTGCTATTTTCTTTTTTAATCTGAAATATGAAAATGTGTTTTTTTTGCATTTTATTTTGTCTTTTTTCAATAAAAAATTTCAAAATAACCGTGTTTTCCTTGATATTTTCTCTTTTTGAATCTGAAATATGAAAATGTGCCTTATTTTCATCTTATTTTGTCTTTTTTCAATAAAAAAATGTCAAAATAACCTTGTTTCCCTTGATATTTTCTCTTTTTTAATCTGAAATATGAAAAGGTGCTTTATTTTCATTTTATTTTGTCTTTTTTCAATAAAAAATGTCAAAACAACCTTGCTTCCTTTGATATTTTGTCTTTTTTAATCTGAAATAGGAAAATGTGATTTATTTTCATCTTATATTGTCTTTTTACAATACAAAAATTTCAAAATAACCTTGTTTCCCTTGATATTTTCTCTTTTTGTAACTGAAATATGAAAATGTGCTTTATTTTCATCTGATTTTGTCTTTTTCAATAAAAAATTTCAAAATAACCTTGTTTCCCTTGATATTTTCTCTTTTTGAATCTTAAATATGAAAAATGTGCTTTTTGTCATCTTATTTTGTCTTTTTTCAATACAAAATTTCAAAATAACCTTGTTTCCCTTGATATTTTCTCTTTTTTAATCTGAAATATGAAAATATGCTTTATTTTCATCTGATTTTGTCTTTTTTCAATAAAGACTTTCAACATAACCTTGTTTCCCTTGATATTTTCTCTTCTTTAAACTGAAATATGAAAATGTGCATTATTTTCATGTTATGTAGTCTTTTTTCAACAACAAATTTCAAAATAGCCTTGTTTCCCTTGATATTTTCTCTTTTTAAATCTGAAATATGGAAATGTGCTATTTTTTCATCTTATTTTTTCTTTTTTCAATAAAAAATTTCAACATGACCTTGATTCCCTTGATATTTTCTCTTTTTTAATCTGAAATATGAAAATGTGCTATTTTTTCATCATTATTTATTTTCTCTTTTTTCAATAAAAAATTTCAAAATAACCTTGTTTCCCTTGATATTTTCTCTTTTTTAATCTGAAATATGAAAATGTGCTTTTTTTGCATTTTATTTTGTCTTTTTCAATAAAAACTTTCAAAATAACCTTGTTTCCCATGATATTTTCTCTTTTTTGAATCTGAAATATGAAAATGTGCTTTATGTTCATCTGATTTTGTCTTTTTTCAATAAAGAATTTCAACATAACCTTGTTTCCTTTGATATTTTCTCTTTTTTAATCTGAAATATGGAAATGTGCTATTTTTTCATCTTTTGTCTTTTTTCAATAAAAAATTTCAAAATAACCTTGTTTCCCTTGATATTTTCTCTTTTTTTAATCTGAAATATGAAAATGTGTTTTTTGCATTTTATTTTGTCTTTTTTCAATAAAAAATTTCAAAATAACCGTGTTTTCCTTGATATTTTCTCTTTTTTGAATCTGAAATATGAAAATGTGCCTTATTTTCATCTTATTTTGTCTTTTTTCAATAAAAAAATGTCAAAATATCCTTCTTTCCCTTGATATTTTCTCTTTTTTTAATCTGAAATATGAAAATGTGCTTTATTTTCATTTTATTTTGTCTTTTTTCAATAAAAAATGTCAAAACAACCTTGCTTCCCTTGATATTTTGTCTTTTTTAATCTGAAATAGGAAAATGTGCTTTATTTTCATCTTATTTTGTCTTTTTTCAATAAAAATTTCAAAATAACCTTGTTTCCCTTGATATTTTCTCTTTTTTAATCAGAAATATGAAAATGTGCTTTATTTTCATCTGATTTTGTCTTTTTCAATAAAAAATTTCAAAACAACCTTGTTTCCCTTGATATTTTCTCTTTTTTAATCTGAAATATGAAAATGTACTATTTTTTCATCTTATTTTGTCTTTTTTCAATAAAAAATTTCAAAATAACCTTGTTTCCCTTGATATTCTCTCTTTTTTAATCTGAAATAGGAAAATGTGCTTTTTTTTCATCTTATTTTGTCTTTTTTCAATAAAAAATTTCAAAATAACCTTGTTTCCCTTCATATTTTCTTTTTTTAATATGAAAAATGAAAATGTGCTTTATTTTCATCTTATTTTGTCTTTTTTCAATAAAAAATTTAAAAAGAAACTTGTTTCCCTTGATATTTTCACTTTTCTAAACTTAAATATGAAAATGTGCTATTTTTCATCTTATTTTGTCTTTTTTCCATAAAAATTTCAAGATAACCTTGTTTCCCTTGATATTTTCTCTTTTTGAATCTGAAATATGAAAATGTGCTTTATTTTCATCTTATTTTGTCTTTTTTCAATAAAAAATTTCAACATAACCTTGTTTCCCTTGATATTTTCTCTTTTTTTAATCTGAAATATGAAAATGTGCTTTATTTTCATCTTATTTTGTCTTTTTTCAATAAAAAATTTCAAAATAAACTTTTTTCCCTTGCTATTTTCTTTTTTTCATCTGAAATATGAAAATGTGCTTTTTTTGCATCTTATTTTGTCTTTTTTCAATAAAAATTTCAAAATAACCGTGTTTTCCTTCATATTTTCTCTTTTTTAAACTGAAATATGAAAATGTGCTATTTTTTCATCTTATTTTGTATTTTTTCAATTAAAAAATTTCAAAATAACCTTGTTTCCCTTGATATTTTTTCTTTTTTAATCTGACATATGAAAATGTGCTTTATTTTCATCTTATTTTGTCTTTTTTCAATAAAAAATTTCAAAATAACCTTGTTTCCCTTGATATTTTCTCTTTTTTTAATCTGAAATATGAAAATGTGTTTTTTTTTCATCTTATTTTGTCTTTTTTCAATAAAAAAATTTCAAAATAACCTTGTTTCCCTTGATATTTTCTCTTTTTTAATCTGAAATATGAAAATGTGCTTTATTTTCATCTTATTTTGTCTTTTTTTCAATAAAAAATTTCAAAATAACCTTCTTTCCCTTGATATTTTCTCTTTTTTTAATCTGAAATATGAAAATGTGCTTTATTTTCATTTTATTTTGTCTTTTTTCAATAAAAAATTTCAAAATAACCTTGTTTCCCTTGATATTTTCTCTTTTTTAATCTGAAATAAGAAAATGTGCTTTTTTTTCATCTTATTATGCCTTTTTTCAATAAAAAATTTCAAAATAACCTTGTTTCCCTTGATATTTTCTTTTTTAATCTGAAATATGAAAATGTGCTTTTTTTTTGCATTTTATTTTGTCTTTTTTCAATAAAAATTTCAAAATAACCTTGTTTCCCTTGATATTTTCTCTTTTTTTAATCTGAAATATGGAAATGTGCTATTTTTTCATCTTATTTTGTCTTTTTTCAATAAACAATTTCAAAATAACCTTGTTTCCCTTGATATTTTCTCTTTTTTAATCTCAAATATGAAAATCTGCTTTATTTTCATCTTATTTTGTCTTTTTCAATAAAAAATTTCAAAACAACCTTGTTTCCCTTGATATTTTCTCTTTTTTAATCTGAAATATGAAAATGTACTATTTTTTCATCTTATTTTGTCTTTTTTCAATAAAAAATTTCAAAATAACCTTGTTTCCCTTGATATTCTCTCTTTTTTAATCTGAAATAGGAAAATGTGCTTTTTTTTCATCTTATTTTGTCTTTTTTCAATAAAAAATTTCAAAATAACCTTGTTTCCCTTGATATTTTCTTTTTTAATCTGAAATATGAAAATGTGCTTTATTTTCATTTTATTTTGTCTTTTTTCAATAAAAGATTTCAAAATAACCTTGTTTCCCTTGATATTTTCTCTTTTTTAATCTGAAATATGAAAATGTGCTTTTTTTTTCATCTTATTTTGTCTTTTTTCAATAAAATTTCAAAATAACCTTGTTTCCCTTGATATTTTCTCTTCTTTAAACTGAAATATGAAAATGTGCTTTATTTTCATCTTATGTAGTCTTTTTTCAATAAAAATTTCAAAATAACCTTGTTTCCCTTGATATTTTCTCTTTTTTTAATCTGAAATATGGAAATGTGCTTTTTTTGCATTTTATTTTGTCTTTTTTCAATAAAAAATTTCAAAATAACCTTGTTTCCCTTGATATTTTCTCTTCTTTAAACAGAAAGATGAAAATGTGCTTTATTTTCATCTTATGTAGTCATTTTCATGAAAAAATTTCAAAATAACCTTGTTTCCCTTGACATTTTCTCTTTTTTAATCTGAAATATGAAAATGTGCTTTTTTCATCTTATTTTGTCTTTTTTCAATAAAAATTTACAAAATAACCTTGTTTCCCTTGATATTTTCTCTTTTTTAATCTGAAATATGAAAATGTGCTTTATTTTCAACTTATTTTCTCTTTTTTCAATAAAAAATTTCAAAATAACCTTCTTTCCCTTGATATTTTCTCTTTTTTAATCTGAAATATGAAAATGTGCTTTTTTTTCATCATATTTTGTCTTTTTTCAATACAAAATTTCAAAATAACCTTGTTTCCCTAGATATTTTCTCTTTTTTATTCTGAAATATGAAAATGTGCTTTATTTTCATCTTATTTTGACTTTTTTCAACAAAAAATTTCAAAATAACCATGTTTCCCTTGATATTTTCTTCTTTTTAATCTGAAATATGAAAATGTGCTTTTTTTTCATCTTATTATGCCTTTTTTCAATAAAAAATTTCAAAATAACCTTGTTTCCCTTGATATTTTCTTTTTTAATCTGAAATATGAAAATGTGCTTTTTTTTGCATTTTATTTTGTCTTTTTTCAATAAAAAATTTCAAAATAACCTTGTTTCCCTTGATATTTTCTCTTTTTGAATCTGAAATATGAAAATGTGCTTTATTTTCATTTGATTTTGTCTTTTTTCAATAAAGAATTTCAACATAACCTTGTTTCCCTTGATATTTTCTTTTCTTTAAACTGAAATATGAAAATGTGCTTTATTTTCATTTTATTTTGTCTTTTTTCAATAAAAAATTTCAAAATAACCTTGTTTCCCTTGATATTTTGTCTTTTTTAATCTGAAATATGAAAATGTGCTTTATTTTCATCTTATTTTGTCTTTTTTCAATAAACAATTTCAAAATAACCTTGTTTCCCTTGATATTTTCTCTTTTTTAATCTCAAATATGAAAATCTGCTTTATTTTCATCTTATTTTGTCTTTTTCAATAAAAAATTTCAAAACAACCTTGTTTCCCTTGATATTTTCTCTTTTTTAATCTGAAATATGAAAATGTACTATTTTTTCATCTTATTTTGTCTTTTTTCAATAAAAAATTTCAAAATAACCTTGTTTCCCTTGATATTCTCTCTTTTTTAATCTGAAATAGGAAAATGTGCTTTTTTTCATCTTATTTTGTCTTTTTTCAATAAAAAATTTCAAAATAACCTTGTTTCCCTTGATATTTTCTTTTTTAATCTGAAATATGAAAATGTGCTTTATTTTCATTTTATTTTGTCTTTTTTCAATAAAAGATTTCAAAATAACCTTGTTTCCCTTGATATTTTCTCTTTTTTAATCTGAAATATGAAAATGTGCTTTTTTTTCATCTTATTTTGTCTTTTTTCAATAAAATTTCAAAATAACCTTGTTTCCCTTGATATTTTCTCTTCTTTAAACTGAAATATGAAAATGTGCTTTATTTTCATCTTATGTAGTCTTTTTTCAATAAAAAATTTCAAAATAACCTTGTTTCCCTTGATATTTTCTCTTTTTTAATCTGAAATATGGAAATGTGCTTTTTTTGCATTTTATTTTGTCTTTTTTCAATAAAAAATTTCAAAATAACCTTGTTTCCCTTGATATTTTCTCTTCTTTAAACAGAAAGATGAAAATGTGCTTTATTTTCATCTTATGTAGTCATTTTCATGAAAAAATTTCAAAATAACCTTGTTTCCCTTGACATTTTCTCTTTTTTAATCTGAAATATGAAAATGTGCTTTTTTCATCTTATTTTGTCTTTTTTCAATAAAAATTTACAAAATAACCTTGTTTCCCTTGATATTTTCTCTTTTTTAATCTGAAATATGAAAATGTGCTTTATTTTCAACTTATTTTCTCTTTTTTCAATAAAAAATTTCAAAATAACCTTCTTTCCCTTGATATTTTCTATTTTTTAATCTGAAATATGAAAATGTGCTTTTTTTTCATCATATTTTGTCTTTTTTCAATACAAAATTTCAAAATAACCTTGTTTCCCTAGATATTTTCTCTTTTTTATTCTGAAATATGAAAATGTGCTTTATTTTCATCTTATTTTGACTTTTTTCAACAAAAAATTTCAAAATAACCATGTTTCCCTTGATATTTTCTTCTTTTTAATCTGAAATATGAAAATGTGCTTTATTTTCATCTTATTTTGTCTTTTTTCAATAAAAAATTTCAAAATAACCTTGTTTCCCTTGATATTTTCTCTTTTTTAATCTGAAATATGAAAATGTGCTTTATTTTCATCTTATTTTGTCTTTTTTCAATAAAAAATTTCAAAATAACCTTGTTTCCCTTGACATTTTCTCTTTTTTAATCTGAAATATGAAAATGTGCTTTATTTTCATCTTATTTTGTCTTTTTTCAATAAAAAATTTCAAAATAACCTTGATTCCCTTGATATTTTCTCTTTTTTTAATCTGAAATATGAAAATGTGCTTTATTTTCATTTATTTTGTCTTTTTTCAATAAAAATTTTCAAAATAACCTTGCTTCCCTTGATATTTTCTCTGTTTTATTCTGAAATATGAAAATGTGCTTTATTTTCATTTTATTTTGTCTTTTTTCAATAAAAAATTTCAAAATAACCTTGTTTCCCTTGATATTTTGTCTTTTTTAATCTGAAATATGAAAATGTGCTTTTTTTTCTTCTTATTTTATCTTTTTCCAATAAAAACTTTCAAAATGACCTTGTTTCCATTGATATTTTCTCTTTTTTAATCTGAAATATGAAAATGTGCTTTATTTTCATCTTATTTTGTCTTTTTTCAATAAAAACTTTCAAAATAACCTTGTTTCCCTTGATATTTTGTCATTTTTAATCTGAAATATGAAAATGTGCTTTATTTTCATCTTATTTTGTCTTTTTTCAATAAAAACTTTCAAAATAACCTTGTTTCCCTTGATATTTTCTCTTTTTTAATCTGAAATATGAAAAGGTGCTTTATTTTCATCTTAATTGTCTTTTTTCAAAAAAAAAATTCAAAATAACTTTGTTTCCCTTGACATTTTTTCTTTTTTAATCTGAAATATGAAAATGTGCTTTTTTTTCATCTTATGTTGTGTTTTTTCAATAAAAATTTTCAAAATAACCTTGATTCCCTTGATATTTTCTCTTTTAATCTGAAATATGAAAATGTGCTTTATTTTCATTTTATTTTGTCTTTTTTCAATAAAAATTTTCAAAATAACCTTGTTTCCCTTGATATTTTCTCTTTTTTTAATGTGAAATATGAAAATGTGCTTTATTTTCATTTTATTTTGTCTTTTTTCAATAAAAAATTTCAAAATAACCTTGTTTCCCTTGATATTTTCTCTTTTTTTAATCTGAAATATGAAAATGTGCTTTTTTTTCTTCTTATTTTATCTTTTTCCAATAAAAACTTTCAAAATCACCTTGTTTCCATTGATATTTTCTCTTTTTTAATCTGAAATATGAAAATGTGCTTTTTTTTCATCTTATTTTGTCTTTTTTCAATAAAAAATTTCAAAATAACCTTGTTTCCCTTGATATTTTCTTTTTTTAATCTGAAATATGAAAATGTGCTTTATTTTCATTTTATTTTGTCTTTTTTCAATAAAAAATTTCAAAATAACCTTGTTTCCCTTGATATTTTCTCTTTTTTAATCTGAAATATGAAAATGTGCTTTATTTTCATTTTATTTTGTCTTTTTCAATAAAAAATTTCAAAATAACCTTGTTTCTCTTGATATTTTCTCTTTTTTAATCTGAAATATGAAAATGTGCTTTATTTTCATTTTATTTTGTCTTTTTTCAATAAAAAATTTCAAAATAACCTTGTTTCCCTTGATATTTTCTCTTTTTTAATCTGAAATATGAAAATGTGCTTTATTTTCATCTTATTCTGTCTTTTTTCAATAAAAAATTTCAAAATAACCTTGTTTCCCTTGCTATTTTGTCTTTTTTAATCTGAAATAGGAAAATGTGCTTTTTTTTCATCTTATTTTGTCTTTTTTCAATAAAAATTTCAAAATAACCTTGTTTCCCTGGATATTTTTTCTTTTTTATCTGAAATATGAAAATGTGCTTTATTTTCATCTTATTTTGTCTTTTTTCAATAAAAACTTTCAAAATAACCTTGTTTCCCTTGATATTTTGTCTTTTTTAATCTGAAATATGAAAATGTGCTTTATTTTCATCTTATTTTGTCTTTTTTCAATAAAAACTTTCAAAATAACCTTGTTTCCCTTGATATTTTGTCTTTTTTAATCTGAAATATGAAAATGTGCTTTTTTTTCTTCTTATTTTATCTTTTTCCAATAAAAACTTTCAAAATGACCTTGTTTCCATTGATATTTTTCTCTTTTTTAATCTGAAATATGAAAATGTGCTTTATTTTCATCTTATTTTGTCTTTTTTCAATAAAAAATTTCAAAATAACCTTGTTTCCCTTGATATTTTGTCATTTTTAATCTGAAATATGAAAATGTGCTTTATTTTCATCTTATTTTGTCTTTTTTCAATAAAAACTTTCAAAATAACCTTGTTTCCTTTGATATTTTCTCGTTTTTAATCTGAAATATGAAAAGGTGCTTTATTTTCATCTTAATTGTCTTTTTTCAAAAAAAAAATTCAAAATAACTTTGTTTCCCTTGACATTTTCTCTTTTTTAATCTGAAATATGAAAATGTGCTTTTTTTTCATCTTATGTTGTGTTTTTTCAATAAAAATTTTCAAAATAACCTTGATTCCCTTGATATTTTCTCTTTTAATCTGAAATATGAAAATGTGCTTTATTTTCATTTTATTTTGTCTTTTTTCAATAAAAATTTTCAAAATAACCTTGTTTCCCTTGATATTTTCTCTTTTTTAATGTGAAATATGAAAATGTGCTTTATTTTCATTTTATTTTGTCTTTTTTCAATAAAAAATTTCAAAATAACCTTGTTTCCCTTGATATTTTCTCTTTTTTTAATCTGAAATATGAAAATGTGCTTTTTTTTCTTCTTATTTTATCTTTTTCCAATAAAAACTTTCAAAATCACCTTGTTTCCCTTGATATTTTCTCTTTTTTAATCTGAAATATGAAAATGTGCTTTTTTTTCATCTTATTTTGTCTTTTTTCAATAAAAAATTTCAAAATAACCTTGTTTCCCCTGGATATTTTCTCTTTTTTAATCTGAAATATGAAAATGTGCTTTATTTTCATTTTATTTTGTCTTTTTTCAATAAAAAATTTCAAAATAACCTTGTTTCCCTTGATATTTTCTCTTTTTTTAATCTGAAATATGAAAATGTGCTTTATTTTCATTTTATTTTGTCTTTTTTCAATAAAAAATTTCAAAATAACCTTGTTTCTCTTGATATTTTCTCTTTTTTAATCTGAAATAAGAAAATGTGTTATTTTTTCATCTTATTTTGTCTTTTTTCAATAAAAAATTTCAAAATAACATTGTTTCCCTTGATATTTTCTCTTTTTTAATCTGAAATATGAAAATGTGCTTTATTTTCATCTTATTCTGTCTTTTTCCAATAAAAAAATTTCAAAATAACCTTGTTTCCCTTGCTATTTTGTCTTTTTTAATCTGAAATAGGAAAATGTGCTTTTTTTTCATCTTATTTTGTCTTTTTTCAATAAAAAATTTCAAAATAACCTTGTTTCCCTGGATATTTTTTCTTTTTTATCTGAAATATGAAAATGTGCTTTATTTTCATCTTATTTTGTCTTTTTTCAATAAAAACTTTCAAAATAACCTTGTTTCCCTTGATATTTTGTCTTTTTTAATCTGAAATATGAAAATGTGCTTTATTTTCATCTTGTTTTGTCTTTTTTCAATAAAAACTTTCAAAATAACCTTGTTTCCCTTGATATTTTGTCTTTTTTAATCTGAAATATGAAAATGTGGTTTTTTTTCTTCTTATTTTATCTTTTTCCAATAAAAACTTTCAAAATGACCTTGTTTCCCTTGATATTTTCTCTTTTTTTAATCTGAAATATGAAAATGTGCTTTTTTTTCATCTTATTTTGTCTTTTTTCAACAAAAAATTTCAAAATAACCTTGTTTCCCTGGATATTTTCTCTTTTTTAATCTGAAATATGAAAATGTGCTTTATTTTCATTTTATTTTGTCTTTTTTCAATAAAAAATTTCAAAATAACCTTGTTTCCCTTGATATTTTGTCTTTTTTAATCTGAAATATGAAAATGTGCTTTATTTTCATCTTATTTTTGTCTTTTTTCAAAAAAAAAATTCAAAATAACCTTGTTTCCCTTGACATTTTCTCTTTTTTAATCTGAAATATGAAAATGTGCTTTTTTTTCATCTTATGTTGTCTTTTTTCAATAAAAATTTTCAAAATAACCTTGATTCCCTTGATATTTTCTCTGTTTTAATCTGAAATATGAAAATGTGCGTTATTTTCATCTTATTTTGTCTTTTTTAAATAAAAAATTTCAAAATAACCTTGTTTCCCTTGATGTTTTCTCTTTTTTAATCTGAAATTTGAAAATGTGCTTTATTTTCATTTTATTTTGTCTTTTTTCAATAAAAAATTTCAAAATAACCTTGTTTCTCTTGATATTTTCTCTTTTTTTAATCTGAAATAAGAAAATGTGTTATTTTTTCATCTTATTTTGTCTTTTTTGAATAAAAAATTTCAAAATAAACCTGTTTCCCTTGATATTTTTTCTTTTTTAATCTGAAATATGAAAATGTGCTTTATTTTCCTTTTATTTTGTCTTTTTTCAATAAAAACATTCAAAATAACCTTGTTTCCCTTGATGTTTTCTCTTTTTTAATCTGAAATATGAAAATGTGCTTTATTTTCATTTTATTTTGTCTTTTTTCTATAAAAATTTTCAAAATAACCTTGTTTCTTTTGATATTTTCTCTTTTTTAATCTGAAATATGAAAATGTGCTTTTTTTTCATCTTATTTTGTTTTTTTTTCAATAAAAACTCTCAAAATAACCTTGTTTCCCTTGATATTTTCTCTTTTTTTAATCTGAAAAATGAAAATGTGCTTTATTTTCATTTTATTTTGTCTTTTTTAAATAAAAAATTTCAAAATGACCTTGTTTCCCTTGATATTTTCTCTTTTTTAATCTGAAAAATGAAAATGTGCTTTATTTTCATTTTATTTTGTCTTTTTCAATAAAAAATTTCAAAATAACCTTGTTTCCCTTGATATTTTGTCTTTTTTAATCTGAAATATGAAAATGTGCTTTATTTTCATCTTATTTTGTCTTTTTTCAATAAAACTTTCAAAATAACCTTGTTTCCCTTGATATTTTGTCTTTTTTAATCTGAAATATGAAAATGTGCTTTTTTTTCTTCTTATTTTATCTTTTTCCAATAAAAACTTTCAAAATGACCTTGTTTCCATTGATATTTTCTCTTTTTTAATCTGAAATATGAAAATGTGCTTTATTTTCATCTTATTTTGTCTTTTTTCAATAAAAAATTTCAAAATAACCTTGTTTCCCTTGATATTTTGTCATTTTTAATCTGAAATATGAAAATGTGCTTTATTTTCATCTTATTTTGTCTTTTTTCAATAAAAACTTTCAAAATAACCTTGTTTCCCTTGATATTTTCTCGTTTTTAATCTGAAATATGAAAAGGTGCTTTATTTTCATCTTAATTGTCTTTTTTCAAAAAAAAAAATTCAAAATAACTTTGTTTCCCTTGACATTTTCTCTTTTTTAATCTGAAATATGAAAATGTGCTTTTTTTTCATCTTATGTTGTGTTTTTTCAATAAAAATTTTCAAAATAACCTTGATTCCCTTGATATTTTCTCTTTTAATCTGAAATATGAAAATGTGCTTTATTTTCATTTTATTTTGTCTTTTTTCAATAAAAATTTTCAAAATAACCTTGTTTCCCTTGATATTTTCTCTTTTTTTAATCTGAAATATGAAAATGTGCTTTATTTTCATTTTATTTTGTCTTTTTTCAATAAAAAATTTCAAAATAAACTTGTTTCCCTTGATATTTTCTCTTTTTTAATCTGAAATATGAAAATGTGCTTTTTTTTCTTCTTATTTTATCTTTTTCCAATAAAAACTTTCAAAATCACCTTGTTTCCCTTGATATTTTCTCTTTTTTAATCTGAAATATGAAAATGTGCTTTTTTTTCATCTTATTTTGTCTTTTTTTCAATAAAAAATTTCAAAATAACCTTGTTTCCTGGATATTTTCTCTTTTTTAATCTGAAATATGAAAATGTGCTTTATTTTCATTTTATTTTGTCTTTTTTCAATAAAAATTTTCAAAATAACCTTGTTTCCCTTGATATTTTCTCTTTTTTAATCTGAAATATGAAAATGTGCTTTATTTTCATTTTATTTTGTCTTTTTTCAATAAAAAATTTCAAAATAACCTTGTTTCTCTTGATATTTTCTCTTTTTTAATCTGAAATAAGAAAATGTGTTATTTTTTCATCTTATTTTGTCTTTTTTCAATAAAAAATTTCAAAATAACATTGTTTCCCTTGATATTTTCTCTTTTTTTAATCTGAAATATGAAAATGTGCTTTATTTTCATCTTATTCTGTCTTTTTCCAATAAAAAATTTCAAAATAACCTTGTTTCCCTTGCTATTTTGTCTTTTTTAATCTGAAATAGGAAAATGTGCTTTTTTTTCATCTTATTTTGTCTTTTTTCAATAAAAATTTCAAAATAAACTTGTTTCCCTGGATATTTTTTCTTTTTTATCTGAAATATGAAAATGTGCTTTATTTTCATTTTATTTTGTCTTTTTTAAATAAAAAATTTCAAAATGACCTTGTTTCCCTTGATATTTTCTCTTTTTTAATCTGAAAATGAAAATGTGCTTTATTTTCATTTTATTTTGTCTTTTTTCAATAAAAAATTTCAAAATAACCTTGTTTCCCTTGATATTTTGTCTTTTTTAATCTGAAATATGAAAATGTGCTTTATTTTCATCTTATTTTGTCTTTTTTCAATAAAAACTTTCAAAATAACCTTGTTTCCCTTGATATTTTGTCTTTTTTAATCTGAAATATGAAAATGTGCTTTTTTTTCTTCTTATTTTATCTTTTTCCAATAAAAACTTTCAAAATGACCTTGTTTCCATTGATATTTTCTCTTTTTTAATCTGAAATATGAAAATGTGCTTTATTTTCATCTTATTTTGTCTTTTTCAATAAAAAATTTCAAAATAACCTTGTTTCCCTTGATATTTTGTCATTTTTAATCTGAAATATGAAAATGTGCTTTATTTTCATCTTATTTTGTCTTTTTTCAATAAAAACTTTCAAAATAACCTTGTTTCCCTTGATATTTTCTCGTTTTTAATCTGAAATATGAAAAGGTGCTTTATTTTCATCTTAATTGTCTTTTTTCAAAAAAAAAATTCAAAATAACTTTGTTTCCCTTGACATTTTCTCTTTTTTAATCTGAAATATGAAAATGTGCTTTTTTTTCATCTTATGTTGTGTTTTTTCAATAAAAATTTTCAAAATAACCTTGATTCCCTTGATATTTTCTCTTTTAATCTGAAATATGAAAATGTGCTTTATTTTCATTTTATTTTGTCTTTTTTCAATAAAAATTTTCAAAATAACCTTGTTTCCCTTGATATTTTCTCTTTTTTAATCTGAAATATGAAAATGTGCTTTATTTTCATTTTATTTTGTCTTTTTTCAATAAAAAATTTCAAAATAAACTTGTTTCCCTTGATATTTTCTCTTTTTTAATCTGAAATATGAAAATGTGCTTTTTTTTCTTCTTATTTTATCTTTTTCCAATAAAAACTTTCAAAATCACCTTGTTTCCCTTGATATTTTCTCTTTTTTAATCTGAAATATGAAAATGTGCTTTTTTTTCATCTTATTTTGTCTTTTTTCAATAAAAAATTTCAAAATAACCTTGTTTCCCTGGATATTTTCTCTTTTTTAATCTGAAATATGAAAATGTGCTTTATTTTCATTTTATTTTGTTTTTTTTCAATAAAAATTTTCAAAATAACCTTGTTTCCCTTGATATTTTCTCTTTTTTTAATCTGAAATATGAAAATGTGCTTTATTTTCATTTTATTTTGTCTTTTTTCAATAAAAAATTTCAAAATAACCTTGTTTCTCTTGATATTTTCTCTTTTTTAATCTGAAATAAGAAAATGTGTTATTTTTTCATCTTATTTTGTCTTTTTTCAATAAAAAATTTCAAAATAACATTGTTTCCCTTGATATTTTCTCTTTTTTAATCTGAAATATGAAAATGTGCTTTATTTTCATCTTATTCTGTCTTTTTCCAATAAAAAATTTCAAAATAACCTTGTTTCCCTTGCTATTTTGTCTTTTTTAATCTGAAATAGGAAAATGTGCTTTTTTTTCATCTTATTTTGTCTTTTTTCAATAAAAAATTTCAAAATAAACTTGTTTCCCTGGATATTTTTTCTTTTTTATCTGAAATATGAAAATGTGCTTTATTTTCATTTTATTTTGTCTTTTTTCAATAAAAATTTTCAAAATAACCTTGTTTCCCTTGATATTTTCTCTTTTTTAATCTGAAATATGAAAATGTGCTTTATTTTCGTTTTATTTTGTCTTTTTTCAATAAAAAATTTCAAAATAACCTTGTTTCTCTTGATATTTTTTCTTTGTTAATCTGAAATAAAAAAATGTGCTATTTTTTCATCTTATTTTGTGTTTTTTGAATAAAAAATTTCAAAATAACCTTGTTTGTCTTGATATTTTCTCTTTTTTAATCTGAAATATGAAAATGTGCTTTATTTTCCTTTTATTTTGTCTTTTTTCAATAAAAACGTTCAAAATAACCTTGTTTCCCTTGATATTTTCTCTTTTTTAATCTGAAATATGAAAATGTGCTTTTTTTTCATCTTATTTTGTCTTTTTTCAATAAAAATCTTCAAAATAACCTTGTTTCCCTTGAGATTTTGTCTTTTTTAATCTGAAATATGAAAATGTGCTTTATTTTCATCTTATTTTGTCTTTTTTCAATAAAAACTTTCAAAATAACCTTGTTTCCCTTGATATTTTGTCTTTTTTAATCTGAAATATGAAAATGTGCTTTTTTTTCTTCTTATTTTATCTTTTTCCAATAAAAACTTTCAAAATGACCTTGTTTCCCTTGATATTTTCTCTTTTTTTAATCTGAAATGTGAAAATGTGCTTTTTTTTCATCTTATTTTGTCATTTTTCAATAAAAAATTTCAAAATAACCTTGTTTCCCTGGATGTTTTCTCTTTTTTAATCTGAAATATGAAAATGTGCTTTATTTTCATTTTATTTTGTCTTTTTTCAATAAAAAATTTCAAAATAACCTTGTTTCCCTTGATATTTTGTCTTTTTTAATCTGAAATATGAAAATGTGCTTTTTTTTCTTCTTATTTTATCTTTTTCCAATAAAAACTTTCAAAATGACCTTGTTTCCCTTGATATTTTCTCTTTTTTAATCTGAAATTTGAAAATGTGCTTTTTTTTCATCTTATTTTGTCTTTTTTCAATAAAAATTTCAAAATAACCTTGTTTCCCTGGATATTTTCTCTTTTTTTAATCTGAAATATGAAAATGTGCTTTATTTTCATTTTATTTCGTCTTTTTTCAATAAAAATTTTCAAAATAACCTTGTTTCCCTTGATATTTTCTCTTTTTTAATCTGAAATATGAAAATGTGCTTTATTTTCATTTTATTTTGTCTTTTTTCAATAAAAAATTTCAAAATAACCTTGTTTCTCTTGATATTTTCTCTTTTTTTAATCTGAAATAAGAAAATGTGCTATTTTTTCATCTTATTTTGTCTTTTTTGAATAAAAAATTTCAAAATAAACTTGTTTCGCTTGATATTTTCTCTTTTTTAATCTGAAATATGAAAATGTGCTTTATTTTCCTTTTATTTTGTCTTTTTTCAATAAAAACGTTCAAAATAACCTTGTTTCCCTTGATATTTTCTCTTTTTTAATCTGAAATATGAAAATGTGCTTTTTTTTCATCTTATTTTGTCTTTTTTCCATAAAAATTTTGAAAATAACCTTGTTTCTTTTGATATTTTCTCTTTTTTAATCTGATATATGAAAATGTGCTTTTTTTTCATCTTATTTTGTTTTTTTTTCAATAAAAACTTTCCAAATAACCTTGTTTCCCTTGATATTTTCTCTGTTTTAATCTGAAATATGAAAATGTGCTTTTTTTTCATCTTATTTTGTCTTTTTTAAATAAAAAATTTCAAAATAACCTTGTTTCCCTTGATATTTTCTCTTTTTTTAATCTGAAAAATGAAAATGTGCTTTTTTTTTCATCTTATTTTGTCATTTTTCAATAAAAAATTTCAAAATGACCTTGTTTCCCTTGATATTTTCTCTTTTTTAATCTGAAATATGAAAATGTGCTTTTTTTTTCATCTTATTTTGTCTTTTTTCAATAAAAAATTTCAAAATAACCTTGTTTCCGTGGATATTTTCTTTTTTTTAATCTGAAATATGAAAATGTGCTTTATTTTCATCTTATTTTATTTTTTCCAATAAAAACTTTCAAAATAACCTTGTTTCCCTTGATATTTTGTTTTTTTTAATCTGAAATATGAAAATGTGCTTTATTTTCATCTTATTTTATTTTTTTCCAATAAAAACTTTCAAAATAACCTTGTTTCCCTTGATATTTTGTCTTTTTTAATCTGAAATATGAAAATGTGCTTTTTTTTCTTCTTATTTTATCTTTTTCCAATAAAAACTTTCAAAATGACCTTGTTTCCCTTGATATTTTCACTTTTTTAATCTGAAATATGAAAATGTGCTTTTTTTTTCATCTTATTTTGTCTTTTTTCAAAAAAAATTTCGAAATAACCTTGTTTCCCTTGATATTTTGTCTTTTTTAATCTGAAATATGAAAATGTGCTTTTTTTTTCTTCTTATTTTATCTTTTTCCAATAAAAACTTTCAAAATGACCTTGTTTCCCTTGATATTTTCTCCTTTTTAATCTGAAATATGAAAATGTGCTTTTTTTTCATCTTATTTTGTCGTTTTTCAATAAAAAATTTCAAAATAACCTTGTTTCCCTGGATATTTTCTCTTTTTTAATCTGAAATATGAAAATGTGCTTTATTTTCCTTTTATTTTGTCTTTTTTCAATAAAAACGTTCAAAATAACCTTGTTTCCCTTGATATTTTCTCTTTTTTAATCTGAAATATGAAAATGTGCTTTTTTTCATCTTATTTTGTCTTTTTTCAATAAAAATCTTCAAAATAACCTTGTTTCCCTTGAGATTTTGTCTTTTTTAATCTGAAATATGAAAATGTGCTTTATTTTCATCTTATTTTGTCTTTTTTCAATAAAAACTTTCAAAATAACCTTGTTTCCCTTGATATTTTGTCTTTTTTAATCTGAAATAGGAAAATGTGCTTTTTTTTTTCTTATTTTGTCTTTTTTCAATAAAAAATTTCAAAATAACCTTGTTTCCCTGGATATTTTCTCTTTTTTATCTGAAATATGAAAATGTGCTTTATTTTCATTTTATTTTCTCTTTTTTCAATAAAAACTTTCAAAATAACCTTGTTTCCCTTGATATTTTGTCTTTTTTAATCTGAAATATGAAAATGTGCTTTATTTTCATCTTATTTTGTCTTTTTTCAATAAAAACTTTCAAAATAACCTTGTTTCCCTTGATATTTTGTCTTTTTTAATCTGAAATATGAAAATGTGCTTTTTTTTCTTCTTATTTTATCTTTTTCCAATAAAAACTTTCAAAATGACCTTGTTTCCCTTGATATTTTCTCTTTTTTAATCTGAAATATGAAAATGTGCTTTTTTTTCATCTTATTTTGTCATTTTTCAATAAAAAATTTCAAAATAACCTTGTTTCCCTGGATGTTTTCTCTTTTTTAATCTGAAATATGAAAATGTGCTTTATTTTCATTTTATTTTGTCTTTTTTCAATAAAAAATTTCAAAATAACCTTGTTTCCCTTGATATTTTGTCTTTTTTAATCTGAAATATGAAAATGTGCTTTTTTTTCTTCTTATTTTATCTTTTTCCAATAAAAACTTTCAAAATGACCTTGTTTCCCTTGATATTTTCTCTTTTTTAATCTGAAATTTGAAAATGTGCTTTTTTTTCATCTTATTTTGTCTTTTTTCAATAAAAAATTTCAAAATAACCTTGTTTCCCTGGATATTTTCTCTTTTTTTAATCTGAAATATGAAAATGTGCTTTATTTTCATTTTATTTCGTCTTTTTTCAATAAAAATTTTCAAAATAACCTTGTTTCCCTTGATATTTTCTCTTTTTTTAATCTGAAATATGAAAATGTGCTTTATTTTCATTTTATTTTGTCTTTTTTCAATAAAAATTTCAAAATAACCTTGTTTCTCTTGATATTTTCTCTTTTTTAATCTGAAATAAGAAAATGTGCTATTTTTTTCATCTTATTTTGTCTTTTTTGAATAAAAAATTTCAAAATAAACTTGTTTCGCTTGATATTTTCTCTTTTTTAATCTGAAATATGAAAATGTGCTTTATTTTCCTTTTATTTTGTCTTTTTTCAATAAAAACGTTCAAAATAACCTTGTTTCCCTTGATATTTTCTCTTTTTTAATCTGAAATATGAAAATGTGCTTTTTTTTCATCTTATTTTGTCTTTTTTCCATAAAAATTTTGAAAATTACCTTGTTTCTTTTGATATTTTCTCTTTTTTAATCTGATATATGAAAATGTGCTTTTTCTTCATCTTATTTTGTTTTTTTTTCAATAAAAACTTTCAAAATAACCTTGTTTCCCTTGATATTTTCTCTGTTTTAATCTGAAATATGAAAATGTGCTTTATTTTCATCTTATTTTGTCTTTTTTAAATAAAAAATTTCAAAATAACCTTGTTTCCCTTGATATTTTCTCTTTTTTAATCTGAAAAATGAAAATGTTCTTTATTTTCATTTTATTTTGTCTTTTTTAAATAAAAAATTTCAAAATAACCTTGTTTCCCTTGATATTTTCTCTTTTTAATCTGAAATATGAAAATGTGCTTTTTTTTCATCTTATTTTGTCTTTTTTCAATAAAAAATTTCAAAATAACCTTGTTTCCCTGGATATTTTCTTTTTTTTAATCTGAAATATGAAAATGTGCTTTATTTTCATCTTATTTTATTTTTTTCCAATAAAAACTTTCAAAATAACCTTGTTTCCCTTGATATTTTGTTTTTTTTAATCTGAAATATGAAAATGTGCTTTATTTTCATCTTATTTTATTTTTTTCCAATAAAAACTTTCAAAATAAACTTGTTTCCCTTGATATTTTGTCTTTTTTAATCTGAAATATGAAAATGTGCTTTTTTTTCTTCTTATTTTATCTTTTTCCAATAAAAACTTTCAAAATGACCTTGTTTCCCTTGATATTTTCTCTTTTTTAATCTGAAATATGAAAATGTGCTTTTTTTTCATCTTATTTTGTCTTTTTTTCAAAAAAATTTCGAAATAACCTTGTTTCCCTTGATATTTTGTCTTTTTAATCTGAAATATGAAAATGTGCTTTTTTTCTTCTTATTTTATCTTTTCCAATAAAAACTTTCAAAATAACCTTGTTTCCCTGGATATTTTCTCTTTTTTAATCTGAAATATGAAAATGTGCTATTTTTTCATCTTATTTTGTCTTTTTTGAATAAAAAATTCCAAATTAAACTTGTTTCCCTTGATATTTTCTCTTTTTTTAATCTGAAATATGAAAATGTGCTTTATTTTCCTTTTATTTTGTCTTTTTTCAATAAAAACGTTCAAAATAACCTTGTTTCCCTTGATGTTTTCTCTTTTTTAATCTGAAATATGAAAATGTGCTTTTTTTTATCTTATTTTGTCTTTTTTCCATAAAAATTTTCAAAATAACCTTGTTTCTTTTGATATTTTCTCTTTTTTAATCTGAAATATGAAAATGTGCTTTTTTTTCATCTTATTTTGTTTTTTTTTCAATAAAAACTTTCAAAATAACCTTGTTTCCCTTGATATTTTCTCTGTTTTAATCTGAAATATGAAAATGTGCTTTATTTTCATCTTATTTTGTCTGTTTTAAATAAAAAATTTCAAAATAACCTTGTTTCCCTTGATATTTTCTCTTTTTAATCTGAAAAATGAAAATGTGCTTTATTTTCTTTTTTTTTGTCTCTTTTCAATAAAAAATTTCAAAATAACATTGTTTCCCTTGATATTTTGTCTTTTTTAATCTGAAATATGAAAATATGCTTTTTTTTCATCTTATTTTGTTTTTTTTCAATAAAAAATTTCAAAATAAACTTGTTTCCCTTTATATTGTCTCTTTTTTTAATCTGAAATATGAAAATGTGCTTTATTTTCATTTTATTTTGTCTTTTTTCAATAAAAACTTTCAAAATAGCCTTGTTTCCCTTGATATTTTCTTTTTTTTAATCTGAAATATGAAAATGTGCTTTAATTTCATCTTATTTTATTTTTTTCCAATAAAAAATTTCAAAATAAACTTGTTTCCCTTGATATTTTGTCTTTTTTAATCTGAAATATGAAAATGTGCTTTTTTTTTCATCTTATTTTGTCTTTTTTAAATAAAAAATTTCAAAATAACCTTGTTTCCCTGGATATTTTCTCTTTTTTAATCTGAAATATGAAAATGTGCTTTATTTTCATTTTATTTTGTCTTTTTTCAATAAAAATTTTCAAAATAACCTTGTTTCCCTTGATATTTTGTCTTTTTTAATCTGAAATATGAAAATGTGCTTTATTTTCATTTTATTTTGTCTTTTTTCAATAAAAATTTTCAAAATAACATTGTTTCTCTTGATATTTTCTCTTTTTTAATCTGAAATAAGAAAATGTGCTTTATTTTCCTTTTATTTTGTCTTTTTTCAATAAAAACGTTCAAAATAACCTTGTTTCCCTTGATATTTTCTCTTTTTTAATCTGAAATATGAAAATGTGCTTTTTTTTTTATCTTATTTTGTCTTTTTTCCATAAAAATTTTCAAAATAACCTTGTTTCTTTTGATATTTTCTCTTTTTTAATCTGAAATATGAAAATGTGCTTTATTTTCATCTTATTTTGTCTGTTTTAAATAAAAAATTTCAAAATAACCTTGTTTCCCTTGATATTTTCTCTTTTTTAATCTGAAAAATGAAAATGTGCTTTATTTTCTTTTTTTTTGTCTCTTTTCAATAAAAAATTTCAAAATAACCTTGTTTCCCTTGATATTTTGTTTTTTTTTAATCTGAAATATGAAAATGTGCTTTATTTTCATCTTATTTTATTTTTTTCCAATAAAAACTTTCAAAATAAACTTGTTTCCCTTGATATTTTGTCTTTTTTAATCTGAAATATGAAAATGTGCTTTTTTTTCTTCTTATTTTATCTTTTTCCAATAAAAACTTTCAAAATGACCTTGTTTCCCTTGATATTTTCTCTTTTTTAATCTGAAATATGAAAATGTGCTTTTTTTTCATCTTATTTTGTCTTTTTTCAAAAAAAATTTCGAAATAACCTTGTTTCCCTTGATATTTTGTCTTTTTTAATCTGAAATATGAAAATGTGCTTTTTTTTCTTCTTATTTTATCTTTTTCCAATAAAAACTTTCAAAATAACCTTGTTTCCCTGGATATTTTCTCTTTTTTAATCTGAAATATGAAAATGTGCTATTTTTTCATCTTATTTTGTCTTTTTTGAATAAAAAATTCCAAAATAAACTTGTTTCGCTTGATATTTTCTCTTTTTTAATCTGAAATATGAAAATGTGCTTTATTTTCCTTTTATTTTGTCTTTTTTCAATAAAAACGTTCAAAATAACCTTGTTTCCCTTGATATTTTCTCTTTTTTAATCTGAAATATGAAAATGTGCTTTTTTTTATCTTATTTTGTCTTTTTTCCATAAAAATTTTCAAAATAACCTTGTTTCTTTTGATATTTTCTCTTTTTAATCTGAAATATGAAAATGTGCTTTTTTTTCATCTTATTTTGTTTTTTTTTCAATAAAAACTTTCAAAATAACCTTGTTTCCCTTGATATTTTCTGTTTTAATCTGAAATATGAAAATGTGCTTTATTTTCATCTTATTTTGTCTGTTTTAAATAAAAAATTTCAAAATAACCTTGTTTCCCTTGATATTTTCTCTTTTTTTTAATCTGAAAAATGAAAATGTGCTTTATTTTCTTTTTTTTTGTCTCTTTTCAATAAAAAATTTCAAAATAACATTGTTTCCCTTGATATTTTGTCTTTTTTAATCTGAAATATGAAAATATGCTTTTTTTTCATCTTATTTTGTCTTTTTTCAATAAAAAATTTCAAAATAAACTTGTTTCCCTTTATATTGTCTCTTTTTTTAATCTGAAATATGAAAATGTGCTTTATTTTCATTTTATTTTGTCTTTTTTCAATAAAAACTTTCAAAATAGCCTTGTTTCCCTTGATATTTTCTTTTTTTTTAATCTGAAATATGAAAATGTGCTTTAATTTCATCTTATTTTATTTTTTTCCAATAAAAAATTTCAAAATAAACTTGTTTCCCTTGATATTTTGTCTTTTTTAATCTGAAATATGAAAATGTGCTTTTTTTTTCATCTTATTTTGTCTTTTTTAAATAAAAAATTTCAAAATAACCTTGTTTCCCTGGATATTTTCTCTTTTTTAATCTGAAATATGAAAATGTGCTTTATTTTCATTTTATTTTGTCTTTTTTCAATAAAAATTTTCAAAATAACCTTGTTTCCCTTGATATTTTGTCTTTTTTAATCTGAAATATGAAAATGTGCTTTATTTTCATTTTATTTTGTCTTTTTTCAATAAAAATTTTCAAAATAACATTGTTTCTCTTGATATTTTCTCTTTTTTTAATCTGAAATAAGAAAATGTGCTTTATTTTCCTTTTATTTTGTCTTTTTTCAATAAAAACGTTCAAAATAACCTTGTTTCCCTTGATATTTTCTCTTTTTTAATCTGAAATATGAAAATGTGCTTTTTTTTTTATCTTATTTTGTCTTTTTTCCATAAAAATTTTCAAAATAACCTTGTTTCTTTTGATATTTTCTCTTTTTTTAATCTGAAATATGAAAATGTGCTTTATTTTCATCTTATTTTGTCTGTTTTAAATAAAAAATTTCAAAATAACCTTGTTTCCCTTGATATTTTCTCTTTTTTAATCTGAAAAATGAAAATGTGCTTTATTTTCTTTTTTTTTGTCTCTTTTCAATAAAAAATTTCAAAATAACCTTGTTTCCCTTGATATTTTGTCTTTTTTAATCTGAAATATGAAAATATGCTTTTTTTTTCATCTTATTTTGTCTTTTTTCAATAAAAAATTTCAAAATAAACTTGTTTCCCTTTATATTGTCTCTTTTTTTAATCTGAAATATGAAAATGTGCTTTATTTTCATTTTATTTTGTCTTTTTTCAATAAAAACTTTCAAAATAGCCTTGTTTCCCTTGATATTTTCTTTTTTTTTAATCTGAAATATGAAAATGTGCTTTAATTTCATCTTATTTTATTTTTTTCCAATAAAAAATTTCAAAATAAACTTGTTTCCCTTGATATTTTGTCTTTTTTAATCTGAAATATGAAAATGTGCTTTTTTTTTTCATCTTATTTTGTCTTTTTTAAATAAAAAATTTCAAAATAACCTTGTTTCCCTGGATATTTTCTCTTTTTTAATCTGAAATATGAAAATGTGCTTTTTTTCATCTTATTTTGTCATTTTTCAATAAAAATTTCAAAATAACCTTGTTTCCCTGGATGTTTTCTCTTTTTTAATCTGAAATATGAAAATGTGCTTTATTTTCATTTTATTTTGTCTTTTTTCAATAAAAAATTTCAAAATAACCTTGTTTCCCTTGATATTTTGTCTTTTTTAATCTGAAATATGAAAATGTGCTTTTTTTTTCTTCTTATTTTATCTTTTTCCAATAAAAACTTACAAAATGACATTGTTTCCCTTGATATTTTCTCTTTTTTAATCTGAAATTTGAAAATGTGCTTTTTTTTTCATCTTATTTTGTCTTTTTTCAATAAAAAATTTCAAAATAACCTTGTTTCTCTTGATATTTTCTCTTTTTTAATCTGAAATAAGAAAATGTGCTATTTTTTCATCTTATTTTGTCTTTTTTGAATAAAAAATTTCAAAATAAACTTGTTTCGCTTGAT
This sequence comes from Ascarosepion bandense, assembly GCA_037127315.1. NCBI lineage: Eukaryota > Metazoa > Mollusca > Cephalopoda > Sepiida > Sepiidae > Ascarosepion > Ascarosepion bandense. The sequence goes on from JBBBDQ010025003.1 coordinate 197,042, forward strand.
ATTTTCTCTTTTTTAATCTGAAATATGAAAATGTGCTTTATTTTCCTTTTATTTTGTCTTTTTTCAATAAAAACGTTCAAAATAACCTTGTTTCCCTTGATATTTTCTCTTTTTTTAATCTGAAATATGAAAATGTGCTTTTTTTTCATCTTATTTTGTCTTTTTTCCATAAAAATTTTGAAAATTACCTTGTTTCTTTTGATATTTTCTCTTTTTTAATCTGATATATGAAAATGTGCTTTTTTTTCATCTTATTTTGTTTTTTTTTCAATAAAAACTTTCAAAATAACCTTGTTTCCTTGATATTTTCTCTGTTTTAATCTGAAATATGAAAATGTGCTTTATTTTCATCTTATTTTGTCTTTTTTAAATAAAAAATTTCAAAATAACCTTGTTTCCCTTGATATTTTCTCTTTTTTTAATCTGAAAAATGAAAATGTTCTTTATTTTCATTTTATTTTGTCTTTTTTAAATAAAAAATTTCAAAATAACCTTGTTTCCCTTGATATTTTCTCTTTTTTAATCTGAAATATGAAAATGTGCTTTTTTTTCATCTTATTTTGTCTTTTTTCAATAAAAAATTTCAAAATAACCTTGTTTCCCTGGATATTTTCTTTTTTTTAATCTGAAATATGAAAATGTGCTTTATTTTCATCTTATTTTATTTTTTTCCAATAAAAACTTTCAAAATAACCTTGTTTCCCTTGATATTTTGTTTTTTTTAATCTGAAATATGAAAATGTGCTTTATTTTCATCTTATTTTATTTTTTTCCAATAAAAACTTTCAAAATAAACTTGTTTCCCTTGATATTTTGTCTTTTTTAATCTGAAATATGAAAATGTGCTTTTTTTTCTTCTTATTTTATCTTTTTCCAATAAAAACTTTCAAAATGACCTTGTTTCCCTTGATATTTTCTCTTTTTAATCTGAAATATGAAAATGTGCTTTTTTTTCATCTTATTTTGTCTTTTTTCAAAAAAATTTCAAATAACCTTGTTTCCCTTGATATTTTGTCTTTTTTAATCTGAAATATGAAAATGTGCTTTTTTTCTTCTTATTTTATCTTTTTCCAATAAAAACTTTCAAAATAACCTTGTTTCCCTGGATATTTTCTCTTTTAATCTGAAATATGAAAATGTGCTATTTTTTCATCTTATTTTGTCTTTTTTTGAATAAAAATTCCAAAATAAACTTGTTTCCCTTGATATTTTCTCTTTTTTAATCTGAAATATGAAAATGTGCTTTATTTTCCTTTTATTTTGTCTTTTTTTCAATAAAAACGTTCAAAATAACCTTGTTTCCCTTGATATTTTCTCTTTTTTAATCTGAAATATGAAAATGTGCTTTTTTTTTATCTTATTTTGTCTTTTTTCCATAAAAATTTTCAAAATAACCTTGTTTCTTTTGATATTTTCTCTTTTTTTTAATCTGAAATATGAAAATGTGCTTTTTTTTCATCTTATTTTGTTTTTTTTTCAATAAAAACTTTCAAAATAACCTTGTTTCCCTTGATATTTTCTCTGTTTTAATCTGAAATATGAAAATGTGCTTTATTTTCATCTTATTTTGTCTGTTTTAAATAAAAAATTTCAAAATAACCTTGTTTCCCTTGATATTTTCTCTTTTTTAATCTGAAAAATGAAAATGTGCTTTATTTTCTTTTTTTTTGTCTCTTTTCAATAAAAAATTTCAAAATAACCTTGTTTCCCTTGATATTTTGTCTTTTTTAATCTGAAATATGAAAATATGCTTTTTTTTCATCTTATTTTGTCTTTTTTCAATAAAAAATTTCAAAATAAACTTGTTTCCCTTTATATTGTCTCTTTTTTTAATCTGAAATATGAAAATGTGCTTTATTTTCATTTTATTTTGTCTTTTTTCAATAAAAACTTTCAAAATAGCCTTGTTTCCCTTGATATTTTCTTTTTTTTAATCTGAAATATGAAAATGTGCTTTAATTTCATCTTATTTTATTTTTTTCCAATAAAAAATTTCAAAATAAACTTGTTTCCCTTGATATTTTGTCTTTTTTAATCTGAAATATGAAAATGTGCTTTTTTTTTCATCTTATTTTGTCTTTTTTAAATAAAAAATTTCAAAATAACCTTGTTTCCCTGGATATTTTCTCTTTTTTAATCTGAAATATGAAAATGTGCTTTTTTTTTCATCTTATTTTGTCATTTTTCAATAAAAAATTTCAAAATAACCTTGTTTCCCTGGATGTTTTCTCTTTTTTAATCTGAAATATGAAAATGTGCTTTATTTTCATTTTATTTTGTCTTTTTTCAATAAAAATTTTCAAAATAACCTTGTTTCTTTTGATATTTTCTCTTTTTTAATCTGAAATATGAAAATGTGCTTTTTTTTCATCTTATTTTGTTTTTTTTTCAATAAAAACTTTCAAAATAACCTTGTTTCCCTTGATATTTTCTCTGTTTTAATCTGAAATATGAAAATGTGCTTTATTTTCATCTTATTTTGTCTGTTTTAAATAAAAAATTTCAAAATAACCTTGTTTCCCTTGATATTTTCTCTTTTTTTAATCTGAAAAATGAAAATGTGCTTTATTTTCTTTTTTTTTGTCTCTTTTCAATAAAAAATTTCAAAATAACATTGTTTCCCTTGATATTTTGTCTTTTTTAATCTGAAATATGAAAATATGCTTTTTTTTCATCTTATTTTGTCTTTTTTCAATAAAAAATTTCAAAATAAACTTGTTTCCCTTTATATTGTCTCTTTTTTTAATCTGAAATATGAAAATGTGCTTTATTTTCATTTTATTTTGTCTTTTTTCAATAAAAACTTTCAAAATAGCCTTGTTTCCCTTGATATTTTCTTTTTTTTAATCTGAAATATGAAAATGTGCTTTAATTTCATCTTATTTTATTTTTTTCCAATAAAAAATTTCAAAATAAACTTGTTTCCCTTGATATTTTGTCTTTTTTAATCTGAAATATGAAAATGTGTTTTTTTTTCATCTTATTTTGTCTTTTTAAATAAAAAATTTCAAAATAACCTTGTTTCCCTGGATATTTTCTCTTTTTTTAATCTGAAATATGAAAATGTGCTTTATTTTCATTTTATTTTGTCTTTTTTCAATAAAAATTTTCAAAATAACCTTGTTTCCCTTGATATTTTGTCTTTTTTAATCTGAAATATGAAAATGTGCTTTATTTTCATTTTATTTTTGTCTTTTTTCAATAAAAATTTTCAAAATAACATTGTTTCTCTTGATATTTTCTCTTTTTTAATCTGAAATAAGAAAATGTGCTTTATTTTCCTTTTATTTTGTCTTTTTTCAATAAAAACGTTCAAAATAACCTTGTTTCCCTTGATATTTTCTCTTTTTTAATCTGAAATATGAAAATGTGCTTTTTTTTTTATCTTATTTTGTCTTTTTTCCATAAAAATTTTCAAAATAACCTTGTTTCTTTTGATATTTTCTCTTTTTTAATCTGAAATATGAAAATGTGCTTTATTTTCATCTTATTTTGTCTGTTTTAAATAAAAAATTTCAAAATAACCTTGTTTCCCTTGATATTTTCTCTTTTTTAATCTGAAAAATGAAAATGTGCTTTATTTTCTTTTTTTTTGTCTCTTTTCAATAAAAAATTTCAAAATAACCTTGTTTCCCTTGATATTTTGTCTTTTTTAATCTGAAATATGAAAATATGCTTTTTTTTCATCTTATTTTGTCTTTTTCAATAAAAAATTTCAAAATAAACTTGTTTCCCTTTATATTGTCTCTTTTTTTAATCTGAAATATGAAAATGTGCTTTATTTTCATTTTATTTTGTCTTTTTTCAATAAAAACTTTCAAAATAGCCTTGTTTCCCTTGATATTTTCTTTTTTTTTAATCTGAAATATGAAAATGTGCTTTAATTTCATCTTATTTTATTTTTTTCCAATAAAAAATTTCAAAATAAACTTGTTTCCCTTGATATTTTGTCTTTTTTAATCTGAAATATGAAAATGTGCTTTTTTTTTCATCTTATTTTGTCTTTTTTAAATAAAAAATTTCAAAATAACCTTGTTTCCCTGGATATTTTCTCTTTTTTAATCTGAAATATGAAAATGTGCTTTTTTTTCATCTTATTTTGTCATTTTTCAATAAAAAATTTCAAAATAACCTTGTTTCCCTGGATGTTTTCTCTTTTTTAATCTGAAATATGAAAATGTGCTTTATTTTCATTTTATTTTGTCTTTTTTCAATAAAAAATTTCAAAATAACCTTGTTTCCCTTGATATTTTGTCTTTTTTAATCTGAAATATGAAAATGTGCTTTTTTTTCTTCTTATTTTATCTTTTTCCAATAAAAACTTTCAAAATGACCTTGTTTCCCTTGATATTTTCTCTTTTTTAATCTGAAATTTGAAAATGTGCTTTTTTTCATCTTATTTTGTCTTTTTTCAATAAAAAATTTCAAAATAACCTTGTTTCCCTGGATATTTTCTCTTTTTTAATCTGAAATATGAAAATGTGCTTTATTTTCATTTTATTTCGTCTTTTTCAATAAAAATTTTCAAAATAACCTTGTTTCCCTTGATATTTTCTCTTTTTTAATCTGAAATATGAAAATGTGCTTTATTTTCATTTTATTTTGTCTTTTTTCAATAAAAATTTCAAAATAACCTTGTTTCTCTTGATATTTTCTCTTTTTTAATCTGAAATAAGAAAATGTGCTATTTTTTCATCTTATTTTGTCTTTTTTGAATAAAAATTTCAAAATAAACTTGTTTCGCTTGATATTTTCTCTTTTTTAATCTGAAATATGAAAATGTGCTTTATTTTCCTTTTATTTTGTCTTTTTTCAATAAAAACGTTCAAAATAACCTTGTTTCCCTTGATATTTTCTCTTTTTTTAATCTGAAATATGAAAATGTGCTTTTTTTTCATCTTATTTTGTCTTTTTTCCATAAAAATTTTGAAAATTACCTTGTTTCTTTTGATATTTTCTCTTTTTTTAATCTGATATATGAAAATGTGCTTTTTTTTCATCTTATTTTGTTTTTTTTTCAATAAAAACTTTCAAAATAACCTTGTTTCCCTTGATATTTTCTCTGTTTTAATCTGAAATATGAAAATGTGCTTTATTTTCATCTTATTTTGTCTTTTTTAAATAAAAAATTTCAAAATAACCTTGTTTCCCTTGATATTTTCTCTTTTTTTTAATCTGAAAAATGAAAATGTTCTTTATTTTCATTTTATTTTGTCTTTTTTAAATAAAAAATTTCAAAATAACCTTGTTTCCCTTGATATTTTCTCTTTTTTAATCTGAAATATGAAAATGTGCTTTTTTTTCATCTTATTTTGTCTTTTTTCAATAAAAAATTTCAAAATAACCTTGTTTCCCTGGATATTTTCTTTTTTTAATCTGAAATATGAAAATGTGCTTTATTTTCATCTTATTTTATTTTTTTCCAATAAAAACTTTCAAAATAACCTTGTTTCCCTTGATATTTTGTTTTTTTTAATCTGAAATATGAAAATGTGCTTTATTTTCATCTTATTTTATTTTTTTCCAATAAAAACTTTCAAAATAAACTTGTTTCCCTTGATATTTTGTCTTTTTTAATCTGAAATATGAAAATGTGCTTTTTTTTCTTCTTATTTTATCTTTTTCCAATAAAAACTTTCAAAATGACCTTGTTTCCCTTGATATTTTCTCTTTTTTAATCTGAAATATGAAAATGTGCTTTTTTTTCATCTTATTTTGTCTTTTTTCAAAAAAAATTTCGAAATAACCTTGTTTCCCTTGATATTTTGTCTTTTTTAATCTGAAATATGAAAATGTGCTTTTTTTTCTTCTTATTTTATCTTTTTCCAATAAAAACTTTCAAAATAACCTTGTTTCCCTGGATATTTTCTCTTTTTTAATCTGAAATATGAAAATGTGCTATTTTTTCATCTTATTTTGTCTTTTTTGAATAAAAATTCCAAAATAAACTTGTTTCCCTTGATATTTTCTCTTTTTTAATCTGAAATATGAAAATGTGCTTTATTTTCCTTTTATTTTGTCTTTTTTCAATAAAAACGTTCAAAATAACCTTGTTTCCCTTGATATTTTCTCTTTTTTAATCTGAAATATGAAAATGTGCTTTTTTTTATCTTATTTTGTCTTTTTTCCATAAAAATTTTCAAAATAACCTTGTTTCTTTTGATATTTTCTCTTTTTTTAATCTGAAATATGAAAATGTGCTTTTTTTCATCTTATTTTGTTTTTTTTTCAATAAAAACTTTCAAAATAACCTTGTTTCCCTTGATATTTTCTCTGTTTTAATCTGAAATATGAAAATGTGCTTTATTTTCATCTTATTTTGTCTGTTTTAAATAAAAAATTTCAAAATAACCTTGTTTCCCTTGATATTTTCTCTTTTTTAATCTGAAAAATGAAAATGTGCTTTATTTTCTTTTTTTTTGTCTCTTTTCAATAAAAAATTTCAAAATAACCTTGTTTCCCTTGATATTTTGTCTTTTTTAATCTGAAATATGAAAATATGTTTTTTTTTCATCTTATTTTGTCTTTTTTCAATAAAAAATTTCAAAATAAACTTGTTTCCCTTTATATTGTCTCTTTTTTTAATCTGAAATATGAAAATGTGCTTTATTTTCATTTTATTTTGTCTTTTTTCAATAAAAACTTTCAAAATAGCCTTGTTTCCCTTGATATTTTCTTTTTTTTTAATCTGAAATATGAAAATGTGCTTTAATTTCATCTTATTTTATTTTTTTCCAATAAAAAATTTCAAAATAAACTTGTTTCCCTTGATATTTTGTCTTTTTTAATCTGAAATATGAAAATGTGCTTTTTTTTTCATCTTATTTTGTCTTTTTTAAACAAAAATTTCAAAATAACCTTTGTTTCCCTGGATATTTTCTCTTTTTTAATCTGAAATATGAAAATGTGCTTTTTTTTCATCTTATTTTGTCATTTTTCAATAAAAAATTTCAAAATAACCTTGTTTCCCTGGATGTTTTCTCTTTTTTTAATCTGAAATATGAAAATGTGCTTTATTTTCATTTTATTTTGTCTTTTTTCAATAAAAATTTCAAAATAACCTTGTTTCCCTTGATATTTTGTCTTTTTTAATCTGAAATATGAAAATGTGCTTTTTTTTCTTCTTATTTTATCTTTTTCCAATAAAAACTTTCAAAATGACCTTGTTTCCCTTGATATTTTCTCTTTTTAATCTGAAATTTGAAAATGTGCTTTTTTTTCATCTTATTTTGTCTTTTTTCAATAAAAATTTCAAAATAACCTTGTTTCCCTGGATATTTTCTCTTTTTTAATCTGAAATATGAAAATGTGCTTTATTTTCATTTTATTTCGTCGTTTTCAATAAAAATTTTCAAAATAACCTTGTTTCCCTTGATATTTTCTCTTTTTTAATCTGAAATATGAAAATGTGCTTTATTTTCATTTTATTTTGTCTTTTTCAATAAAAAATTTCAAAATAACCTTGTTTCTCTTGATATTTTCTCTTTTTTAATCTGAAATAAGAAAATGTGCTATTTTTTCATCTTATTTTGTCTTTTTTTGAATAAAAAATTTCAAAATAAACTTGTTTCGCTTGATATTTTCTCTTTTTTTAATCTGAAATATGAAAATGTGCTTTATTTTCCTTTTATTTTGTCTTTTTTCAATAAAAACGTTCAAAATAACCTTGTTTCCCTTGATATTTTCTCTTTTTTAATCTGAAATATGAAAATGTGCTTTTTTTTTCATCTTATTTTGTCTTTTTTCCATAAAAATTTTGAAAATTACCTTGTTTCTTTTGATATTTTCTTTTTTTTAATCTGATATATGAAAATGTGCTTTTTTTTCATCTTATTTTGTTTTTTTTTCAATAAAAACTTTCAAAATAACCTTGTTTCCCTTGATATTTTCTCTGTTTTAATCTGAAATATGAAAATGTGCTTTATTTTCATCTTATTTTGTCTTTGTTAAATAAAAAATTTCAAAATAACCTTGTTTCCCTTGATATTTTCTCTTTTTTAATCTGAAAAATGAAAATGTTCTTTATTTTCATTTTATTTTGTCTTTTTTAAATAAAAAATTTCAAAATAACCTTGTTTCCCTTGATATTTTCTCTTTTTTAATCTGAAATATGAAAATGTGCTTTTTTTTCATCTTATTTTGTCTTTTTTCAATAAAAAATTTCAAAATAACCTTGTTTCCCTGGATATTTTCTTTTTTTTTAATCTGAAATATGAAAATGTGCTTTATTTTCATCTTATTTTATTTTTTTCCAATAAAAACTTTCAAAATAACCTTGTTTCCCTTGATATTTTGTTTTTTTTAATCTGAAATATGAAAATGTGCTTTATTTTCATCTTATTTTATTTTTTTCCAATAAAAACTTTCAAAATAAACTTGTTTCCCTTGATATTTTGTCTTTTTTAATCTGAAATATGAAAATGTGCTTTTTTTTCTTCTTATTTTATCTTTTTCCAATAAAAACTTTCAAAATGACCTTGTTTCCCTTGATATTTTCTCTTTTTTAATCTGAAATATGAAAATGTGCTTTTTTTTCATCTTATTTTGTCTTTTTTCAAAAAAAATTTCGAAATAACCTTGTTTCCCTTGATATTTTGTCTTTTTTAATCTGAAATATGAAAATGTGCTTTTTTTTCTTCTTATTTTATCTTTTTCCAATAAAAACTTTCAAAATAACCTTGTTTCCCTGGATATTTTCTCTTTTTTAATCTGAAATATGAAAATGTGCTATTTTTTCATCTTATTTTGTCTTTTTTGAATAAAAAATTCCAAAATAAACTTGTTTCCCTTGATATTTTCTCTTTTTTAATCTGAAATATGAAAATGTGCTTTATTTTCCTTTTATTTTGTCTTTTTTCAATAAAAACGTTCAAAATAACCTTGTTTCCCTTGATATTTTCTCTTTTTTAATCTGAAATATGAAAATGTGCTTTTTTTTATCTTATTTTGTCTTTTTTCCATAAAAATTTTCAAAATAACCTTGTTTCTTTTGATATTTTCTCTTTTTTAATCTGAAATATGAAAATGTGCTTTTTTTTCATCTTATTTTGTTTTTTTTTCAATAAAAACTTTCAAAATAACCTTGTTTCCCTTGATATTTTCTCTGTTTTAATCTGAAATATGAAAATGTGCTTTATTTTCATCTTATTTTGTCTTTTTTAAATAAAAAATTTCAAAATAACCTTGTTTCCCTTGATATTTTCTCTTTTTTTAATCTAAAAAATGAAAATGTTCTTTATTTTCATTTTATTTTGTCTTTTTTAAATAAAAAATTTCAAAATAACCTTGTTTCCCTTGATATTTTCTCTTTTTTAATCTGAAATATGAAAATGTGCTTTTTTTTCATCTTATTTTGTCTTTTTTCAATAAAAAATTTCAAAATAACCTTGTTTCCCTGGATATTTTCTTTTTTTTTAATCTGAAATATGAAAATGTGCTTTATTTTCATCTTATTTTATTTTTTTCCAATAAAAACTTTCAAAATAACCTTGTTTCCCTTGATATTTTGTTTTTTTTAATCTGAAATATGAAAATGTGCTTTATTTTCATCTTATTTTATTTTTTTTCCAATAAAAACTTTCAAAATAAACTTGTTTCCCTTGATATTTTGTCTTTTTTAATCTGAAATATGAAAATGTGCTTTTTTTTCTTCTTATTTTATCTTTTTCCAATAAAAACTTTCAAAATGACCTTGTTTCCCTTGATATTTTCTCTTTTTAATCTGAAATATGAAAATGTGCTTTTTTTTCATCTTATTTTGTCTTTTTTCAAAAAAATTTCGAAATAACCTTGTTTCCCTTGATATTTTGTCTTTTTTAATCTGAAATATGAAAATGTGCTTTTTTTTCTTCTTATTTTATCTTTTTCCAATAAAAACTTTCAAAATAACCTTGTTTCCCTGGATATTTTCTCTTTTTTTAATCTGAAATATGAAAATGTGCTATTTTTTCATCTTATTTTGTCTTTTTTGAATAAAAAATTCCAAAATAAACTTGTTTCCCTTGATATTTTCTCTTTTTTTAATCTGAAATATGAAAATGTGCTTTATTTTCCTTTTATTTTGTCTTTTTTCAATAAAAACGTTCAAAATAACCTTGTTTCCCTTGATATTTTCTCTTTTTTAATCTGAAATATGAAAATGTGCTTTTTTTTATCTTATTTTGTCTTTTTTTTCCATAAAAATTTTCAAAATAACCTTGTTTCTTTTGATATTTTCTCTTTTTTAATCTGAAATATGAAAATGTGCTTTTTTTTCATCTTATTTTGTTTTTTTTTCAATAAAAACTTTCAAAATAACCTTGTTTCCCTTGATATTTTCTCTGTTTTAATCTGAAATATGAAAATGTGCTTTATTTTCATCTTATTTTGTCTGTTTTAAATAAAAAATTTCAAAATAACCTTGTTTCCCTTGATATTTTCTCTTTTTTTAATCTGAAAAATGAAAATGTGCTTTATTTTCTTTTTTTTTGTCTCTTTTCAATAAAAAATTTCAAAATAACATTGTTTCCCTTGATATTTTGTCTTTTTTAATCTGAAATATGAAAATATGCTTTTTTTTCATCTTATTTTGTCTTTTTTCAATAAAAAATTTCAAAAATAAACTTGTTTCCCTTTATATTGTCTCTTTTTTTAATCTGAAATATGAAAATGTGCTTTATTTTCATTTTATTTTGTCTTTTTTCAATAAAAACTTTCAAAATAGCCTTGTTTCCCTTGATATTTTCTTTTTTTTAATCTGAAATATGAAAATGTGCTTTAATTTCATCTTATTTTATTTTTTTTCCAATAAAAAATTTCAAAATAAACTTGTTTCCCTTGATATTTTGTCTTTTTTAATCTGAAATATGAAAATGTGCTTTTTTTTCATCTTATTTTGTCTTTTTTAAATAAAAAATTTCAAAATAACCTTGTTTCCCTGGATATTTTCTCTTTTTTAATCTGAAATATGAAAATGTGCTTTATTTTCATTTTATTTTGTCTTTTTTCAATAAAAATTTTCAAAATAACCTTGTTTCCCTTGATATTTTGTCTTTTTTAATCTGAAATATGAAAATGTGCTTTATTTTCATTTTATTTTGTCTTTTTTCAATAAAAATTTTCAAAATAACATTGTTTCTCTTGATATTTTCTCTTTTTTAATCTGAAATAAGAAAATGTGCTTTATTTTCCTTTTATTTTGTCTTTTTTCAATAAAAACGTTCAAAATAACCTTGTTTCCCTTGATATTTTCTCTTTTTTTAATCTGAAATATGAAAATGTGCTTTTTTTTTTATCTTATTTTGTCTTTTTTCCATAAAAATTTTCAAAATAACCTTGTTTCTTTTGATATTTTCTCTTTTTTAATCTGAAATATGAAAATGTGCTTTATTTTCATCTTATTTTGTCTGTTTTAAATAAAAAATTTCAAAATAACCTTGTTTCCCTTGATATTTTCTCTTTTTTAATCTGAAAAATGAAAATGTGCTTTATTTTCTTTTTTTTGTCTCTTTTCAATAAAAAATTTCAAAATAACCTTGTTTCCCTTGATATTTTGTCTTTTTTAATCTGAAATATGAAAATATGCTTTTTTTTCATCTTATTTTGTCTTTTTTCAATAAAAAATTTCAAAATAAACTTGTTTCCCTTTATATTGTCTCTTTTTTTAATCTGAAATATGAAAATGTGCTTTATTTTCATTTTATTTTGTCTTTTTTCAATAAAAACTTTCAAAATAGCCTTGTTTCCCTTGATATTTTCTTTGTTTTAATCTGAAATATGAAAATGTGCTTTAATTTCATCTTATTTTATTTTTTTCCAATAAAAAATTTCAAAATAAACTTGTTTCCCTTGATATTTTGTCTTTTTTAATCTGAAATATGAAAATGTGCTTTTTTTTTTCATCTTATTTTGTCTTTTTTAAATAAAAAATTTCAAAATAACCTTGTTTCCCTGGATATTTTCTCTTTTTTAATCTGAAATATGAAAATGTGCTTTATTTTCATTTTATTTTGTCTTTTTTCAATAAAAATTTTCAAAATAACCTTGTTTCCCTTGATATTTTGTCTTTTTTAATCTGAAATATGAAAATGTGCTTTATTTTCATTTTATTTTGTCTTTTTTCAATAAAAATTTTCAAAATAACATTGTTTCTCTTGATATTTTCTCTTTTTTAATCTGAAATAAGAAAATGTGCTTTATTTTCCTTTTATTTTGTCTTTTTTCAATAAAAACGTTCAAAATAACCTTGTTTCCCTTGATATTTTCTCTTTTTTTAATCTGAAATATGAAAATGTGCTTTTTTTTCATCTTATTTTGTCTTTTTTCCATAAAAATTTTCAAAATGACCTTGTTTCTTTTGATATTTTCTCTTTTTTTAATCTGAAATATGAAAATGTGCTTTTTTTTCATCTTATTTTGTTTTTTTTTCAATAAAAACTTTCAAAATAACCTTGTTTCCCTTGATATTTTCTCTGTTTTAATCTGAAATATGAAAATGTGCTTTATTTTCATCTTATTTTGTTTTTTTTTAATAAAAAATTTCAAAATAACCTTGTTTCCCTTGATATTTTCTCTTTTTTAATCTGAATTATGAAAATGTGCTTTATTTTCATTTTATTTTGTCTTTTTTCAATAAAAAATTTCAAAATAACCTTGTTTCCCTTGATATTTTGTCTTTTTTAATCTGAAATATGAAAATGTGCTTTTTTTTCTTCTTATTTTGTCTTTTTTCAATAAAAAATTTCAAAATAACATTGTTTCCCTTGATATTTTGTCTTTTTTAATCTGAAATATGAAAATATTCTTTTTTTTCATCTTATTTTGTCTTTTTCAATAAAAAATTTCAAAATAAACTTGTTTCCCTTGATATTTTCTCTCTTTTAATCTGAAATATGAAAATGTGCTTTATTTTCATTTTATTATGTCTTATTTCAATAAAAACTTTCAAAATAGCCTTGTTTCCCTTGATATTTTCTTTTTTTTGATCTGAAATATGAAAATGTGCTTTATTTTCATCTTATTTTGTCTTTTTTCAATAAAAAATTTCAAAATAACCTTGTTTCTCTTGATATTTTCTCTTTTAATCTGAAATATGAAAATGTGCTTTTTTTTCATCTTATTTTGTCTTTTTTCAATAAAAAATTTCAAAATAACCTTGTTTCCCTTGAGATTTTGTCTTTTTTAATCTGAAATATGAAAATGTGCTTTATTTTCATTTTATTTTGTCTTTTTTCAATAAAAATTTTCAAAATAACCTTGTTTCCCTTGATATTTTCTCTTTTTTAATCTGAAATATGAAAATGTGCTTTATTTTCATTTTATTTTGTCTTTTTTCAATAAAAAATTTCAAAATAACCTTGTTTCTCTTGATATTTTCTCTTTTTTTAATCTGAAATAAGAAAATGTGCTATTTTTTCATCTTATTTTGTCTTTTTTGAATAAAAAATTTCAAAATAAACTTGTTTCCCTTGATATTTTCTCTTTTTTAATCTGAAATATGAAAATGTGCTTTATTTTCCTTTTATTTTGTCTTTTTTCAATAAAAACGTTCAAAATAACCATGTTTCCCTTGATATTTTCTCTTTTTTAATCTGAAATATGAAAATGTGCTTTTTTTCATCTTATTTTGTCTTTTTTCAATAAAAATCTTCAAAATAACCTTGTTTCTTTTGATATTTTCTCTTTTTTAATCTGAAATATGAAAATGTGCTTTTTTTTCATCTTATTTTGTTTTTTTTCAATAAAAACTTTCAAAATAACCTTGTTTACCTTGATATTTTCTCTGTTTTAATCTGAAATATGAAAATGTGCTTTATTTTCATCTTATTTTGTCTTTTTCAATAAAAAATTTCAAAATAACCTTGTTTCCCTTGATATTTTCTCTTTTTTAATCTGAAATATGAAAATGTGCTTTATTTTCATTTTATTTTGTCTTTTTTCAATAAAAAATTTCAAAATAACCTTGTTTCTCTTGATATTTTCTCTTTTTTAATCTGAAATAAGAAAATGTGCTATTTTTTCATCTTATTTTGTCTTTTTTGAATAAAAAATTTCAAAATAAACTTGTTTCCCTTGATATTTTCTCTTTTTTAATCTGAAATATGAAAATGTGCTTTATTTTCCTTTTATTTTGTCTTTTTTCAATAAAAACGTTCAAAATAACCTTGTTTCCCTTGATATTTTCTCTTTTTTAATCTGAAATATGAAAATGTGCTTTTTTTCATCTTATTTTGTCTTTTTTCAATAAAAATCTTCAAAATAACCTTGTTTCTTTTGATATTTTCTCTTTTTTAATCTGAAATATGAAAATGTGCTTTTTTTTCATCTTATTTTGTTTTTTTTCAATAAAAACTTTCAAAATAACCTTGTTTACCTTGATATTTTCTCTGTTTTAATCTGAAATATGAAAATGTGCTTTATTTTCATCTTATTTTGTCTTTTTCAATAAAAAATTTCAAAATAACCTTGTTTCCCTGGATATTTTCTCTTTTTTAATCTGAAATATTTAAATGTGCTTTATTTTCATCTTATTTTGTCTTTTTTCAATAAAAAATTTCAAAATAACCTTGTTTCCCTTGATATTTTCTCTTTTTTAATATGAAATATGAAAATGTGCTTTTTTTTCATCTTATTTTGTCTTTTTTCAATAAAAAATTTCAAAATAACATTGTTTCCCTTGAGATTTTGTCTTTTTTAATCTGAAATATGAAAATGTGCTTTATTTTCATCTTATTTTGTCTTTTTTCAATAAAAACTTTCAAAATAACCTTGTTTCCCTTGAGATTTTGTCTTTTTTAATCTGAAATATGAAAATGTGCTTTATTTTCATCTTATTTTGTCTTTTTTCAATAAAAACTTTCAAAATAACCTTGTTTCCCTTGATATTTTCTCTTTTTTAATCTGAAATATGAAAATGTGCTTTATTTTCATCTTATTTTGTCTTTTTTCAATAAAAACTTTCAAAATAACCTTGTTTCCCTTGATATTTTCTCTTTTTTAATCTAAAATATGAAAATGTGCTTTATTTTCATCTTATTTTGTCTTTTTTCAAAAAAAAAATTCAAAATAACTTTGTTTCCCTTGACATTTTCTCTTTTTTAATCTGAAATATGAAAATGTGCTTTTTTTTCATCTTATGTTGTCTTTTTTCAATAAAAATTTTCAAAATAACCTTGATTCCTGTCGGAAATTTACAGATGTAACGGGTCTCCTGATTGGCTGATTTAGCCCGAACCTCGTTTTGAACTTTAGGCGGGCTTTACCAGAGGTTTTATGTTTTTTTTCTGATGGTTTTGTTCTCTCCTTTTTTCAGCTAGCACGAACAGTATCGGACGTAGTGCCACTCCGGATTTTTGTTGCAGCAGGGCCTAAATTGGCGCCCACTTGTCTCGCTATATCGAGACCATCTTACCAATTCTTTGTAATCTTTTAGGCTAATGCCACAACTTTGTAACAGAGAAAATCTCTTGTTACCCTTCTTACCTTAAAAAGGATACCCTATGGGCAAAGCCTTGCCTTCCTAGAGAAAAATTCTCTAAGCACTATCATCTTATACCAAGATAAGAAACTGTGAAAGAAGCTGAACCAGAAGAAAGTTCCTGTACGTCGCGGATCGCAGTTCCTTGTGTCTTTTTCATCCCACTCCTAGACGGAGGATACTATACCAAGCTAAGCAGAGAAAAGAGACTATACCAAGCTACACTGTAGCAGCAAAATTCAGCATATTTTTGCAAGACAAATAAATTGTTTTTTCTATACCAGGTATGTCTTGTTATGTTTGATAATTTCCTTTCACTGCTTAAGCGCTAAGCTATGTGAATATATTTCTCACATAGCTTTTATTGCAAAAATATGAGCGTTACATATTTTATCGTAAATTTTTCCCTTCCAGAATTGTTATTTGTGTGATTTTTTTTTTGGTGCTTCTTGTCTGCTACCTAAAACAAAAAAAAAATTTTTTTCAAAATTTGTCGGAGAGGGGGTTAGTTTGACTGGATAAGCCTTGATATTTCCTTATTTTCTCTCTCTCTTCGCATGTTATCCTGGTATGCTTGAGGGCGGCATATGGCGGGAGAGCGGCAAAATTTAAAACCTGTCTCTCTTCAACCTTTAAAATTACAATTGGAGTGTCCTGACTTCAGTGGGTCTCCTTCAGCGGATAAATTTGAATTTCGGACATTTCTCAGAAGGTTCGAATTCTGCACAGCCGACTTGGGAAGATATAACATTTGGTGCTTGTTGTAGTGACGTTTAGTGCTTGTTAATATAACATTTAGTGCTTGTTAATATGGCATTTAGTGCTTGTTATGGTGACATTTGGTGCTTGTTAGTATGACATTTAGTGCTTGTTATGATAACATTTAGTGCTTGTTAATATAACATTTAGTGCTTGTTAATATAACATTTAGTGCTTGTTATGGTGACATTTAGTGCTTGTTAGTGTAACATTTAGTACTTGTTAATATGACATTTAGTACTTGTTAGTATAACATTTAGTACTTGTTAGGTCTCTCCTTTCTGTGAATAGTACTGTACGTAACAGGTTGAAGGACGCAGGATTCGATCTTCAGTCCTGTAACTCCAACTGTGTGGATTTGCAAAAGAAAATGTCAGAGGATGGATCAATTACCTCCCCCCTCCCCTCCTATGAAAAGGTACTGGGATATCATTATTCCCCTCGACAAGATACAATCAGACTTGCGCCCACTGAGATTAACATTAACGTAGACACTAAACGTGGAATTCTGTCTCAGACTTCCAGCATCTATGATCCGCTTTCCTTACTTCTCCCAGTTACTATTCAGGGCAAGATATTCGTTAGCCAACTATGGAAAAACAACTTGTCCTGGGATCAACAGATCCCTGAAAATTTTACTATCCCTTGGCAAACTCTTGCTAAGGAACTTAATGAATTAAGCGAATTTGAGTTCCCCAGACGTGTGTTGCAGGAGAGCTTCCCGGTGGAATTTATTTGTTTCTGCGACGCATCTAAGCTCGCATACGGGTTTTCTTTATATGTTAAACAAGGAAATCGATGTTCCTTGTTGTTCGCTAAAGCTAAGGTGGCTCCCATTAAGCAGAAAACCCTACCTACTTTGGAACTAATGGCGATCTATCTCGCTCTCAAAGTTGTTCCTAAGGTTATTGAAGCCTTGAAGCCTATCAACGTACTTTCTATTTTCCTTGTGTCAGATGCACAAGTAGCCTTATCTTGGGTTTTAAATGGAAAGGGGTCTAAAAGAAATATTTTTGTGGAAAATCGTGTCCTGAACATAAAAAAAATGTTGGAGGACGTTAACATCAGATTTGGCGTCACCCCCTTGTTCAAGTATGTCCCTTCGTCGGAAAATCCTGCGGATTTGTTGACTAGAGGCCTTTCAGCCTCCAAGTTTAAACAATTGTTCGATTTTTGGGTATACGGACCCGATTGGCTAAATCAACATAACATCGACTGGCCAGTATCTCCATTACCTTGCCTTAATGACACCAACCGGAAGATTGTATCCTGTATGTTAACCGAGGATTCTCGCGCAGACGAATCCAGTCTTCCTTTAAATATTTCTAAATTTTCAACATTGTCTAGAGCGATCAACGTTCTTGAAAAGGTTTTAAGGTTCGGTGATAAGTTGATGCATCGACACACTGATACCTACCATAAAGCCAAATTGTTGCTTTTTTCTGATATGCAAAGGGAGGCATTTCCCTTTGAGTTGGAATATTTGACTCAACCTTCTAATAAGGTGGTACCTCCTAGAATAACTACCCTTGGGTTGTTTATTGATAGGGATGGTCTGTTGCGGACTAAAGGACGCATCCAGAATTCCAGTATACTCCACTTCGGAGTCAAATTCCCTATACTTTTGGGTAAACATCACCCCTTAACTGAATTGGTTATCAAAGAGGCGCATTTGAATTGTTGCCACATGGGAACCAATTCAACTCTTTCCAAGTTGATATTATCCGGATTTTGGATTCCCCAGGGAAGACAATCGGTAAAGAAAACACTTCGTAGCTGTATTACTTGTAAGAAAATTAATTCTTTACCGTATAAAGCTCCCTCGGGCTCTCAACTACCCACCCATCGGGCAAATTTTGTTCACCCCTTTCAACAAGTGGGTATAGATTTTACAGCCATTTCTGGTAAAAGTACAAGGATGATGAAATAAAGATGTACATCCTGCTATTTACCTGCATGAGTCTTCGCGCAGTGCATCTGGAGCTTTTGCCTGACATGAGCTCCAGATCCTTCCTGTTAGCCTTCGTCAGATTTACCAATCTTTTTGGCGTTCCCTCTCATGTCTATTCGGATAATGCTAAAACCTTTCTAGCATCCGGCATTATGTTGTCTGAAATTTTCGTTTCCGATGAATTCAGGGAACATTTTAGGTCCGCTTCCATTAGTCATCACACCATTCCCCTTTATTCCGCCTGGTATGGGGGCGCATGGGAGAGAATGATCAAAACCATGAAGCAATGCTTGAAAAAATTAATAGGTAGGAGGAAAATTCAGTATTTTGAATTTTTAACGATAATTTCTGACGTGCAGAAAGCGATCAACGATCGACCGCTGACTTATTTTACCGCTTCAGAAGGGGGCCTAGATATTTTAACCCCCAATCACTTTCTACAAACTGGCTACAATCCACGTTTGTTAATTAGTAACTATGGATCGGAAGATCTGTGCCCCGATCCCCCTAGTAGAATAAAGCTGGTGCAATCTTTGGAGTTAAGACATAAATATGTCGAAAAATTTAGGAAGATGTGGCACAATGATTATCTGTTGTCTCTGAGAGAGAGGGATACGAATTTGAAGGGAGATTGCCCTCTAAAGGTGTCAGTTGGAGAAATTGTATTAATCAAATCTCCTAATAAGACTAGACCTTTTTGGAGTCTAGGTAAGGTGCTTAGACTCATTACCGGGAACGATGGTAAAGTTCGCTCGGCCTGTGTGTTGAGGAACGGTTGCGAACAGGTTCATTCCTTAAAACATTTATTTCCCCTGGAATTAAAGGCAGACAGAAGCACATTCAGTTCTCCTTGATCTTATTCTAAGAAAAAAAAAGTAATGGATAACCATTACTTTTTTCGTTCTCCGTTGGCAGTGTGTCGGAAATTTACAGATGTAACGGGTCTCCTGATTGGCTGATTTAACCCGAACCTCGTTTTGAACTTTAGGCGGGCTTTACCAGAGGTTTTATGTTTTTTTTCTGATGGTTTTGTTCTCTCCTTTTTCAGCTAGCACGAACAGTATCGGACGTATTGTGCCACTCCGGATTTTTGTTGCAGCAGGGCCTAAATTGGCACCCACTTGTCTCGCTATATCGAGACCATCTTACCAATTCTTTGTAATCTTTTAGGCTAATGCCACAACTTTGTAACAGAGAAAATCTCTTGTTACCCTTCTTACCTTAAAAAGGATACCCTATGGGCAAAGCCTTGCCTTCCTAGAGAAAAATTCTCTAAGCACTATCATCTTATACCAAGATAAGAAACTGTGAAAGAAGCTGAACCAGAAGAAAGTTCCTGTACGTCGCGGATCGCAGTTCCTTGTGTCTTTTTCATCCCACTCCTAGACGGAGGATACTATACCAAGCTAAGCAGAGAAAAGAGACTATACCAAGCTACACTGTAGCAGCAAAATTCAGCATATTTTTGCAAGACAAATAAATTGTTTTTTCTATACCAGGTATGTCTTGTTATGTTTGATAATTTCCTTTCACTGCTTAAGCGCTAAGCTATGTGAATATATTTCTCACATTCCCTTGATATTTTCTCTGTTTTAATCTGAAATATGAAAAAGTGCTTTATTTTCATCTTATATTGTCTTTTTTAAATAAAAAATTTCAAAATAACCTTGTTTCCTTGATATTTTCTCTTTTTTAATCTGAAATATGAAAATGTGCTTTATTTTCATTTTATTTTGTCTTTTTTCAATAAAAACGTTCAAAATAACCTTGTTTCCCCTGGATATTTTCTCTTTTTTAATCTGAAATATGAAAATGTCCTTTATTTTCATCTTATTTTGTCTTTTTTCAATAAAAAATTTCAAAATAACCTTGTTTCCCTTGATATTTTGTCTTTTTTAATCTGAAATATGAAAATGTGTTTTTTTTTCATCTTATTTTGTCTTTTTTCAATAAAAAATTTCAAAATAACCTTGTTTCTTTGATATTTTGTCTTTTTTAATCTGAAATATGAAAATGTGCTTTTTTTTTCATCTTATTTTGTCTTTTTTCAATAAAAAATTTCAAAATAACCTTGTTTCCCTTGATATTTTCTCTGTTTTAATCTGAAATATGAAAATGTGCTTTATTTTCATTTTATTTTGACTTTTTTCAATAAAAATTTTCAAAATAACCATGTTTCCCTTGATATTTTCTCTTTTTTAATATGAAATATGAAAATGTGCTTTATTTTCATTTTATTTTGTCTTTTTCAATAAAAATTTCAAAATAACCTTGTTTCCCTTGATATTTTCTCTTTTTTAATCTGAAATATGAAAATGTGCTTTTTTTTCTTCTTATTTTGTCTTTTTTCAATAAAAAATTTCAAAATAACATTGTTTCCCTTGATATTTTGTCTTTTTTAATCTGAAATATGAAAATGTGCTTTTTTTTCATCTTATTTTGTCTTTTTTCAATAAAAAATTTCAAAATAACCTTGTTTCCCTTGATATTTTCTCTTTTTTAATCTGAAATATGAAAATGTGCTTTATTTTCATTTTATTTTGTCTTTTTTCAATAAAAACTTTCAAAATGGCCTTGTTTCCCCTGATATTTTCTTTTTTTTAATCTGAAATATGAAAATGTGCTTTATTTTCATCTTATTTTATCTTTTTCCAATAAAAACTTTCAAAGTAACCTTGTTTCCCTTGATATTTTGTCTTTTTTAATCTGAAATATGAAAATGTGCATTTTTTTCATCTTATTTTGTCTTTTTTCAATAAAAAATTTCAAAATAACCTTGTTTCCCTGGATATTTTCTCTCTTTTAATCTGAAATATGAAAATGTGCTTTATTTTCATTTTATTTTGTCTTTTTTCAATAAAAACGTACAAAATAACCTTGTTTCCCTTGATATTTTCTCTTTTTTAATCTGAAATATGAAAATGTGCTTTATTTTCATCTTATTTTGTCTTTTTTCAATGAAAAATTTCAGAATAACCTTGTTTCCCTTGATATTTTCTCTTTTTTTAATGTGAATTATGAAAATGTGCTTTATTTTTATCTTATTTTGTCTTTTTTCAATAAAAAATTTCAAAATAACCTTGTTTCCCTTGATATTTTCTCTTTTTTAATCTGAAATATGAAAATGTGTTTTTTTTCATCTTATTTTGTCTTTTTTCAATAAAAAATTTCAAAATAACCTTGTTTCCCTTGACATTTTCTCTTTTTTAATCTGAAATATGAAAATGTGCTTTATTTTCATCTTATTTTGTCTTTTTTCAATAAAAACTTTCAAAATAACCTTGTTTCCCTTGAGATTTTGTCTTTTTTAATCTGAAATATGAAAATGTGCTTTATTTTCATCTTATTTTGTCTTTTTTCAATAAAAACTTTCAAAATAACCTTGTTTCCCTTGATATTTTCTCTTTTTTAATCTGAAATATGAAAATGTGCTTTATTTTCATCTTATTTTGTCTTTTTTCAATAAAAACTTTCAAAATAACCTTGTTTCCCTTGATATTTTCTCTTTTTTTAATCTAAAATATGAAAATGTGCTTTATTTTCATCTTATTTTGTCTTTTTTCAAAAAAAAATTCAAAATAACTTTGTTTCCCTTGACATTTTCTCTTTTTTAATCTGAAATATGAAAATGTGCTTTTTTTTCATCTTATGTTGTCTTTTTTCAATAAAAATTTTCAAAATAACCTTGATTCCTGTCGGAAATTTACAGATGTAACGGGTCTCCTGATTGGCTGATTTAGCCCGAACCTCGTTTTGAACTTTAGGCGGGCTTTACCAGAGGTTTTATGTTTTTTTTTCTGATGGTTTTGTTCTCTCCTTTTTCAGCTAGCACGAACAGTATCGGACGTAGTGCCACTCCGGATTTTTGTTGCAGCAGGGCCTAAATTGGCGCCCACTTGTCTCGCTATATCGAGACCATCTTACCAATTCTTTGTAATCTTTTAGGCTAATGCCACAACTTTGTAACAGAGAAAATCTCTTGTTACCCTTCTTACCTTAAAAAGGATACCCTATGGGCAAAGCCTTGCCTTCCTAGAGAAAAATTCTCTAAGCACTATCATCTTATACCAAGATAAGAAACTGTGAAAGAAGCTGAACCAGAAGAAAGTTCCTGTACGTCGCGGATCGCAGTTCCTTGTGTCTTTTTCATCCCACTCCTAGACGGAGGATACTATACCAAGCTAAGCAGAGAAAAGAGACTATACCAAGCTACACTGTAGCAGCAAAATTCAGCATATTTTTGCAAGACAAATAAATTGTTTTTTCTATACCAGGTATGTCTTGTTATGTTTGATAATTTCCTTTCACTGCTTAAGCGCTAAGCTATGTGAATATATTTCTCACATAGCTTTTATTGCAAAAATATGAGCGTTACATATTTTATCGTAAATTTTTCCCTTCCAGAATTGTTATTTGTGTGATTTTTTTTTTGGTGCTTCTTGTCTGCTACCTAAAACAAAAAAAATTTTTTTTCAAAATTTGTCGGAGAGGGGGTTAGTTTGACTGGATAAGCCTTGATATTTCCTTATTTTCTCTTCGCATGTTATCCTGGTATGCTTGAGGGCGGCATATGGCGGGAGAGCGGCAAAATTTAAAACCTGTCTCTCTTCAACCTTTAAAATTACAATTGGAGTGTCCTGACTTCAGTGGGTCTCCTTCAGCGGATAAATTTGAATTTCGGACATTTCTCAGAAGGTTCGAATTCTGCACAGCCGACTTGGGAAGATATAACATTTGGTGCTTGTTGTAGTGACGTTTAGTGCTTGTTAATATAACATTTAGTGCTTGTTAATATGGCATTTAGTGCTTGTTATGGTGACATTTGGTGCTTGTTAGTATGACATTTAGTGCTTGTTATGATAACATTTAGTGCTTGTTAATATAACATTTAGTGCTTGTTAATATAACATTTAGTGCTTGTTATGGTGACATTTAGTGCTTGTTAGTGTAACATTTAGTACTTGTTAATATGACATTTAGTACTTGTTAGTATAACATTTAGTACTTGTTAGGTCTCTCCTTTCTGTGAATAGTACTGTACGTAACAGGTTGAAGGACGCAGGATTCGATCTTCAGTCCTGTAACTCCAACTGTGCGGATTTGCAAAAGAAAATGTCAGAGGATGGATCAATTACCTCCCCCTCCCCTCCTATGAAAAGGTACTGGGATATCATTATTCCCCTCGACAAGATACAATCAGACTTGCGCCCACTGAGATTAACATTAACGTAGACACTAAACGTGGAATTCTGTCTCAGACTTCCAGCATCTATGATCCGCTTTCCTTACTTCTCCCAGTTACTATTCAGGGCAAGATATTCGTTAGCCAACTATGGAAAAACAACTTGTCCTGGGATCAACAGATCCCTGAAAATTTTACTATCCCTTGGCAAACTCTTGCTAAGGAACTTAATGAATTAAGCGAATTTGAGTTCCCCAGACGTGTGTTGCAGGAGAGCTTCCCGGTGGAATTTATTTGTTTCTGCGACGCATCTAAGCTCGCATACGGGTTTTCTTTATATGTTAAACAAGGAAATCGATGTTCCTTGTTGTTCGCTAAAGCTAAGGTGGCTCCCATTAAGCAGAAAACCCTACCTACTTTGGAACTAATGGCGATCTATCTCGCTCTCAAAGTTGTTCCTAAGGTTATTGAAGCCTTGAAGCCTATCAACGTACTTTCTATTTTCCTTGTGTCAGATGCACAAGTAGCCTTATCTTGGGTTTTAAATGGAAAGGGGTCTAAAAGAAATATTTTTGTGGAAAATCGTGTCCTGAACATAAAAAAAATGTTGGAGGACGTTAACATCAGATTTGGCGTCACCCCCTTGTTCAAGTATGTCCCTTCGTCGGAAAATCCTGCGGATTTGTTGACTAGAGGCCTTTCAGCCTCCAAGTTTAAACAATTGTTCGATTTTTGGGTATACGGACCCGATTGGCTAAATCAACATAACATCGACTGGCCAGTATCTCCATTACCTTGCCTTAATGACACCAACCGGAAGATTGTATCCTGTATGTTAACCGAGGATTCTCGCGCAGACGAATCCAGTCTTCCTTTAAATATTTCTAAATTTTCAACATTGTCTAGAGCGATCAACGTTCTTGAAAAGGTTTTAAGGTTCGGTGATAAGTTGATGCATCGACACACTGATACCTACCATAAAGCCAAATTGTTGCTTTTTTCTGATATGCAAAGGGAGGCATTTCCCTTTGAGTTGGAATATTTGACTCAACCTTCTAATAAGGTGGTACCTCCTAGAATAACTACCCTTGGGTTGTTTATTGATAGGGATGGTCTGTTGCGGACTAAAGGACGCATCCAGAATTCCAGTATACTCCACTTCGGAGTCAAATTCCCTATACTTTTGGGTAAACATCACCCCTTAACTGAATTGGTTATCAAAGAGGCGCATTTGAATTGTTGCCACATGGGAACCAATTCAACTCTTTCCAAGTTGATATTATCCGGATTTTGGATTCCCCAGGGAAGACAATCGGTAAAGAAAACACTTCGTAGCTGTATTACTTGTAAGAAAATTAATTCTTTACCGTATAAAGCTCCCTCGGGCTCTCAACTACCCACCCATCGGGCAAATTTTGTTCACCCCTTTCAACAAGTGGGTATAGATTTTACCGGCCATTTCTTGGTAAAGTACAAGGATGATGAAATAAAGATGTACATCCTGCTATTTACCTGCATGAGTCTTCGCGCAGTGCATCTGGAGCTTTTGCCTGACATGAGCTCCAGATCCTTCCTGTTAGCCTTCGTCAGATTTACCAATCTTTTTGGCGTTCCCTCTCATGTCTATTCGGATAATGCTAAAACCTTTCTAGCATCCGGCATTATGTTGTCTGAAATTTTCGTTTCCGATGAATTCAGGGAACATTTTAGGTCCGCTTCCATTAGTCATCACACCATTCCCCTTTATTCCGCCTGGTATGGGGGCGCATGGGAGAGAATGATCAAAACCATGAAGCAATGCTTGAAAAAATTAATAGGTAGGAGGAAAATTCAGTATTTTGAATTTTTAACGATAATTTCTGACGTGCAGAAAGCGATCAACGATCGACCGCTGACTTATTTTACCGCTTCAGAAGGGGGCCTAGATATTTTAACCCCCAATAATCACTTTCTACAAACTGGCTACAATCCACGTTTGTTAATTAGTAACTATGGATCGGAAGATCTGTGCCCCGATCCCCCTAGTAGAATAAAGCTGGTGCAATCTTTGGAGTTAAGACATAAATATGTCGAAAAATTTAGGAAGATGTGGCACAATGATTATCTGTTGTCTCTGAGAGAGAGGGATACGAATTTGAAGGGAGATTGCCCTCTAAAGGTGTCAGTTGGAGAAATTGTATTAATCAAATCTCCTAATAAGACTAGACCTTTTTGGAGTCTAGGTAAGGTGCTTAGACTCATTACCGGGAACGATGGTAAAGTTCGCTCGGCCTGTGTGTTGAGGAACGGTTGCGAACAGGTTCATTCCTTAAAACATTTATTTCCCTGGAATTAAAGGCAGACAGAAGCACATTCAGTTCTCCTTGATCTTATTCTAAGAAAAAAAAAAGTAATGGATAACCATTACTTTTTTCGTTCTCCGTTGGCAGTGTGTCGGAAATTTACAGATGTAACGGGTCTCCTGATTGGCTGATTTAACCCGAACCTCGTTTTGAACTTTAGGCGGGCTTTACCAGAGGTTTTATGTTTTTTTTCTGATGGTTTTGTTCTCTCCTTTTTTCAGCTAGCACGAACAGTATCGGACGTATTGTGCCACTCCGGATTTTTGTTGCAGCAGGGCCTAAATTGGCACCCACTTGTCTCGCTATATCGAGACCATCTTACCAATTCTTTGTAATCTTTTAGGCTAATGCCACAACTTTGTAACAGAGAAAATCTCTTGTTACCCTTCTTACCTTAAAAAGGATACCCTATGGGCAAAGCCTTGCCTTCCTAGAGAAAAATTCTCTAAGCACTATCATCTTATACCAAGATAAGAAACTGTGAAAGAAGCTGAACCAGAAGAAAGTTCCTGTACGTCGCGGATCGCAGTTCCTTGTGTCTTTTTCATCCCACTCCTAGACGGAGGATACTATACCAAGCTAAGCAGAGAAAAGAGACTATACCAAGCTACACTGTAGCAGCAAAATTCAGCATATTTTTGCAAGACAAATAAATTGTTTTTTCTATACCAGGTATGTCTTGTTATGTTTGATAATTTCCTTTCACTGCTTAAGCGCTAAGCTATGTGAATATATTTCTCACATTCCCTTGATATTTTCTCTGTTTTAATCTGAAATATGAAAAAGTGCTTTATTTTCATCTTATATTGTCTTTTTTAAATAAAAAATTTCAAAATAACCTTGTTTCCTTGATATTTTCTCTTTTTAATCTGAAATATGAAAATGTGCTTTATTTTCATTTTATTTTGTCTTTTTTCAATAAAAACGTTCAAAATAACCTTGTTTCCCTGGATATTTTCTCTTTTTTAATCTGAAATATGAAAATGTCCTTTATTTTCATCTTATTTTGTCTTTTTTCAATAAAAAATTTCAAAATAACCTTGTTTCCCTTGATATTTTGTCTTTTTTAATCTGAAATATGAAAATGTGTTTTTTTTTCATCTTATTTTGTCTTTTTTCAATAAAAAATTTCAAAATAACCTTGTTTCTTTTGATATTTTGTCTTTTTTAATCTGAAATATGAAAATGTGCTTTTTTTTCATCTTATTTTGTCTTTTTTCAATAAAAATTTCAAAATAACCTTGTTTCCCTTGATATTTTCTCTGTTTTAATCTGAAATATGAAAATGTGCTTTATTTTCATTTTATTTTGACTTTTTTCAATAAAAATTTTCAAAATAACCATGTTTCCCTTGATATTTTCTCTTTTTTAATATGAAATATGAAAATGTGCTTTATTTTCATTTTATTTTGTCTTTTTCAATAAAAAATTTCAAAATAACCTTGTTTCCCTTGATATTTTCTCTTTTTTAATCTGAAATATGAAAATGTGCTTTTTTTCTTCTTATTTTGTCTTTTTTCAATAAAAAATTTCAAAATAACATTGTTTCCCTTGATATTTTGTCTTTTTTAATCTGAAATATGAAAATGTGCTTTTTTTTCATCTTATTTTGTCTTTTTTCAATAAAAAATTTCAAAATAACCTTGTTTCCCTTGATATTTTCTCTTTTTTAATCTGAAATATGAAAATGTGCTTTATTTTCATTTTATTTTGTCTTTTTTCAATAAAAACTTTCAAAATGGCCTTGTTTCCCCTGATATTTTCTTTTTTTTAATCTGAAATATGAAAATGTGCTTTATTTTCATCTTATTTTATCTTTTTCCAATAAAAACTTTCAAAGTAACCTTGTTTCCCTTGATATTTTGTCTTTTTTAATCTGAAATATGAAAATGTGCATTTTTTTCATCTTATTTTGTCTTTTTCAATAAAAAATTTCAAAATAACCTTGTTTCCCTGGATATTTTCTCTCTTTTAATCTGAAATATGAAAATGTGCTTTATTTTCATTTTATTTTGTCTTTTTTCAATAAAAACGTACAAAATAACCTTGTTTCCCTTGATATTTTCTCTTTTTTAATCTGAAATATGAAAATGTGCTTTTTTTCATCTTATTTTGTTTTTTTCAATAAAAATCTTCAAAATAACCTTGTTTCTTTTGATATTTTCTCTTTTTTAATCTGAAATATGAAAATGTGCTTTTTTTTCACCTTATTATTTTGTTTTTTTTTCAATAAAAACTTTCAAAATAACCTTGTTTCCCTTGATATTTTCTCTTTTTTAATCTGAAATATGAAAATGTGCTTTATTTTCATCTTATTTTGTCTTTTTTAAATAAAAAATTTCAAAATAACCTTGTTTCCCTTGATATTTTCTCTTTTTTAATCTGAAATATGAAAATGTGCTTTATTTTCATCTTATTTTGTCTTTTTTCAAAAAAAAAATTCAAAATAACATTGTTTCCCTTGACATTTTCTCTTTTTTAATCTGAAATATGAAAATGTACTTTTTTTCTATCTTATGATGTGCTTTTTTCAATAAAAATTTTCAAAATAACATTGATTCCCTTGATATTTTCTCTTTTTTAATCTGAAATATGAAAATGTGCTTTATTTTCATCTTATTTTGTCTTTTTTTAAATAAAAAATTTCAAAATAACCTTGTTTTACTTGATATTTTGTCTTTTTTAATCTGAAATATGAAAATGTGCTTTTTTTTCATCTTATTTTGACATTTGTCAATAAAAAATTTCAAAATAACCATGTTTCCCTTGATATTTTCTCTTTTTTTAATCTGAAATATGAAAATGTGCTTATTTTTCATCTTATTTTGTCTTTTTTTCAATAAAAAATTTCAAAATAACCTTGTTTCTTTTGATATTTTGTCTTTTTTAATCTGAAATATGAAAATGTGCTTTTTTTTCATCTTATTTTGTCGTTTTTCAATAAAAAATTTCAAAATAACCTTGTTTCCCTTGATATTTTCTCTGTTTTAATCTGAAATATGAAAATGTGCTTTATTTTCATTTTATTTTATCTTTTTCAATAAAAAATTTCAAAATAACCTTGTTTCCCTTGATATTTTCTCTTTTTTAATCTGAAATATGAAAATGTGCTTTATTTTCATTTTATTTTGTCTTTTTTCAATAAAAATTTTCAAAATAACCATGTTTCCCTTGATATTTTCTCTTATTTGATCTGAAATATGAAAATGTGCTTTATTTTCATTTTATTTTGTCTTTTTACAATAAAAAATTTCAAAATAACCTTGTTTCCCTTGATATTTTCTCTTTTTTAATCTGAAATATGAAAATGTGCTTTTTTTCTTCTTATTTTGTCTTTTTTCAACAAAAAATTTCAAAATAACATTGTTTCCCTTGATATTTTGTCTTTTTTAATCTGAAATATGAAAATGTGCATTTTTTTCATCTTATTTTGTCTTTTTTTCAATAAAAAATTTCAAAATAAACTTGTTTCCCTTGATATTTTCTCTTTTTTAATCTGAAATATGAAAATGTGTTTATTTTCATTTTATTTTGTCTTTTTTTAATAAAAACTTTCAAAATGGCCTTGTTTCCCTTGATATTTTCTTTTTTTTAATCTGAAATATGAAAATGTGCTTTATTTTCATCTTATTTTATCTTTTTCCAATAAAAACTTTCAAAGTAACCTTGTTTCCCTTGATATTTTGTCTTTTTTAATCTGAAATATGAAAATGTGCTTTTTTTTCATCTTATTTTGTCTTTTTCAATAAAAATTTCAAAATAACCTTGTTTCCCTGGATATTTTCTCTCTTTTAATCTGAAATATGAAAATGTGCTTTATTTTCATCTTATTTTGTTTTTTTTCAATAAAAACTTTCAAAATAACCTTGTTTCCCTTTATATTTTCTCTGTTTTAATCTGAAATATGAAAATGTGCTTATTTTTCATCTTATTTTGTCTTTTTTCAATAAAAAATTTCAAAATAACCTTGTTTCTTTTGATATTTTGTCTTTTTTAATCTGAAATATGAAAATGTGCTTTTTTTTCATCTTATTTTGTCGTTTTTCAATAAAAAATTTCAAAATAACCTTGTTTCCCTTGATATTTTCTCTTTTTTAATCTGAAATATGAAAATGTGCTTTATTTTCATTTTATTTTGTCTTTTTTCAATAAAAACTTTCAAAATGGCCTTGTTTCCCCTGGATATTTTCTTTTTTTTTTAATCTGAAATATGAAAATGTGCTTTATTTTCATCTTATTTTATCTTTTTCCAATAAAAACTTTCAAAGTAACCTTGTTTCCCTTGATATTTTGTCTTTTTTAATCTGAAATATGAAAATGTGCATTTTTTTCATCTTATTTTGTCTTTTTTCAATAAAAAATTTCAAAATAACCTTGTTTCCCTGGATATTTTCTCTTTTAATCTGAAATATGAAAATGTGCTTTATTTTCATTTTATTTTGTCTTTTTTCAATAAAAACGTACAAAATAACCTTGTTTCCCTTGATATTTTCTCTTTTTTAATCTGAAATATGAAAATGTGGTTTTTTTCATCTTATTTTGTTTTTTTCAATAAAAATCTTCAAAATAACCTTGTTTCTTTGATATTTTCTCTTTTTTAATCTGAAATATGAAAATGTGCTTTTTTTTCACCTTATTTTGTTTTTTTTTCAATAAAAACTTTCAAAATAACCTTGTTTCCCTTGATATTTTCTCTTTTTTAATCTGAAATATGAAAATGTTCTTTATTTTCATCTTATTTTGTCTTTTTTAAATAAAAAATTTCAAAATAACCTTGTTTCCCTTGATATTTTCTCTTTTTAATCTGAAATATGAAAATGTGCTTTATTTTCATCTTATTTTGTCTTTTTTCAAAAAAAAATTCAAAATAACATTGTTTCCCTTGACATTTTCTCTTTTTTAATCTGAAATATGAAAATGTACTTTTTTTCTATCTTATGATGTGCTTTTTTCAATAAAAATTTTCAAAATAACATTGATTCCCTTGATATTTTCTCTTTTTTAATCTGAAATATGAAAATGTGCTTTATTTTCATCTTATTTTGTCTTTTTTAAATAAAAAATTTCAAAATAACCTTGTTTTACTTGATATTTTGTCTTTTTTAATCTGAAATATGAAAATGTGCTTTTTTTTCATCTTATTTTGACATTTGTCAATAAAAAATTTCAAAATAACCATGTTTCCCTTGATATTTTCTCTTTTTTAATCTGAAATATGAAAATGTGCTTATTTTTCATCTTATTTTGTCTTTTTTCAATAAAAATTTCAAAATAACCTTGTTTCTTTTGATATTTTGTCTTTTTTAATCTGAAATATGAAAATGTGCTTTTTTTTTCATCTTATTTTGTCGTTTTTCAATAAAAAATTTCAAAATAACCTTGTTTCCCTTGATATTTTCTCTGTTTTAATCTGAAATATGAAAATGTGCTTTATTTTCATTTTATTTTATCTTTTTTCAATAAAAAATTTCAAAATAACCTTGTTTCCCTTGATATTTTCTCTTTTTTAATCTGAAATATGAAAATGTGCTTTATTTTCATTTTATTTTTGTCTTTTTTCAATAAAAATTTTCAAAATAACCATGTTTCCCTTGATATTTTTCTCTTATTTGATCTGAAATATGAAAATGTGCTTTATTTTCATTTTATTTTGTCTTTTTACAATAAAAAATTTCAAAATAACCTTGTTTCCCTTGATATTTTCTCTTTTTTTAATCTGAAATATGAAAATGTGCTTTTTTTCTTCTTATTTTGTCTTTTTTCAACAAAAAATTTCAAAATAACATTGTTTCCCTTGATATTTTGTCTTTTTTAATCTGAAATATGAAAATGTGCATTTTTTTCATCTTATTTTGTCTTTTTCAATAAAAAATTTCAAAATAAACTTGTTTCCCTTGATATTTTCTCTTTTTTTAATCTGAAATATGAAAATGTGCTTTATTTTCATTTTATTTTGTCTTTTTTTAATAAAAACTTTCAAAATGGCCTTGTTTCCCTTGATATTTTCTTTTTTTTAATCTGAAATATGAAAATGTGCTTTATTTTCATCTTATTTTATCTTTTTCCAATAAAAACTTTCAAAGTAACCTTGTTTCCCTTGATATTTTGTCTTTTTTAATCTGAAATATGAAAATGTGCTTTTTTTTCATCTTATTTTGTCTTTTTCAATAAAAATTTCAAAATAACCTTGTTTCCCTGGATATTTTCTCTCTTTTAATCTGAAATATGAAAATGTGCTTTATTTTCATCTTATTTTGTTTTTTTTCAATAAAAACTTTCAAAATAACCTTGTTTCCCTTTATATTTTCTCTGTTTTAATCTGAAATATGAAAATGTGCTTTATTTTCATCTTATTTTGTCTTTTTTCAATAAAAAATTTCAAAATAACCTTGTTTCCCTGGATATTTTCTCTTTTTTTAATCTGAAATATGAAAATGTGCTTTATTTTCATCTTATTTTGTCTTTTTTCAATAAAAAATTTCAAAATAACCTTGTTTCCCTTGATATTTTGTCTTTTTTAATCTGAAATATGAAAATGTGCTTTATTTTCATCTTATTTTGTCTTTTTTCAATAAAAACTTTCAAAATAAACTTGTTTCCCTTGATATTTTGTCTTTTTTAATGTGAAATATGAAAATGTGCTTTATTTTCATCTTATTTTGTCTTTTTTCAAAAAAAAATTCAAAATAACTTTGTTTCCCTTGACATTTTCTCTTTTTTAATCTGCAATATGAAAATGTGCTTTTTTTTCATCTTATTTTATCTTTTTCCAATAAAAACTTTCAAAATAACCTTGTTTCCCTTGATATTTTCTCTATTTTAATCTGAAATATGAAAATGTGCTTTTTTTTCATCTTATTTTGTCTTTTTTCAAAAAAAAAATTCAAAATAACTTTGTTTCCCTTGACATTTTCTCTTTTTTAATCTGAAAATGAAAATGTGCTTAATTTTTATCTTATTTTGTTTTTTTCAATAAAAAATTCAAAATAACCTTGTTTCCCTTGACAGTTTTCTCTTTTTGAATATGAAATATGAAAATGTGCTATTTTTCATCTTATTTTGTCTTTTTCCAATAAAAATTTTCAAAATAACCTTGTTTCTTTTGATATTTTCTCTTTTTTAATCTGAAATATGAAAATGTGCTTTTTTTTCATCTTCTTTTGTCTTTTCTCAATAAAAAATTTCAAAATAACCTTGTTTCCCTTGATATTTTCTCTGTTTTAATCTGAAATATGAAAATGTGCTTTATTTTCATTTTATTTTATCTTTTTTCAATAAAAAATTTCAAAATAACCTTGTTTCCCTTGATATTTTCTCTTTTTTAATCTGAAATATGAAAAGGTGCTTTATTTTCATCTTATTTTGTCTTTTTTCAATAAAAAATTTCAAAATAACCTTGTTTCCCTTGACATTTTCCTCTTTTTTAATATGAAATATGAAAATGTGCTTTTTTTTCATCTTATTTTGTCTTTTTTCAATAAAAATTTCAAAATAACCTTGTTTCCCTTGATATTTTGTCTTTTTTAATCTGAAATATGAAAATGTGCTTTTTTTTCATCTTATTTTGTCTTTTTTCAATAAAAAATTTCAAAATAACATTGTTTCCCTTGATATTTTGTCTTTTTTAATCTGAAATATGAAAATGTGCTTTTTTCATCTTATTTTGTCTTTTTTGAATAAAAAATTTCAAAATAAACTTGTTTCCCTTGATATTTTCTCTTTTTAATCTGAAATATGAAAATGTGCTTTATTTTCATCTTATTTTATCTTTTTTCAATAAAAACGTTCAAAATAACCTTGTTTCCCTTGATATTTTCTCTTTTTTTAATCTGAAATATGAAAATGTGCTTTTTTTCAACTTATTTTGTCTTTTTTCAATAAAAATCTTCAAAATAACCTTGTTTCTTTTGATATTTTCTCTTTTTTAATCTGAAATATGAAAATGTGCTTTTTTTCATCTTATTTTGTTTTTTTCAATAAAAACTTTCAAAATAACCTTGTTTCTTTTGATATTTTCTCTTTTTTAATCTGAAATATGAAAATGTGCTTTTTTTTCATCTTATGTTGTCTTTTTTCAATAAAAATTTTCAAAATAACCTTGTTTCCCTTGATATTTTCTCTGTTTTAATCTGAAATATGAAAATGTGCTTTATTTTCATTTTATTTTGTCTTATTTCAATAAAAAATTTCAAAATAACCTTGTTTCCCTTGATATTTTGTCTTTTTTAATCTGAAATATGAAAATGTGCTTTTTTTTCGTCTTATTTTGTCTTTTTTCAATAAAAAATTTCAAAATAAACTTGTTTCCCTTCATATTTTCTCTTTTTTAATCTGAAATATGAAAATGTGCTTTATTTTCATCTTATTTTGTCTTTTTTCAATAAAAACATTCAAAATAGCCTTGTTTCCCTTGATATTTTCTTTTTTTTAATCTGAAATATGAAAATGTGCTTTATTTTCATTTTATTTTGTCTTTTTTCAATAAAAACTTTCAAAATAGCCATGTTTCCCTTGATATTTTGTCTTTTTTAATCTGAAATATGAAAATGTGCTTTTTTTCATCTTATTTTGTCTTTTTCAATAAAAAATTTCAAAATAACCTTGTTTCCCTTGATATTTTCTCTTTTTTAATCTGAAATATGAAAATGTGCTTTATTTTCATTTTATTTTGTCTCTTTTCAATAAAAAATTTCAAAATAACCTTGTTTCTCTTGATATTTTCTCTTTTTTAATCTGAAATAAGAAAATGTGCTATTTTTTCATCTTATTTTGTCTTTTTGGAATAAAAAAATTTCAAAATAAACTTGATTCCCTTGATATTTTCTCTTTTTTAATCGGAAATATGAAAATGTGCTTTTTTTCATCTTATTTTGTCTTTTTTCAATAAAAATCTTCAAAATAACCTTGTTTCTTTTGATATTTTCTCTTTTATAATCTGAAATATGAAAATGTGCTTTTTTTTCATCATATTTTGTTTTTTTTTCAATAAAAACTTTCAAAATAACCTTGTTTCCCTTGATATTTTCTCTGTTTTAATCTGAAATATGAAAATGTGCTTTATTTTCATCTTATTTTGTCTTTTTTAAATAAAAAATTTCAAAATAACCTTGTTTCCCTTGATATTTTCTCTTTTTTTAATCTGAAATATGAAAATGTGCTTTATTTTCATTTTATTTTGTCTTTATTCAATAAAAAATTTCAAAATAATGTTGTTTCCCTGGATATTTTCTCTTTTTTAAGCTGAAATATGAAAATGTGCTTTATTTTCATCTTATTTTGTCTTTTTTCAATAAAAAATTTCAAAATAACATTGTTTCCCTTGATATTTTCCCTTTTTTAATCTGAAATATGAAAATGTGCTTTATTTTCATCTTATTTTGTCTTTTTTCAATAAAAACTTTCAAAATAAACTTGTTTCCCTTGATATTGTGTCTTTTTTAATGTGAAATATGAAAATGTGCTTTATTTTCATCTTATTTTGTCTTTTTTCAATAAAAACTTTCAAAATAACCTTGTTTCCCTTGATATTTTCTCTTTGTTAATCTGAAACATGAAAAGGTGCTTTATTTTCATCTTATTTTGTCTTTTTTCAAAAAAAAATTCAAAATAACTTTGTTTCCCTTGACATTTTCTCTTTTTTAATCTGAAATATCAAAATGTGATTTTTTTTCATCTTATGTTGTCTTTTTTCAATAAAAATTTTCAAAATAACCTTGATTCCCTTGATATTTTCTCTGTTTTAATCTGAAATATGAAAATGTGCTTTATTTTCATCTTATTTTGTCTTTTTTCAATAAAAAATTTCAAAATAACTTTGTTTCCCTTGATATTTTGTCTTTTTTAATCTGAAATATGAAAATGTGCTTTTTTTTCAACTTATTTTATCTTTTTTTCAATAAAAAATTTCAAAATAACCTTGTTTCCCTTGATATTTTGTCTTTTTAAATCTGAAATATGAAAATGTGCTTTATTTTCATTTTATTTTGTCTTTTTTCAATAAAAAATTTCAAAATAAACTTGTTTCCCTTGATATTTTCTCTTTTTTAATCTGAAATATGAAAATGTGCTTTATTTTCATTTTATTTTGTCATTTTTCAATAAAAACTTTCAAAATAGCCTTGTTTCCCTTGATATTTTCTTTTTTTTAATCTGAAATATTTAAAATGTGCTTTATTTTCATCTTATGTTGTCTTTTTTCAATAAAAACTTTCAAAATAACCTTGATTCCCTTGATATTTTTTCTGTTTTAATCTGAAATATGAAAATGTGCTTTATTTTCATTTTATTTTATCTTTTTTCAATAAAAAATTTCAAAATAACCTTGTTTCCCTTGATATTTTGTCTTTTTTAATCTGAAATATGAAAATGTGCTTTTTTTTCATCTTATTTTGTCTTTTTTCAATAAAAACTTTCAAAATAACCTTGTTTCCCTTGATATTTTCTCTTTTTTAATCTGAAATATGAAAATGTGCTTTATTTTCATTTTATTTTGTCTTTTTTCAATAAAAACTTACAAAATAGCCTTGTTTCCCTTGATATTTTCTTTTTTTTAATCTGAAATATGAAAATGTGCTTTATTTTCATCTTATTTTATCTTTTTCCAATAAAAACTTTCAAAATAACCTTGTTTCCCTTGATATTTTCTCTTTTTTTAATCTGAAATATGAAAATGTGCTTTATTTTCACCTTATTTTGTCTTTTTTTTCAATAAAAACTTTCAAAATAGCCTTGTTTCCCTTGATATTTTCTTTTTTTAATCTGAAATATTAAAATGTGCTTTATTTTCATCTTATTTTATCTTTTACCAATAAAAACTTTCAAAATAACCTTGTTTCCCTTGATATTTTGTCTTTTTTAATCTGAAATATGAAAATGTGCTTTATTTTCATCTTATTTTGTCTTTTTTCAATAAAAACGTTCAAAATAACCTTGTTTCCCTTGATATTTTCTCTTTTTTAATCTGAAATATGAAAATGTGTTTTTTTTCATCTTATTTTGTCTTTTTTCAATAAAAATCTTCAAAATAACCTTGTTTCTTTTGATATTTTCTCTTTTTTAATCTGAAATATGAAAATGTGCTTTTTTTTCATCTTATTTTGTTTTTTTTCTATAAAAACTTTCAAAATAACCTTGTTTCCCTTGATATTTTCTCTGTTTTAATCTGAAATATGAAAATGTGCTTTATTTTCATCTTATTTTGTCTTTTTTAAATAAAAAATTTCAAAATAACCTTGTTTCCCTTGATATTTTCTCTTTTTTAATCTGAAATATGAAAATGTGCTTTATTTTCATTTTATTTTCTCTTTTTTCAATAAAAAATTTCAAAATAACCTTGTTTCTTTGGATATTTTCTCTTTTTTTAAGCTGAAATATGAAAATGTGCTTTATTTTCATCTTATTTTGTATTTTTTCAATAAAAAAATTCAAAATAACTTTGTTTCCCTTGATATTTTGTCTTTTTTAATCTGAAATATGAAAATGTGCTTTATTTTCATCTTATTTTGTCTTTTTTCAATAAAAACTTTCAAAATAAACTTGTTTCCCTTGATATTTTGTCTTTTTAAATCTGAAATATGAAAATGTGCTTTTTTTTCATCTTATTTTGTCTTTTTTCAATAAAAAATTTCAAAAATGAACTTGTTTCCCTTGATATTTTCTCTTTTTTAATCTGAAATATGAAAATGTGCTTTATTTTCATTTTATTTTGTCTTTTTTCAATAAAAACTTTCAAAATAAACTTGTTTCCCTTGATATTTTGTCTTTTTTAATGTGAAATATGAAAATGTGCTTTATTTTCATCTTATTTTGTCTTTTTTCAATAAAAACTTTCAAAATAACATTGTTTCCCTTGATATTTTCTCTTTTTTAATCTGAAACATGAAAAGGTGCTTTATTTTCATCTTATTTTGTTTTTTTTAAAAAAAAAAATTCAAAATAACTTTGTTTCCCTTGACATTTTCTCTTTTTTAATCTGAAATATGAAAATGTGCTTTTTTTTCATCTTATGTTGTCTTTTTTCAATAAAAATTTTCAAAATAACCTTGATTCCCTTGATATTTTCTCTGTTTTAATCTGAAATATGAAAATGTGCTTTATTTTCATTTTATTTTATCTTTTTTCAATAAAAAATTTCAAAATAACCTTGTTTCCCTTGATATTTTGTCTTTTTTAATCTGAAATATGAAAATGTGCTTTTTTTTTCATCTTATTTTGTCTTTTTTCAATAAAAAATTTCAAAATAATCTTGTTTCCCTTGATATTTTCTCTTTTTTAATCTGAAATATGAAAATGTGCTTTATTTTCATTTTATTTTGTCTTTTTTCA
The DNA here is from genome assembly GCA_037127315.1 of Ascarosepion bandense. Classification (NCBI taxonomy): domain Eukaryota; kingdom Metazoa; phylum Mollusca; class Cephalopoda; order Sepiida; family Sepiidae; genus Ascarosepion; species Ascarosepion bandense. Next base: position 235,054 of record JBBBDQ010025003.1, read on the forward strand.
ATAAAAACTTTCAAAATAGCCTTGTTTCCCTTGATATTTTCTTTTTTTAATCTGAAATATTAAAATGTGCTTTATTTTCATCTTATTTTATCTTTTTCCAATAAAAACTTTCAAAATAACCTTGTTTCCCTTGATATTTTCTCTTTTTTTAATCTGAAATATGAAAATGTGCTTTTTTTCATCTTATTTTGTCTTTTTTCAATAAAAATTTCAAAATAACCTTGTTTCCCTTGATATTTTCTCTTTTTTAATCTGAAATATGAAAATGTGCTTTATTTTCATTTTATTTTGTCTTTTTTCAATAAAAATTTCAAAATAACCTTGTTTCTTTTGATATTTTCTCTTTTTTTAATCTGAAATAAGAAAATGTGCTATTTTTTCATCTTATTTTGTCTTTTTTGAATAAAAAATTTCAAAATAAACTTGATTCCCTTGATATTTTCTCTTTTTTAATCTGAAATATGAAAATGTGCTTTATTTTCATCTTATTTTGTCTTTTTTCATTAAAAACGTTCAAAATAACCTTGTTTCCCTTGATATTTTCTCTTTTGTAATCTGAAATATGAAAATCTGTTTTTTTTCATCTTATTTTGTCTTTTTTCAATAAAAATCTTCAAAATAACCTTGTTTGTTTTGATACTTTCTCTTTTTTAATCTGAAATATGAAAATGTGCTTTATTTTCATCTTATTTTGTTTTTTTTCAATAAAAACTTTCAAAATAACCTTGTTTCCCTTGGATATTTTCTCTGTTTTAATCTGAAATATGAAAATGTGCTTTATTTTCATCTTATTTTGTCTTTTTTAAATAAAAAATTTCAAAATAACCTTGTTTCCCTTGATATTTTCTCTTTTTTAATCTGAAATATGAAAATGTGCTTTATTTTCATCTTATTTTGTCTTTTTTAAATAAAAAATTTCAAAATAACCTTGTTTCCCTTGATATTTTCTCTTTTTTTAATCTGAAATATGAAAATGTGCTTTATTTTCATTTTATTTTGTCTTTTTTCAATAAAAAATTTCAAAATAATGTTGTTTCCCTGGATATTTTCTCTTTTTTAAGCTGAAATATGAAAATGTGCTTTATTTTCATCTTATTTTGTCTTTTTTCAATAAAAAATTTCAAAATAACATTGTTTCCCTTGATATTTTCTCTTTTTTAATCTGAAATATGAAAATGTGCTTTATTTTCATCTTATTTTGTCTTTTTTCAATAAAAACTTTCAAAATAAACTTGTTTCCCTTGATATTGTGTCTTTTTTAATGTGAAATATGAAAATGTGCTTTATTTTCATCTTATTTTGTCTTTTTTCAATAAAAACTTTCAAAATAACCTTGTTTCCCTTGATATTTTCTCTTTGTTAATCTGAAACATGAAAAGGTGCTTTATTTTCATCTTATTTTGTCTTTTTTCAAAAAAAAAAATTCAAAATAACTTTGTTTCCCTTGACATTTTCTCTTTTTTAATCTGAAATATCAAAATGTGATTTTTTTTCATCTTATGTTGTCTTTTTTCAATAAAAATTTTCAAAATAACCTTGATTCCCTTGATATTTTCTCTGTTTTAATCTGAAATATGAAAATGTGCTTTATTTTCATCTTATTTTGTCTTTTTTCAATAAAAAATTTCAAAATAACTTTGTTTCCCTTGATATTTTGTCTTTTTTAATCTGAAATATGAAAATGTGCTTTTTTTTCAACTTATTTTATCTTTTTTCAATAAAAAATTTCAAAATAACCTTGTTTCCCTTGATATTTTGTCTTTTTAAATCTGAAATATGAAAATGTGCTTTATTTTCATTTTATTTTGTCTTTTTTCAATAAAAAATTTCAAAATAAACTTGTTTCCCTTGATATTTTCTCTTTTTTTAATCTGAAATATGAAAATGTGCTTTATTTTCATTTTATTTTGTCATTTTTCAATAAAAACTTTCAAAATAGCCTTGTTTCCCTTGATATTTTCTTTTTTTTAATCTGAAATATTTAAAATGTGCTTTATTTTCATCTTATGTTGTCTTTTTTTCAATAAAAACTTTCAAAATAACCTTGATTCCCTTGATATTTTTTCTGTTTTAATCTGAAATATGAAAATGTGCTTTATTTTCATTTTATTTTATCTTTTTTCAATAAAAAATTTCAAAATAACTTTGTTTCCCTTGATATTTTCTTTTTTTTTAATCTGAAATATTAAAATGTGCTTTATTTTCATCTTATTTTATCTTTTACCAATAAAAACTTTCAAAATAACCTTGTTTCCCTTGATATTTTGTCTTTTTTAATCTGAAATATGAAAATGTGCTTTATTTTCATCTTATTTTGTCTTTTTTCAATAAAAACGTTCAAAATAACCTTGTTTCCCTTGATATTTTCTCTTTTTTTAATCTGAAATATGAAAATGTGTTTTTTTTCATCTTATTTTGTCTTTTTTCAATAAAAATCTTCAAAATAACCTTGTTTCTTTTGATATTTTCTCTTTTTTAATCTGAAATATGAAAATGTGCTTTTTTTTCATCTTATTTTGTTTTTTTTCTATAAAAACTTTCAAAATAACCTTGTTTCCCTTGATATTTTCTCTGTTTTAATCTGAAATATGAAAATGTGCTTTATTTTCATCTTATTTTGTCTTTTTTAAATAAAAAATTTCAAAATAACCTTGTTTCCCTTGATATTTTCTCTTTTTTAATCTGAAATATGAAAATGTGCTTTATTTTCATTTTATTTTCTCTTTTTTCAATAAAAAATTTCAAAATAACCTTGTTTCTTTGGATATTTTCTCTTTTTTAAGCTGAAATATGAAAATGTGCTTTATTTTCATCTTATTTTGTATTTTTTCAATAAAAAAATTCAAAATAACTTTGTTTCCCTTGATATTTTGTCTTTTTTAATCTGAAATATGAAAATGTGCTTTATTTTCATCTTATTTTGTCTTTTTTCAATAAAAACTTTCAAAATAAACTTGTTTCCCTTGATATTTTGTCTTTTTAAATCTGAAATATGAAAATGTGCTTTTTTTTCATCTTATTTTGTCTTTTTTCAATAAAAAATTTCAAAAATGAACTTGTTTCCCTTGATATTTTCTCTTTTTTAATCTGAAATATGAAAATGTGCTTTATTTTCATTTTATTTTGTCTTTTTTCAATAAAAACTTTCAAAATAAACTTGTTTCCCTTGATATTTTGTCTTTTTCAATGTGAAATATGAAAATGTGCTTTATTTTCATCTTATTTTGTCTTTTTTCAATAAAAACTTTCAAAATAACATTGTTTCCCTTGATATTTTCTCTTTTTTAATCTGAAACATGAAAAGGTGCTTTATTTTCATCTTATTTTGTTTTTTTAAAAAAAAAATTCAAAATAACTTTGTTTCCCTTGACATTTTCTCTTTTTTAATCTGAAATATGAAAATGTGCTTTTTTTTCATCTTATGTTGTCTTTTTTCAATAAAAATTTTCAAAATAACCTTGATTCCCTTGATATTTTCTCTGTTTTAATCTGAAATATGAAAATGTGCTTTATTTTCATTTTATTTTATCTTTTTTCAATAAAAAATTTCAAAATAACCTTGTTTCCCTTGATATTTTGTCTTTTTTAATCTGAAATATGAAAATGTGCTTTTTTTTCATCTTATTTTGTCTTTTTTCAATAAAAAATTTCAAAATAATCTTGTTTCCCTTGATATTTTCTCTTTTTTAATCTGAAATATGAAAATGTGCTTTATTTTCATTTTATTTTGTCTTTTTTCAATAAAAACTTTCAAAATAGCCTTGTTTCCCTTGATATTTTCTTTTTTTTAATCTGAAATATTAAAATGTGCTTTATTTTCATCTTATTTTATCTTTTTCCAATAAAAACTTTCAAAATAACCTTGTTTCCCTTGATATTTTGTCTTTTTTAATCTGAAATATGAAAATGTGCTTTTTTTCATCTTATTTTGTCTTTTTTCAATAAAAATTTCAAAATAACCTTGTTTCCCTTGATATTTTCTCTTTTTTAATCTGAAATATGAAAATGTGCTTTATTTTCATTTTATTTTGTCTTTTTTCAATAAAAAATTTCAAAATAACCTTGTTTCTTTTGATATTTCCTCTTTTTTAATCTGAAATAAGAAAATGTGCTATTTTTTCATCTTATTTTGTCTTTTTTGAATAAAAAATTTCAAAATAAACTTGATTCCCTTGATATTTTCTCTTTTTTAATCTGAAATATGAAAATGTGCTTTATTTTCATCTTATTTTGTCTTTTTTCAATAAAAACGTTCAAAATAACCTTGTTTCCCTTGATATTTTCTCTTTTGTAATCTGAAATATGAAAATCTGTTTTTTTTCATCTTATTTTGTCTTTTTTAAATAAAAAATTTCAAAATAACCTTGTTTCCCTTGATATTTTCTCTTTTTTAATCTGAAATATGAAAATGTGCTTTATTTTCATTTTATTTTGTCTTTTTTCAATAAAAAATTTCAAAATAATCTTGTTTCCCTGGATATTTTCTCTTTTTTAAGCTGAAATATGAAAATGTGCTTTATTTTCATCTTATTTTGTATTTTTTCAATAAAAAATTTCAAAATAACCTTGTTTCCCTTGATATTTTCTCTTTTTTAATCTGAAATATGAAAATGTGCTTTATTTTCATCTTATTTTGTCTTTTTTCAATAAAAACTTTCAAAATAAACTTGTTTCCCTTGATATTTTGTCTTTTTTAATGTGAAATATGAAAATGTGCTTTATTTTCATCTTATTTTGTCTTTTTTCAATAAAAACTTTCAAAATAACCTTGTTTCCCTTGATATTTTCTCTTTGTTAATCTGAAACATGAAAAGGTGCTTTATTTTCATCTTATTTTGTCTTTTTTCAAAAAAAAAATTCAAAATAACTTTGTTTCCCTTGACATTTTCTCTTTTTTAATCTGAAATATCAAAATGTGATTTTTTTTCATCTTATGTTGTCTTTTTTCAATAAAAATTTTCAAAATAACCTTGATTCCCTTGATATTTTCTCTGTTTTAATCTGAAATATGAAAATGTGCTTTATTTTCATCTTATTTTGTCTTTTTTAAATAAAAAATTTCAAAATAACCTTGTTTCCCTGGATATTTTGTCTTTTTTAATCTGAAATATCAAAATGTGCTTTATTTTCATCTTATTTTGTCTTTTTTCAATAAAAAATTTCAAAATAACCTTGTTTCTCTTGATATTTTCTCTTTTTTAATCTGAAATAAGAAAATGTGCTATTTTTTCATCTTATTTTGTCTTTTTTGAATAAAAAATTTCAAAATAAACTTGATTCCCTTGATATTTTCTCTTTTTTTAATCTGAAATATGAAAATGTGCTTTATTTTCATCTTATTTTGTCTGTTTTCAATAAAAACGTTCAAAATAACCTTGTTTCCCTTGATATTTTCTCTTTTTTAATCTGAAATATGAAAATGTGCTTTTTTTCATCTTATTTTGTCTTTTTCAATAAAAATCTTCAAAATAACCTTGTTTGTTTTGATACTTTCTCTTTTTTAATCTGAAATATGAAAATGTGCTTTATTTTCATCTTATTTTGTTTTTTTTCAATAAAAACTTTCAAAATAACCTTGTTTCCCTTGATATTTTCTCTGTTTTAATCTGAAATATGAAAATGTGCTTTATTTTCATCTTATTTTGTCTTTTTTAAATAAAAAATTTCAAAATAACCTTGTTTCCCTTGATATTTTCTCTTTTTTAATCTGAAATATTAAAATGTGCTTTATTTTCATCTTATTTTATCTTTTTCCAATTAAAACTTTCAAAATAACCTTGTTTCCCTTGATATTTTGTCTTTTTTAATCTGAAATATGAAAATGTGCTTTTTTTTCATCTTATTTTGTCTTTTTTCAATAAAAAATTTCAAAATAACCTTGTTTCCCTTGATATTTTCTCTTTTTTAATCTGAAATATCAAAATGTGATTTTTTTTCATCTTATGTTGTCTTTTTTCAATAAAAATTTTCAAAATAACCTTGATTCCCTTGATATTTTCTCTGTTTTAATCTGAAATATGAAAATGTGCTTTATTTTCATCTTATTTTGTCTTTTTTAAATAAAAAATTTCAAAATAACCTTGTTTCCCTGGATATTTTCTCTTTTTTAATCTGAAATATGAAAATGTGCTTTATTTTCATCTTATTTTGTCTTTTTTCAATAAAAAATTTCAAAATAACCTTGTTTCTCTTGACATTTTCTCTTTTTTAATCTGAAATAAGAAAATGTGCTATTTTTTCATCTTATTTTGTCTTTTTTGAATAAAAATTTCAAAATAAACTTGATTCCCTTGATATTTTCTCTTTTTTAATCTGAAATATGAAAATGTGCTTTATTTTCATCTTATTTTGTCTTTTTTCAATAAAAAATTTCAAAATAACCTTGTTTCCCTGGATATTTTCTCTTTTTTAAGCTGAAATATGAAAATGTGCTTTATTTTCATCTTATTTTGTCTTTTTTCAATAAAAAATTTCAAAATAACCTTGTTTCCCTTGATATTTTGTCTTTTTTAATCTGAAATATGAAAATGTGCTTTATTTTCATCTTATTTTGTCTTTTTTCAATAAAAACTTTCAAAATAAACTTGTTTCCCTTGATATTTTGTCTTTTTTAATGTGAAATATGAAAATGTGCTTTTATTTTCACCTTATTTTGTCTTTTTTCAATAAAAACTTTCAAAATAACCTTGTTTCCCTTGATATTTTCTCTTTGTTAATCTGAAACATGAATAGGTGCTTTATTTTCATCTTATTTTGTCTTTTTTCAAAAAAAAAATTCAAAATAACTTTGTTTCCCTTGACATTTTCTCTTTTTTAATCTGAAATATCAAAATGTGATTTTTTTTCATCTTATGTTGTCTTTTTTCAATAAAAATTTTCAAAATAACCTTGATTCCCTTGATATTTTCTCTGTTTTAATCTGAAATATGAAAATGTGCTTTATTTTCATCATATTTTGTCTTTTTTAAATAAAAAATTTCAAAATAACCTTGTTTCCCTGGATATTTTCTCTTTTTAAATCTGAAATATGAAAATGTGCTTTATTTTCATCTTATTTTGTCTTTTCTCAATAAAAAATTTCAAAATAACTTAGTTTCCCTTGATATTTTGACTTTTTAAATCTGAAATATGAAAATGTGCTTTTTTTTCATCTTATTTTGTCTTTTTTCAATAAAAAATTTCAACATAAACTTGTTTCCCTTGATATTTTCTCTTTTTTAATCTGAAATATGAAAATGTGCTTTATTTTCATTTTATTTTGTCTTTTTTCAATAAAAACTTTCAACATAGCCATGTTTCCCTTGATATTTTATTTTTTTTAATCTGAAATATGAAAATGTGCTTTATTTTCATCTTATTTTATCTTTTTCCAATAAAAACTTTCAAAATAACCTTGTTTCCCTTGATATTTTCTCTTTTTTAATCTGAAATATGAAAATGTGCTTTTTTTTCATCTTATGTTGTCTTTTTTCAATAAAAATTTTCAAAATAACCTTGATTCCCTTGATATTTTCTCTGTTTTAATCTGAAATATGAAAATGTGCTTTTTTTTCATCTTATGTTGTCTTTTTTCAATAAAAATTTTCAAAATAACCTTGATTCCCTTGATATTTTCTCTGTTTTAATCTGAAATATGAAAATGTGCTTTATTTTCATTTTATTTTATCTTTTTTCAATAAAAACTTTCAAAATAACCTTGTTTCCCTTGATATTTTGTCTTTTTTAATCTGAAATATGAAAATGTGCATTTTTTTCATCTTATTTTGTCTTTTTTCAATAAAAAATTTGAAAATAACCTTGTTTCCCTTGATATTTTCTCTTTTTTAATCTGAAATATGAAAATGTGCTTTATTTTCATTTTATTTTGTCTTTTTCAATAAAAAATTTCAAAATAACCTTGTTTCTTTTGATATTTTCTCTTTTTTTAATCTGAAATAAGAAAATGTGCTATTTTTTCATCTTATTTTGTCTTTTTTCAATAAAAAATTTCAAAATAAACTTGATTCCCTTGATATTTTCTCTTTTTTAATCTGAAATATGAAAATGTGCTTTATTTTCATCTTATTTTGTCTTTTTTCAATAAAAACGTTCAAAATAACCTTGTTTCCCTTGATATTTTCTCTTTTGTAATCTGAAATATGAAAATCTGTTTTTTTTCATCTTATTTTGTCTTTTTTAAATAAAAAATTTCAAAATAACCTTGTTTCCCTTGATATTTTCTCTTTTTTAATCTGAAATATGAAAATGTGCTTTATTTTCATTTTATTTTGTCTTTTTTCAATAAAAAATTTCAAAATAATCTTGTTTCCCTGGATATTTTCTCTTTTTTAAGCTGAAATATGAAAATGTGCTTTATTTTCATCTTATTTTGTATTTTTTCAATAAAAAATTTCAAAATAACCTTGTTTCCCTTGATATTTTCTCTTTTTTAATCTGAAATATGAAAATGTGCTTTATTTTCATCTTATTTTGTCTTTTTTCAATAAAAACTTTCAAAATAAACTTGTTTCCCTTGATATTTTGTCTTTTTTAATGTGAAATATGAAAATGTGCTTTATTTTCATCTTATTTTGTCTTTTTTTCAATAAAAACTTTCAAAATAACCTTGTTTCCCTTGATATTTTCTCTTTGTTAATCTGAAACATGAAAAGGTGCTTTATTTTCATCTTATTTTGTCTTTTTCAAAAAAAAATTCAAAATAACTTTGTTTCCCTTGACATTTTCTCTTTTTTAATCTGAAATATCAAAATGTGATTTTTTTTCATCTTATGTTGTCTTTTTTCAATAAAAATTTTCAAAATAACCTTGATTCCCTTGATATTTTCTCTGTTTTAATCTGAAATATGAAAATGTGCTTTATTTTCATCTTATTTTGTCTTTTTTAAATAAAAAATTTCAAAATAACCTTGTTTCCCTGGATATTTTGTCTTTTTTAATCTGAAATATCAAAATGTGCTTTATTTTCATCTTATTTTGTCTTTTTTCAATAAAAAATTTCAAAATAACCTTGTTTCTCTTGATATTTTCTCTTTTTTAATCTGAAATAAGAAAATGTGCTATTTTTTCATCTTATTTTGTCTTTTTTGAATAAAAAATTTCAAAATAAACTTGATTCCCTTGATATTTTCTCTTTTTTAATCTGAAATATGAAAATGTGCTTTATTTTCATCTTATTTTGTCTGTTTTCAATAAAAACGTTCAAAATAACCTTGTTTCCCTTGATATTTTCTCTTTTTTAATCTGAAATATGAAAATGTGCTTTTTTTCATCCTATTTTGTCTTTTTCAATAAAAATCTTCAAAATAACCTTGTTTGTTTTGATACTTTCTCTTTTTTAATCTGAAATATGAAAATGTGCTTTATTTTCATCTTATTTTGTTTTTTTTCAATAAAAACTTTCAAAATAACCTTGTTTCCCTTGATATTTTCTCTGTTTTAATCTGAAATATGAAAATGTGCTTTATTTTCATCTTATTTTGTCTTTTTTAAATAAAAAATTTCAAAATAACCTTGTTTCCCTTGATATTTTCTCTTTTTTAATCTGAAATATTAAAATGTGCTTTATTTTCATCTTATTTTATCTTTTTCCAATTAAAACTTTCAAAATAACCTTGTTTCCCTTGATATTTTGTCTTTTTTAATCTGAAATATGAAAATGTGCTTTTTTTTCATCTTATTTTGTCTTTTTTCAATAAAAAATTTCAAAATAACCTTGTTTCCCTTGATATTTTCTCTTTTTTAATCTGAAATATCAAAATGTGATTTTTTTTCATCTTATGTTGTCTTTTTTCAATAAAAATTTTCAAAATAACCTTGATTCCCTTGATATTTTCTCTGTTTTAATCTGAAATATGAAAATGTGCTTTATTTTCATCTTATTTTGTCTTTTTTAAATAAAAAATTTCAAAATAACCTTGTTTCCCTGGATATTTTCTCTTTTTTAATCTGAAATATGAAAATGTGCTTTATTTTCATCTTATTTTGTCTTTTTTCAATAAAAATTTCAAAATAACCTTGTTTCTCTTGACATTTTCTCTTTTTTAATCTGAAATAAGAAAATGTGCTATTTTTTCATCTTATTTTGTCTTTTTTGAATAAAAAATTTCAAAATAAACTTGATTCCCTTGATATTTTCTCTTTTTTAATCTGAAATATGAAAATGTGCTTTATTTTCATCTTATTTTGTCTTTTTTCAATAAAAAATTTCAAAATAACCTTGTTTCCCTGGATATTTTCTCTTTTTTTAAGCTGAAATATGAAAATGTGCTTTATTTTCATCTTATTTTGTCTTTTTTCAATAAAAAATTTCAAAATAACCTTGTTTCCCTTGATATTTTGTCTTTTTTAATCTGAAATATGAAAATGTGCTTTATTTTCATCTTATTTTGTCTTTTTTCAATAAAAACTTTCAAAATAAACTTGTTTCCCTTGATATTTTGTCTTTTTTAATGTGAAATATGAAAATGTGCTTTATTTTCACCTTATTTTGTCTTTTTTCAATAAAAACTTTCAAAATAACCTTGTTTCCCTTGATATTTTCTCTTTGTTAATCTGAAACATGAATAGGTGCTTTATTTTCATCTTATTTTGTCTTTTTTCAAAAAAAAAATTCAAAATAACTTTGTTTCCCTTGACATTTTCTCTTTTTTAATCTGAAATATCAAAATGTGATTTTTTTTCATCTTATGTTGTCTTTTTTCAATAAAAATTTTCAAAATAACCTTGATTCCCTTGATATTTTCTCTGTTTTAATCTGAAATATGAAAATGTGCTTTATTTTCATCTTATTTTGTCTTTTTTAAATAAAAAATTTCAAAATAACCTTGTTTCCCTGGATATTTTCTCTTTTTAAATCTGAAATATGAAAATGTGCTTTATTTTCATCTTATTTTGTCTTTTCTCAATAAAAATTTCAAAATAACTTAGTTTCCCTTGATATTTTGACTTTTTAAATCTGAAATATGAAAATGTGCTTTTTTTTCATCTTATTTTGTCTTTTTTCAATAAAAAATTTCAACATAAACTTGTTTCCCCTTGATATTTTCTCTTTTTTAATCTGAAATATGAAAATGTGCTTTATTTTCATTTTATTTTGTCTTTTTTCAATAAAAACTTTCAACATAGCCATGTTTCCCTTGATATTTTATTTTTTTTTAATCTGAAATATGAAAATGTGCTTTATTTTCATCTTATTTTATCTTTTTCCAATAAAAACTTTCAAAATAACCTTGTTTCCCTTGATATTTTCTCTTTTTTAATCTGAAATATGAAAATGTGCTTTTTTTTTCATCTTATGTTGTCTTTTTTCAATAAAAATTTTCAAAATAACCTTGATTCCCTTGATATTTTCTCTGTTTTAATCTGAAATATGAAAATGTGCTTTATTTTCATTTTATTTTATCTTTTTTCAATAAAAACTTTCAAAATAACCTTGTTTCCCTTGATATTTTGTCTTTTTTAATCTGAAATATGAAAATGTGCATTTTTTTCATCTTATTTTGTCTTTTTTCAATAAAAAATTTGAAAATAACCTTGTTTCCCTTGATATTTTCTCTTTTTTAATCTGAAATATGAAAATGCTTTATTTTCATTTTATTTTGTCTTTTTTCAATAAAAAATTTCAAAATAACCTTGTTTCTTTTGATATTTTCTCTTTTTTAATCTGAAATAAGAAAATGTGCTATTTTTTCATCTTATTTTGTCTTTTTTCAATAAAAAATTTCAAAATAAACTTGATTCCCTTGATATTTTCTCTTTTTTTAATCTGAAATATGAAAATGTGCTTTATTTTCATCTTATTTTGTCTTTTTTCAATAAAAACGTTCAAAATAACCTTGTTTCCCTTGATATTTTCCCTTTTTTAATCTGAAATATGAAAATGTGCTTTTTTTCATGTTATTTTGTCTTTTTTTCAATAAAAATCTTCAAATTAACCTTGTTTCTTTTGATATTTTCTTTTCTTTTTTAATCTGAAATATGAAAATGTGCTTTTTTTTATCTTATTTTGTTTTTTTTCAATAAAAACTTTCAAAATAACCTTGTTTCCCTTGATATTTTGTCTTTTTTAATCTGAAATATGAAAATGTGCTTTATTTTCATCTTATTTTGTCTTTTTAAATAAAAAATTTCAAAATAACCTTGTTTCCCTTGATATTTTCTCTTTTTTAATCTGAAATATGAAAATGTGCTTTATTTTCATTTTATTTTCTGTTTTCAATAAAAAATTTCAAAATAACCTTGTTTCCCTGGATATTTTCTCTTTTTTTAAGCTGAAATATGAAAATGTGCTATTTTTTCATCTTATTTTGTCTTTTTCAATAAAAAATTTCAAAATAACCTTGTTTCCCTTGATATTTTGTCTATTTTAATCTGAAATATGAAAATGTGCTTTATTTTCATCTTATTTTGTCTTTTTTCAATAAAAACTTTCAAAATAAACTTGTTTCCCTTGATATTTTGTCTTATTTAATGTGAAACATGAAAATGTGTTTTATTTTCATCTTATTTTGTCTTTTTTCAACAAAAACGTTCAAAATAACCATGTTTCCCTTGATATTTTCTCTTTGTTAATCTGAAACATGAAAAGGTGCTTTATTTTCATCTTATTTTGTCTTTTTTCAAAAAAAAAATTCAAAATAACTTTGTTTCCCTTGACATTTTCTCTTTTTTAATCTGAAATATCAAAATGTGATTTTTTTTCATCTTATGTTGTCTTTTTTCAATAAAAATTTTCAAAATAACCTTGATTCCGGTGATATTTTCTCTGTTTTAATCTGAAATATGAAAATGTGCTTTATTTTCACCTTATTTTGTCTTTTTTAAATAAAAAATTTCAAAATAACCTTGTTTCCCTGGATATTTTCTCTTTTTTAATCTGAAATATGAAAATGTGCTTTATTTTCATCTTATTTTGTCTTTTTTCAATAAAAAATTTCAAAATAACTTTGTTTCCCTTGATATTTTGTCTTTTTTAATCTGAAATATGAAAATGTGCTTTTTTTTCATCTTCTTTTATCTTTTTTCAATGAAAAATTTCAAAATAACATTGTTTCCCTTGATATTTTGTCTTTTTAAATCTGAAATATGAAAATGTGCTTTTTTTTCATCTTATTTTGTCTTTTTTCAATAAAAAATTTCAAAATAAACTTGTTTCCCTTGATATTTTCTCTTTTTTAATCTGAAATATGAAAATGTGCTTTATTTTCATTTTATTTTGTCTTTTTTCAATAAAAACTTTCAAAATAGCCTTGTTTCCCTTGATATTTTCTTTTTTTTAATCTGAAATATGAAAATGTGCTTTATTTTCATCTTATTTTATCTTTTTCCAATAAAAACTTTCAAAATAACCTTGTTTCCCTTGATATTTTCTCTTTTTTAATCTGAAATATGAAAATGTGCTTTATTTTCATCTTATTTTGTCCTTTTTCAATAAAAAATTTCAAAATAACCTTGTTTGCCTTGATATTTTCTCTTTTTTAAACTGAAAAAAGAAAATGTGCTTTATTTTCATCTTATTTTGTTTTTTTCAATAAAAAATTTCAAAATAACCTTGTTTCCCTTGACATTTTTCTCTTTTTTTAATCTGAAATATGAAAATGTGCTTTTTTTTCATCGTATTTTGTCTTTTTTTCAATAAAAATTTTCAAAATAACCTTGTTCCTTTTGATATTTTCTCATTTTTAATCTGAAATATGAAAATGTGCTTTTTTTTTCATCTTATTTTGTTTTTTTTCAATAAAAACTTTCAAAATAACATTGTTTCCCTTGATATTTTCTTTTTTTTAATCTGAAATATGAAAATGTGCTTTATTTTCATCTTATTTTATCTTTTTCCAATAAAAACTTTCAAAATAACCTTGTTTCCCTTGATATTTTGTCTTTTTTAATCTGAAATATGAAAATGTGCTTTTTTTTCATCTTATTTTGTCTTTTTTCAATAAAAAAATTTCAAAATAACCTTGTTTCCCTTTGATATTTTCTCTTTTTTAATCTGAAATATGAAAATGTGCTTTATTTTCATTTTTTTTTGTCTTTTTTAAATAAAAAATTTCAAAATAACCTTGTTTCCCTTGATATTTTCTCTTTTTTAATCTGAAATATGAAAATGTGCTTTATTTTCATTTTATTTTGTCTTTTTTCAATAAAAAATTTCAAAATAACCTTGTTTCCCTGGATATTTTCTCTGTTTTAATCTGAAATATGAAAATGTGCTTTATTTTCATCTTATTTTGTCTTTTTTAAATAAAAAATTTCAAAATAACCTTGTTTCCCTTGATATTTTCTCTTTTTTAATCTGAAATATGAAAATGTGCTTTATTGTCATTTTATTTTGTCTTTATTCAATAAAAAATTTCAAAATAACCTTGTTTCCCTGGATATTTTCTCTTTTTTAATCTGAAATATGAAAATGTGCTTTATTTTCATCTTATTTTGTCTTTTTTCAATAAAAAAATTTCAAAATAACATTGTTTCCCTTGATATTTTGTCTTTTTTAATCTGAAATATGAAAATGTGATTATTTTCATCTTATTTTGTCTTTTTTCAATAAAAAATTTCAAAATAACCTTGTTTCCCTTGATATTTTCTCTTTTTTTAATCTGAAATATGAAAATGTGCTTTATTTTCATTTTATTTTGTCTTTTTCAATAAAAAATTTCAAAATAACCTTGTTACCCTGGATATTTTGTCTTTTTTGATCTGAAATATGAAAATGTGCTTTATTTTCATCTTATTTTGTCTTTTTTCAATAAAAAATTTCAAAATAACCTTGTTTCCCTGATATTTTCTCTTTTTTAATCTGAAATATGAAAATGTGCTTTTTTTCATCTTATTTTGTCTTTTTTCAATAAAAAATTTCAAAATAACATTGTTTCCCATGATATTTTGTCTTTTTTAATCTGAAATATGAAAATGTGCTTTATTTTCATCTTATTTTGTCTTTTTTCAATAAAAAATTTCAAAATAACCTTGTTTCCTTGATATTTTGTCTTTTTTAATCTGAAATATGAAAATGTGCTTTATTTTCATCTTATTTTGTCTTTTTTCAATAAAAACTTTCAAAATAACCTTGTTTCCCTTGATATTTTCTCTTTTTTAATCTGAAATATGAAAAGGTGCTTTATTTTCATCTTATTTTGTCTTTTTTCAAAAAAAAAAATTCAAAATAACTTTGTTTCCCTTGACATTTTCTCTTTTTTAATCTGAAATATGAAAATGTGCTTTATTTTCATCTTATTTTGTCTTTTTTCAATAAAAAATTTCAAAATAACCTTGATTCCCTTGATATTTTCTCTGTTTTAATCAGAAATATGAAAATGTGCTTTATTTTTATCTTATTTTGTCTTTTATCAATAAAAAATTTCAAAATAACCTTGTTTCCCTTGATATTTTCTCTTTTTTAATCTGAAATATGAAAATGTGCTTTTTTTTCATGTTATTTTGTCTTTTTTCAATAAAAAATTTCAAAATAACATTGTTTCCCTTGATATTTTGTCTTTTTTAATCTGAAATATGAAAATGTGCTTTTTTTTCATCTTATTTTGTCTTTTTTCAATAAAAAATTTCAAAATAAACTTGTTTCCCTTGATATTTTCTCTTTTTTAATCTGAAATATGAAAATGTGCTTTATTTTCATTTTATTTTGTCTTTTTTCAATAAAAACTTTCAAAATAGCCTTGTTTCCCTTGATATTTTCTTTTTTTTAATCTGAAATATGAAAATGTGCTTTATTTTCATCTTATTTTATCTTTTTCCAATAAAAACTTTCAAAATAACCTTGTTTCCCTTGATATTTTCTCTTTTTTAATCTGAAATATGAAAATGTGCTTTTTTTTCATCTTATTTTGTCCTTTTTCAATAAAAGATTTCAAAATAACCTTGTTTCCCTTGACATTTTTCTCTTTTTTAATCTGAAATATGAAAATGTGCTTTTTTTTCATCGTATTTTGTCTTTTTTCAATAAAAATTTTCAAAACAACCTTGTCCCTTTTGATATTTTCTCTTTTTTAATCTGAAATATGAAAATGTGCTTTTTTTCATCTTATTTTGTCTTTTTTCAATAAAAAATTTCAAAATAACCTTGTTTCCCTTGATATTTTCTCTGTTTTAATCTGAAATATGAAAATGTGCTTTTTTTTCATTTTATTTTGTCTTTTTTCAATAAAAATTTTCAAAATAACCTTGTTTCCCTTGACATTTTTCTCTTTTTTAATCTGAAATATGAAAATGTGCTTTTTTTTCATCGTATTTTGTCTTTTTTCAATAAAAATTTTCAAAATAACCTTGTTCCTTTTGATATTTTCTCTTTTTTAATCTGAAATATGAAAATGTGCTTTTTTAATCTTATTTTGTCTTTTTTCAATAAAAAATTTGAAAATAACCTTGTTTCCCTTGATATTTTCTCTGTTTTAATCTGAAATATGAAAATGTGCTTTTTTTTCATCATATTTTGTCATTTTTCAATAAAAATTTTCAAAATAACCTCGTTCCTTTTGATATTTTCTCTTTTTTAATCTGAAATATGAAAATGTGCTTTTTTTCATCTTATTTTGTCTTTTTTCAATAAAAAATTTCAAAATAACCTTGTTTCCCTTGATATTTTCTCGTTTTTAATCTGAAATATGAAAATGTGCTTTTTTTCAACTTATTTTGTCTTTTTTCAATAAAAAATTTCAAAATAACCTTGTTTCCCTTGATATTTTCTCTGTTTTAATCTGAAATATGAAAATGTGCTTTATTTTCATCGTATTTTGTCTTTTTTCAATAAAAACTTTCAAAATAACCTTGTTTCTTTTGATATTTTCTCATTTTTAATCTGAAATATGAAAATGTGCTTTTTTTTCATCTTATTTTGTTTTTTTTCAATAAAAACTTTCAAAATAACATTGTTTCCCTTGATATTTTCTTTTTTTTTAATCTGAAATATGAAAATGTGCTTTATTTTCATCTTATTTTATCTTTTTCCAATAAAAACTTTCAAAATAACCTTGTTTCCCTTGATATTTTGTCTTTTTTAATCTGAAATATGAAAATGTGCTTTTTTTTCATCTTATTTTGTCTTTTTTCAATAAAAAATTTCAAAATAACCTTGTTTCCCTTGATATTTTCTCTTTTTTTAATCTGAAATATGAAAATGTGCTTTATTTTCATTTTTTTTTGTCTTTTTTCAATCAAAAATTTCAAAATAACCTTGTTTCTCTTGATATTTTCTCTTTTTTATTCTGAAATAAGAAAATGTGCTATTTTTTCATCTTATTTTGTCTTTTTTTAATAAAAAATTTCAAAATAAACTTGTTTCCCCTGATATTTTCTCTGTTTTAATCTGAAATATGAAAATGTGCTTTATTTTCATCTTATTTTGTCTTTTTTAAATAAAAAATTTCAAAATAACCTTGTTTCCCTTGATATTTTCTCTTTTTTAATCTGAAATATGAAAATGTGCTTTATTTTCATTTTATTTTGTCTTTATTCAATAAAAAATTTCAAAATAACCTTGTTTCCCTGGATATTTTCTCTTTTTTTAATCTGAAATATGAAAATGTGCTTTATTTTCATCTTATTTTGTCTTTTTTCAATAAAAAATTTCAAAATAACATTGTTTCCCTTGATATTTTGTCTTTTTTAATCTGAAATATGAAAATGTGATTATTTTCATCTTATTTTGTCTTTTTCAATAAAAAATTTCAAAATAACCTTGTTTCCCTTGATATTTTCTCTTTTTTAATCTGAAATATGAAAATGTGCTTTATTTTCATTTTATTTTGTCTTTTTTCAATAAAAACTTTGAAAATAGCCTTGTTTCCCTTGATATTTTCTCTTTTTTAATCTGAAATATGAAAATGTGCTTTTTTTCATCTTATTTTGTCTTTTTTCAATAAAAATCTTCAAAATAATCTTGTTTCTTTTGATATTTTCACTTTTTTAATCTGAAATATGAAAATGTGCTTTATTTTCATTTTATTTTGTCTTTTTTCAATAAAAAATTTCAAAATAACCTTGTTTCCCTGGATATTTTGTCTTTTTTGATCTGAAATATGAAAATGTGCTTTATTTTCATCTTATTTTGTCTTTTTTCAATAAAAAATTTCAAAATAACCTTGTTTCCCTGATATTTTCTCTTTTTTAATCTGAAATATGAAAATGTGCTTTTTTTTCATCTTATTTTGTCTTTTTTCAATAAAAAATTTCAAAATAACATTGTTTCCCATGATATTTTGTCCTTTTTAATCTGAAATATGAAAATGTGCTTTATTTTCATCTTATTTTGTCTTTTTTCAATAAAAAATTTCAAAATAACCTTGTTTCCCTTGATATTTTGTCTTTTTTAATCTGAAATATGAAAATGTGCTTTATTTTCATCTTATTTTGTCTTTTTTCAATAAAAACTTTCAAAATAACCTTGTTTCCCTTGATATTTTCTCTTTTTTAATCTGAAATATGAAAAGGTGCTTTATTTTCATCTTATTTTGTCTTTTTTCAAAAAAAAAATTCAAAATAACTTTGTTTCCCTTGACATTTTCTCTTTTTTAATCTGAAATATGAAAATGTGCTTTATTTTCATCTTATTTTGTCTTTTTTTCAATAAAAAATTTCAAAATAACCTTGATTCCCTTGATATTTTCTCTGTTTTAATCAGAAATATGAAAATGTGCTTTATTTTTATCTTATTTTGTCTTTTATCAATAAAAATTTCAAAATAACCTTGTTTCCCTTGATATTTTCTCTTTTTTAATCTGAAATATGAAAATGTGCTTTTTTTTCATGTTATTTTGTCTTTTTTCAATAAAAAAATTTCAAAATAACATTGTTTCCCTTGATATTTTGTCTTTTTTAATCTGAAATATGAAAATGTGCTTTTTTTTCATCTTATTTTGTCTTTTTTCAATAAAAAATTTCAAAATAAACTTGTTTCCCTTGATATTTTCTCTTTTTTAATCTGAAATATGAAAATCTGCTTTATTTTCATTTTATTTTGTCTTTTTTCAATAAAAACTTTCAAAATAGCCTTGTTTCCCTTGATATTTTCTTTTTTTTAATCTGAAATATGAAAATGTGCTTTATTTTCATCTTATTTTATCTTTTTCCAATAAAAACTTTCAAAATAACCTTGTTTCCCTTGATATTTTCTCTTTTTTAATCTGAAATATGAAAATGTGCTTTTTTTTCATCTTATTTTGTCCTTTTTCAATAAAAGATTTCAAAATAACCTTGTTTCCCTTGACATTTTTCTCTTTTTTAATCTGAAATATGAAAATGTGCTTTTTTTTCATCGTATTTTGTCTTTTTTCAATAAAAATTTTCAAAACAACCTTGTCCCTTTTGATATTTTCTCTTTTTTAATCTGAAATATGAAAATGTGCTTTTTTTCATCTTATTTTGTCTTTTTTCAATAAAAAATTTCAAAATAACCTTGTTTCCCTTGATATTTTCTCTGTTTTAATCTGAAATATGAAAATGTGCTTTTTTTTCATCTTATTTTGTCTTTTTTCAATAAAAATTTTCAAAATAACCTCGTTCCTTTTGATATTTTGTCTTTTTTAATCTGAAATATGAAAATGTGCTTTTTTTCATCTTATTTTGTCTTTTTTCAATAAAAAATTTCAAAATAACCTTGTTTCCCTTGATATTTTCTCTTTTTTAATCTGAAATATGAAAATGTGCTTTTTTTCATCTTATTTTGTCTTTTTTCAATAAAAAATTTCAAAATAACCTTGTTTCCCTTGATATTTTCTCTGTTTTAATCTGAAATATGAAAATATGCTTTATTTTCATCTTATTTTGTCTTTTTTCAATAAAAACTTTCAAAATAACCTTGTTTCCCTTGATATTTTCTCTTTTTTAATCTGAAATATGAAAAGGTGCTTTATTTTCATCTTCTTTTGTCTGTATTCAATAAAATATTTCAAAATAACCTTGTTTCCCTGGATATTTTCTCTTTTTTTAATCTGAAATATGATAATTTGCTTTATTTTCATCCTATTTTGTCTCTTTTCAATAAAAAATTTCAAAATAACATTGTTTCCCTTGATATTTTGTCTTTTTAATCTGAAATATGAAAATGTGCTTTTTTTTCATCTTATTTTGTTTTTTTGCAATAAAAAATTTCAAAATAACATTGTTTCCCTTGATATTTTGTCTTTTTTAATCTGAAATATGAAAATGCGCTTTTTTCATCTTATTTTGTTTTTTTCAATAAAAAATTTCAAAATAAACTTGTTTCCCTTGATATTTTCTTTTTTTTAATCAGAAATATGAAAATGTGCTTTATTTTCATCTTATTTTATCTTTTTCCAATAAAAACTTTCAAAATAACCTTGTTTCCCTTGATATTTTCTCTTTTTTAATCTGAAATATGAAAATGTGCTTTTTTTTCATCATATTTTGTCCTTTTTCAATAAAAAATTTCAAAATAACCTTGTTTGCCTTGATATTTTCTCTTTTTTAATCTGAAAAATGAAAATATGCTTTATTTTCATCTTATTTTGTTTTTTTCAATAAAAAATTTCAAAATAACCTTGTTTCCCTTGACATTTTTCTCTTTTTTAATCTGAAATATGAAAATGTGCTTTTTTTTCATCGTATTTTGTCTTTTTTCAATAAAGATTTTCAAAATAACCTTGTTCCTTTTGATATTTTCTCTTTTTTAATCTGAAATATGAAAATGTGCTTTTTTTCATCTTATTTTGTCTTTTTTCAATAAAAAATTTCAAAATAGCCTTGTTTCCCTTGATATTTTCTCTTTTTTTAATCTGAAATATGAAAATGTGCTTTTTTTCATCTTATTTTGTCTTTTTTCAATAAAAAATTTCAAAATAACCTTGTTTCCCTTGATATTTTCTCTGTTTTAATCTGAAATATGAAAATGTGCTTTATTTTCATCTTATTTTGTCTTTTTTCAATAAAAACTTTCAAAATAACCTTGTTTCCCTTGATATTTTCTCTTTTTTAATCTGAAATATGAAAAGGTGCTTTATTTTCATCTTATTTTGTATTTTTTCAAAAAAAAATTCAAAATAACTTTGTTTCCCTTGACATTTTCTCTTTTTTAATCTGAAATATGAAAATGTGCTTTTTTTTCATCTTATGTTGTCTTTTTTCAATAAAAAATTTCAAAATAAACTTGTTTCCCTTGATATTTTCTCTTTTTTAATCTGAAATATGAAAATGTGCTTTATTTTCATTTTATTTTGTCTTTTTCAATAAAAACTTTCAAAATAGCCTTGTTTCCCTTGATATTTTCTTTTTTTTAATCTGAAATATGAAAATGTGCTTTATTTTCATCTTATTTTATCTTTTTCCAATAAAAACTTTCAAAATAACCTTGTTTCCCTTGATATTTTCTCTTTTTTAATCTGAAATATGAAAATGTGCTACTTTTTCATCTTATTTTGTCTTTTTTCAATAAAAAATTTCAAAATAACCTTGTTTGCCTTGATATTTTCTCTTTTTTTAATCTGAAAAATGAAAATGTGCTTTATTTTCATCTTATTTTGTTTTTTTCAATAAAAAATTTCAAAATAACCTTGTTTCCCTTGACATTTTTCTCTTTTTTAATCTGAAATATGAAAATGTGCTTTTTTTTCATCTTATGTTGTCTTTTTTCAATAAAAATTTTCAAAATAACCTTGATTCCCTTGATATTTTCTCTTTTTTTAATCTGAAATATGGAAATGTGCTTTACTTTCATCTTATTTTGTCTTTTTTAAATAAAAAATTTCAAAATAACCTTGTTTCCCTTGATATTTTCTCTTTTTTTAATCTTAAATATGAAAATGTGCTTTTTTTTTCATCTTATTTTGTCTGTTTTCAATAAAATATTTCAAAATTACCTTGTTTCCCTGGATATTTTCCCTTTTTTAATCTGAAATATGAAAATGTGCTTTATTTTCATCTTATTTTGTCTTTTTTCAATAAAAAATTTCAAAATAACATTGTTTCCCTTGATATTTTGTCTTTTTTAATCTGAAATATGAAAATGTGCTTTTTTTTCATCTTATTTTGTCTTTTTTCAATAAAAAATTTCAAAATAACTTTGTTTCCCTTGATATTTTGTCTTTTTTAATCTGAAATATGAAAATGTGCTTTTTTTTCATCTTATTTTGTTTTTTTCAATAAAAAATTTCAAAATAAACTTGTTTCCCTTGATATTTTCTCTTTTTTAATCTGAAATATGAAAATGTGCTTTATTTTCATATTATTTTGTCTTTTTTCAATAAAAACTTTCAAAATAGCCTTGTTTCCCTTGATATTTTCTTTTTTTTAATCTGAAATATGAAAATGTGCTTTATTTTCATCTTATTTTACCTTTTTCCAATAAAAAATTTCAAAATAACCTTGTTTCCCTTGATATTTTTCTCTTTTTTAATCTGAAATATGAAAATGTGCTTTTTTTTCATCGTATTTTGTCTTTTTTCAATAAAAATTTTCATAATAACCTTGTTCCTTTTGATATTTTCTCTTTTTTAATCTGAAATATGAAAATGTGCTTTTTTTCATCTTATTTTGTCTTTTTTCAATAAAAAATTTCAAAATAACCTTGTTTCCCTTGATATTTTCTCTTTTTTAATCTGAAATATGAAAATGTGCTTTTTTTCATCTTATTTTGTCTTTTTTAAATAAAAAATTTCAAAATAAACTTGTTTCCCTTGATTTTTTCCCTTTTTTAATCTGAAATATGAAAATGTGCTTTATTTTCATTTTATTTTGTCTTTTTTCAATAAAAACTTTCAAAATAGCCTTGTTTCCCTTGATATTTTCTTTTTTTTTAATCTGAAATATGAAAATGTGCTTTATTTTCATCTTATTTTATCTTTTTCCAATAAAAACTTTCAAAATAACCTTGTTTCCCTTGATATTTTCTCTTTTTTAATCTGAAATATGAAAATGTGCTACTTTTTCATCTTATTTTGTCTTTTTTCAATAAAAAATTTCAAAATAACCTTGTTTGCCTTGATATTTTCTCTTTTTTAATCTGAAAAATGAAAATGTGCTTTATTTTCATCTTATTTTGTTTTTTTCAATAAAAAATTTCAAAATAACCTTGTTTCCCTTGACATTTTTCTCTTTTTTTAATCTGAAATATGAAAATGTGCTTTTTTTTCATCTTGTTTTGTCTTTTTTCAATAAAAATTTTCAAAATAACCTTGTTCCTTTTGATATTTGCTCTTTTTTAATCTGAAATATGAAAATGTTCTCTATTTTCATCTTATTTTGTCTTTTTTCAATAAAAAATTTCAAAATAACCTTGTTTCCCTTGATATTTTCTCTGTTTCAATCTGAAATATGAAAATGTGCTTTATTTTCATTTTATTTTATCTTTTTTCAATAAAAAATTTCAAAATAACCTTGTTTCCCTTGATATTTTCTCTTTTTTAAATATGAAAAGGTGCTTTATTTTCATCTTTTTTGTCTTTTTTCAAAAAAAAATTCAAAATAACATTGTTTCCCTTGACATTTTCTCTTTTTTAATCTGAAATATGAAAATGTGCTTTTTTTTCATCTTATTTTGTCTTTTTTCAATAAAAAATTTCAAAATAACCTTGTTTCCCTTGATATTTTGTCTTTTTTAATCTGAAATATGAAAATGTGCTTTATTTTCAACTTATTTTGTCTTTTTTCAATAAAAATTTTCAAAATAACCTTGATTCCCTTGATATTTTCTCTGTTTTAATCTGAAATATGAAAATGTGCTTTATTTTCATCTTATTTTGTCTTTTTTACATAAAAAATTTCAAAATAACCTTGTTTCCCTTGATATTTTCTCTTTTTTTAATCTGAAATATGAAAATGTGCTTTATTTTCATCTTATTTTGTCTTTTTTCAATAAAAAATTTCAAAATAACCTTGTTTCCCTGGATATTTTCTCTTTTTTAATCTGAAATATGAAAATGTGCTTTATTTTCATCTTATTTTGTCTTTTTTCAATAAAAAATTTCAAAATAGCATTGTTTCCCTTGATATTTTGTCTTTTTAAATCTGAAATATGAAAATGTGCTTTTTTTTCATCTTATTTACTCTTTTTTCAATAAAAAATTTCAAAATAACATTGTTTCCCTTGATATTTTGTCTTTTTTAATCTGAAATATGAAAATGTGCTTTTTTTTCATCTTATTTTGTTTTTTTCAATAAAAAATTTCAAAATAAACTTGTTTCCCTTGATATTTTCTCTGTTTCAATCTGAAATATGAAAATGTGCTTTATTTTCATTTTATTTTATCTTTTTCCAATAAAAACTTTCAAAATAACCTTGTTTCCCTTGATATTTTGTCTTTTTTAATCTGAAATATGAAAATGTGCTTTTTTTTCATCTTATGTTGTCTTTTTTCAATAAAAATTTTCAAAATAACCTTGATTCCCTTCATATTTTCTCTGTTTTAATCTGAAATATTAAAATGTGCTTTATTTTCATCTTATTTTGTCTTTTTTCAATAAAAAATTTCAAAATAACCTTGTTTCCCTTGACATTTTTCTCTTTTTTAATCTGAAATATGAAAATGTGCTTTTTTTTCATCTTATTTTGTCTTTTTTCAATAAAAATTTTCAAAATAACCTTGTTCCTTTTGATATTTGCTCTTTTTTAATCTGAAATATGAAAATGTTCTCTATTTTCATCTTATTTTGTCTTTTTTCAATAAAAAATTTCAAAATAACCTTGTTTCCCTTGATATTTTCTCTGTTTTAATCTGAAATATGAAAATGTGCTTTATTTTCATTTTATTTTATCTTTTTTCAATAAAAAATTTCAAAATAACCTTGTTTCCCTTGATATTTTCTCTTTTTTAATCTGAAATATGAAAAGGTGATTTATTTTCATCTTTTTTGTCTTTTTTCAAAAAAAAATTCAAAATAACATTGTTTCCCTTGACATTTTCTCTTTTTTAATCTGAAATATGAAAATGTGCTTTTTTTTTCATCTTATTTTGTCTTTTTTCAATAAAAAATTTCAAAATAACCTTGTTTACCATGATATTTTGTCTTTTTTAATCTGAAATATGAAAATGTGCTTTATTTTCAACTTATTTTGTCTTTTTTCAATAAAAACTTTCAAAATAACCTTGTTTCCCTTGATATTTTGTCTTTTTTAATCTGAAATATGAAAATGTGCTTTATTTTCATCTTATTTTATCTTTTTCCAATAAAAACTTTCAAAATAACCTTGTTTCCCTTGATATTTTCTCTTTTTTAATCTGAAATATGGAAAGGTGCTTTATTTTCATCTTATTTTGTCTTTTTTCAAAAAAAAAAATTCAAAATAACTTTGTTTCCCTTGACATTTTCTCTTTTTTAATCTGAAATATGAAAATGTGCTTTTTTTTCATCTGATGTTGTCTTTTTTCAATAAAAATTTTCAAAATAACCTTGATTCCCTTGATATTTTCTCTGTTTTAATCTGAAATATGAAAATGTGCTTTATTTTCATCTTATTTTGTCTTTTTTTAAATAAAAAATTTCAAAATAACCTTGTTTCCCATGATATTTTCTCTTTTTTAATCTGAAATATGAAAATGTGCTTTATTTTCATTTTATTTTGTCTTTTTTCAATAAAAAATTTCAAAATAACCTTGTTTCCCTTGATATTTTCTCTTTTTTAATCTGAAATATGTAAATGTGCTTTATTTTCATCTTATTTTGTCTTTTTTCAATAAAAAATTTCAAAATAACATTGTTTCCCTTGATATTTTGTCTTTTTTAATCTGAAATATGAAAATGTGCTTTTTTTTCATCTTATTTTGTCTTTTTTCAATAAAAAATTTCAAAATAACATTGTTTCCCTTGATATTTTCTTTTTTAATCTGAAATATGAAAATGTGCTTTTTTTTCATCTTATTTTGTTTTTTTCAATAAAAAATTTCAAAATAACCTTGTTTCCCTTGACATTTTTCTCTTTTTTTAATCTGAAATATGAAAATGTGCTTTTTTTTCATCGTATTTTGTCTTTTTTCAATAAAAATTTTCATAATAACCTAGTTCCTTTTGATATTTTCTCTTTTTTAATCTGAAATATGAAAATGTGCTTTTTTTCATCTTATTTTGTCTTTTTTCAATAAAAAATTTCAAAATAACCTTGTTTCCCTTGATATTTTCTCTTTTTTAATCTGAAATATGAAAATGTGCTTTTTTTCATCTTATTTTGTCTTTTTTAAATAAAAAATTTCAAAATAACCTTGTTTCCCTTGATATTTTCTCTGTTTTAATCTGAAATATGAAAATGTGCTTTATTTTCATCTTATTTTGTCTTTTTTCAATAAAAACTTTCAAAATAACCTTGTTTCCCTTGATATTTTCTCTTTTTTAATCTGAAATATGAAAATGTGCATTATTTTCATTTTATTTTGTCTTTTTTCAATAAAAACTTTCAAAATAGCCTTGTTTCCCTTGATATTTTCTTTTTTTTAATCTGAAATATGAAAATGTGCTTTATTTTCATCTGATTTTATCTTTTTCCAATAAAAACTTTCAAAATAACCTTGTTTCCCTTGATATTTTCTCTTTTTTAATCTGAAATATGAAAATGTGCTACTTTTTCATCTTATTTTGTCTTTTTTCAATAAAAAATTTCAAAATAACCTTGTTTGCCTTGATATTTTCTCTTTTTTAATCTGAAAAATGAAAATGTGCTTTATTTTCATCTTATTTTGTTTTTTTCAATAAAAAATTTCAAAATAACCTTTTTCCCCTTGACATTTTTCTCTTTTTTAATCTGAAATATGAAAATGTGCTTTTTTTTCATCTTATTTTGTCTTTTTTCAATAAAAATTTTCAAAATAACCTTGTTCCTTTTGATATTTGCTCTTTTTTAATCTGAAATATGAAAATGTTGTCTATTTTCATCTTATTTTGTCTTTTTTCAATAAAAAATTTCAAAATAACCTTGTTTCCCTTGATATTTTCTCTGTTTCAATCTGAAATATGAAAATGTGCTTTATTTTCATTTTATTTTATCTTTTTTCAATAAAAAATTTCAAAATAACCTTGTTTCCCTTGATATTTTCTCTTTTTTTAATCTGAAATATGAAAAGGTGCTTTATTTTCATCTTTTTTGTCTTTTTTCAATAAAAAATTTCAAAATAAACTTGTTTCCCTTGATATTTTCTCTTTTTTAATCTGAAATATGAAAATGTGCTTTATTTTCATTTTATTTTATCTTTTTTCAATAAAAACTTTCAAAATAGCCTTGTTTCCCATGATATTTTCTTTTTTTTTAATCTGAAATATGAAAATGTGCTTTATTTTCATCTTATTTTATCTTTTTCCAATAAAAACTTTCAAAATAACCTTGTTTCCCTTGATATTTTGTCTTTTTTAATCTGAAATATGAAAATGTGCTTTTTTTTCATCTTATGTTGTCTTTTTTCAATAAAAATTTTCAAAATAACCTAGATTCCCTTCATATTTTCTCTGTTTTAATCTGAAATATTAAAATGTGCTTTATTTTCATCTTATTTTGTCTTTTTTCAATAAAAAATTTCAAAATAACCTTGTTTCCCTTGACATTTTTCTCTTTTTTTAATCTGAAATATGAAAATGTGCTTTTTTTTCATCTTATTTTGTCTTTTTTCAATAAAAATTTTCAAAATAACCTTGTTCCTTTTGATATTTGCTCTTTTTTAATCTGAAATATGAAAATGTTCTCTATTTTCATCTTATTTTGTCTTTTTTCAATAAAAAATTTCAAAATAACCTTGTTTCCCTTGATATTTTCTCTGTTTTAATCTGAAATATGAAAATGTGCTTTATTTTCATTTTATTTTATCTTTTTTCAATAAAAAATTTCAAAATAACCTTGTTTCCCTTGATATTTTCTCTTTTTTAATCTGAAATATGAAAAGGTGATTTATTTTCATCTTTTTTGTCTTTTTTCAAAAAAAAATTCAAAATAACATTGTTTCCCTTGACATTTTCTCTTTTTTAATCTGAAATATGAAAATGTGCTTTTTTTTCATCTTATTTTGTCTTTTTTCAATAAAAAATTTCAAAATAACCTTGTTTTCCTTGATATTTTGTCTTTTTAAACTGAAATATGAAAATGTGCTTTATTTTCAACTTATTTTGTCTTTTTTCAATAAAAACTTTCAAAATAACCTTGTTTCCATTGATATTTTGTATTTTTTAATCTGAAATATGAAAATGTGCTTTTTTTTCATCTTATGTTGTCTTTTTTCAATAAAAATTTTCAAAATAACCTTGATTCCCTTGATATTTTCTCTGTTTTAATCTGAAATATGAAAATGTGCTTTATTTTCATTTTATTTTGTCTTTTTTAAATAAAAAATTTCAAAATAACCTTGTTTCCCTTGATATTTTCTCTTTTTTAATCTGAAATATGAAAATGTGCTTTATTTTCATTTTATTTTGTCTTTTTTCAATAAAAAATTTCAAAATAACCTTGTTTCCCTGGATATTTTCTCTTTTTTAATCTGAAATATGTAAATGTGCTTTATTTTCATCTTATTTTGTCTTTTTTCAATAAAAAATTTCAAAATAACATTGTTTCCCTTGATATTTTGTCTTTTTTAATCTGAAATATGAAAATGTGCTTTTTTTTCATCTTATTTTGTCTTTTTTCAATAAAAAATTTCAAAATAACATTGTTTCCCTTGATATTTTCTCTTTTTTAATCTGAAATATGAAAATGTGCTTTTTTTTAATCTTATTTTGTTTTTTTCAATAAAAAATTTCAAAATAAACTTGTTTCCCTTGATATTTTCTCTTTTTTAATCTGAAATATGAAAATGTGCATTATTTTCATTTTATTTTATCTTTTGTCAATAAAAACTTTCAAAATAGCCTTGTTTCCCTTGATATTTTCTTTTTTTAAATCTGAAATATGAAAATGTGCTTTATTTTCAACTTATTTTGTTTTTTACAATAAAAAATTTCAAAATAACCTTGTTTCCCTTGATATTTTCTCTTTTTTAATCTGAAATATGAAAATGTGCTTTTTTTTAATCTTATTTTGTTTTTTTCAATAAAAAATTTCAAAATAAACTTGTTTCCCTTGATATTTTCTCTTTTTTAATCTGAAATATGAAAATGTGCTTTATTTTCATTTTATTTTATCTTTTGTCAATAAAAACTTTCAAAATAGCCTTGTTTCCCTTGATATTTTCTTTTTTTAAATCTGAAATATGAAAATGTGCTTTATTTTCAACTTATTTTGTTTTTTACAATAAAAAATTTCAAAATAACCTTGTTTCCCTTGACATTTTTCTCTTTTTTTAATCTGAAATATGAAAATGTGCTTTATTTTCATTTTATTTTATCTTTTTTCAATAAAAAATTTCAAAATAACCTTGTTTCCCTTGATATTTTCTCTTTTTTTAATCTGAAATATGAAAATGTGCTTTATTTTCATTTTATTTTGTCTTTTTTCAATAAAAAATTTCAAAATAGCCTTGTTTCACTTGATATTTTTTTTTAATCTGAAATATGAAAATGTGCTTTATTTTCATCTTATTTTATCTTTTTCCAATAAAAACTTTCAAAATAACCTTGTTTCCCTTGATATTTTCTCTTTTTTAATCTGAAATATGAAAAGGTGCTTTATTTTCATCTTATTTTGTCTTTTTTCAAAAAAAAATTCAAAATAACCTTGTTTCCCTTGACATTTTCTCTTTTTTAATCTGAAATATGAAAATGTGCTTTTTTTCATCTTATTTTGTCTTTTTTAAATAAAAAATTTCAAAATAACCTTGTTTCCCTTGATATTTTCTCTTTTTTAATCTGAAATATGAAAATGTGCTTTATTTTCATTTCATTTTATCTTTTGTCAATAAAAACTTTCAAAATAGCCTTGTTTCCCTTGATATTTTCTTTTTTTTAATCTGAAATATGAAAATGTGCTTTATTTTCATCTTATTTTATTTTTTCCAATAAAAACTTTCAAAATAACCTTGTTTCCCTTGATATTTTCTCTTTTTTAATCTGAAATATGAAAATGTGCTTTTTTTTCATCTTATTTTGTCTTTTTTCAATAAAAAATTTCAAAATAACCTTGTTTCCCTGGATATTTTCTATTTTTAATCTGAAAAATGAAAATGTGCTTTATTTTCAACTTATTTTGTTTTTTACAATAAAAAATTTCAAAATAACCTTGTTTCCCTTGACATTTTTCTCTTTTTTAATCTGAAATATGAAAATGTGCTTTTTTTTCATCTTATTTTGTCTTTTTTCAATAAAAATTTTCAAAATAACCTTGTTCCTTTTGATATTTTCTCTTTTTTAATCTGAAATATGAAAATGTGCTATTTTCATCTTATTTTGTCTTTTTTCAATAAAAAATTTCAAAATAACCTTGTTTCCCTTGATATTTTCTCTGTTTTAATCTGAAATATGAAAATGTGCTTTATTTTCATTTTATTTTATCGTTTTTCAATAAAAAATTTCAAAATAACCTTGTTTCCCTTGATATTTTCTCTTTTTTAATCTGAAATATGAAAATGTGCTTTATTTTCATTTTATTTTGTCTTTTTTCAATAAAAAATTTCAAAATAGCCTTGTTTCACTTGATATTTTTTTTTAATCTGAAATATGAAAATGTGCTTTATTTTCATCTTATTTTATCTTTTTCCAACAAAAACTTTCAAAATAACCATGTTTCCCTTGATATTTTCTCTTTTTTAATCTGAAATATGAAAATGTGCTTTTTTTTCATCTTATATTGTCTTTTTTCAATAAAAAATTTCAAAATAACCTTGTTTCCCTTGATATTTTCTCTTTTTTAATCTGAAATATGAAAATGTGCTTTATTTTCATCTTATTTTGTCTTTTTTCAAAAAAAAATTCAGAATAACCTTGTTTCCCTTGACATTTTCTCTTTTTTAATCTGAAATATGAAAATGTGCTTTTTTTCATCTTATTTTGTCTCTTTTAAATAAAAAATTTCAAAATAACATTGTTTCCCTTGATATTTTCTCTTTTTTAATCTGAAATATGAAAAGGTGCTATATTTTCATCTTATTTTGTCTTTTTTCAAAAAAAAATTCAAAATAACATTGTTTCCCTTGACATTTTTTCTTTTTTAATCTGAAATATGAAAATGTGCTTTTTTTTTCATCTTATTTTGTCTTTTTTAAATAAAAAATTTCAAAATAACCTTGTTTCACTTGATATTTTCTCTTTTTTAATCTGAAATATGAAAATGTGCTTTATTTTCATTTTATTTTGTCTTTTTTCAATAAAAAATTTCAAAATAACATTGTTTCCCTTGATATTTTGTCTTTTTTAAACTGAAATATGAAAATGTGCTTTTTTTTCATCTTATTTTGTCTTTTTTCAATAAAAAATTTCAAAATAAACTTGTTTCCCTTGATATTTTCTCTTTTTTAATCTGAAATATGAAAATGTGCTTTATTTTCATTTTATTTTGTCTTTTTTCAATAAAAACTTTCAAAATAGCCTTGTTTCCCTTGATATTTTCTTTTTTTTTAATCTGAAATATGAAAATGTGCTTTATTTTCATCTTATTTTATCTTTTTCCAATAAAAACTTTCAAAATAACATTGTTTCCCTTGATATTTTCTCTTTTTTAATCTGAAATATGAAAATGTGCTTTTTTTTCATCTTATTTTGTTTTTTTCAATAAAAAAATTTCAAAATAACCTTGTTTCCCTGGATATTTTCTCTCTTTTAATCTGAAAAATGAAAATGTGCTTTATTTTCATCTTATTTTGTTTTTTTCAATAAAAAATTTCAAAATAACCTTGTTTCCCTTGACATTTTTCTCTTTTTTAATCTGAAATAGGAAAATGTGCTTTTTTTTCATCTTATTTTGTCTTTTTTCAATAAAAATTTTCAAAATAACCTTGTTCCTTTTGATATTTTCTTTTCTTTTTTAATCTGAAATATGAAAATGTGCTTTTTTTTCATCTTATTTTGTCTTTTTTCAATAAAAAATTTCAAAATAACCTTGTTTCCCTTGATATTTTCTCTGTTTTAATCTGAAATATGAAAATGTGCTTTATTTTCATTTTATTTTATCTTTTTTCAATAAAAAATTTCAAAATAACCTTGTTTCCCTGGATATTTTCTCTTTTTTAATCTGAAATATGAAAATGTGCTTTATTTTCATTTTATTTTGTCTTTTTTCAATAAAAAATTTCAAAATAGCCTTGTTTCCCTTGATATATTTTTTTTTAATCTGAAATATGAAAATGTGCTTTATTTTCATCTTATTTTATCTTTTTCCAATAAAAACTTTCAAAATAACCTTGTTTCCCTTGATATTTTCCCTTTTTTAATCTGAAATATGAAAATGTGCTTTTTTTTCATCTTATATTGTCTTTTTTCAATAAAAAATTTCAAAATAACCTTGTTTCCCTTGATATTTTCTCTTTTTTAATCTGAAATATGAAAACGTGCTTTATTTTCATCTTATTTTGTCTTTTTTTCAAAAAAAAATTCAAAATAACCTTGTTTCCCTTGACATTTTCTCTTTTTTAATCTGAAATATGAAAATGTGCTTTTTTTCATCTTATTTTGTCTTTTTTCAATAAAAAATTTCAAAATAACCTTGTTTCCCTTGATATTTTCTCTTTTTTAATCTGAAATATGAAAATGTGCTTTATTTTCATCTTATTTTGTCTTTTTTAAATAAAAAATTTCAAAATAACCTTGTTTCTCTTGATATTTTCTCTTTTTGAATGTGAAATATGAAAATGTGCTTTATTTTCATCTGATTTTGTATTTTTTCTATAAAAAATTTCAAAATAACCTTGTTTCCCTTGATATTATCTCTTCTTTAAACTGAAATATGAAAATGTGCTTTTTTTTCATCTTATTTTTTTTTTCAATAAAAAATTTCAAAATAACCTTGTTTCCCTTGATATTTTCTCTTTTTTAATCTGAACTATGAAAATGTGCTTTATTTTCATCTTATTTTGTCTTTTTTAAATAAAAAATTTCAAAATAACCTTGTTTCCCTTGACATTTTTGTCTTTTTTAATATGAAATATGAAAATGTGCTTTTTTTTCATCTTATTTTGTCTTTTTTCAATAAAAATTTTCAAAATAACCTTGTTTCTCTTGATATTTTCTCATTTTTAATCTGAAACATGAAAATGTGCTTTTTTTCATCTTATTTTGTCTGTTTTCAATAAAAAATTTCAAAATAAACTTGTTTCCCTTGATATTTTCTCTTTTTTATCTGAAATGTGAAAATGTGCTTTATTTTCATTTTATTTTGTCTTTTTTCAATAAAAATTTTCAAAATAACCTTGTTTCTCTTGATATTCTCTCTTTTTTAATCTGAAATATGAAAATGTGCTTATTTTCATCTTATTTTGTCTTTTTTCAAGAAAAATTTTCAAAATAACCTTGTTTCTCTTGATATTTTCTCTTTTTTAATCTGAAATATGAAAATGTGCTTTTTTTTTCATCTTATTTTGTCTTTTTTCAATAAAAAATTTCAAAATAACCTTGTTTCCCTTGATATTTTCTCTTTTTTAATCTGAAATATGAAAATGTGCTTTATTTTGATTTTATTTTGTCTTTTTTCAATAAAAACTTTCAAAATAAACTTGTTTCCCTTGATGTTTTCTCTTTTTTAATCTGAAATATGAAAATGTGCTTTTTTTCATCTTATTTTGTCTTTTTTCAATAAAAAATTTCAAAATAACCTTGTTTCCCTTTATATTTTGTCTTTTTTAATCTGAAATATGAAAGTGTGCTTTTTTTTCATCTTATTTTGTCTATTTTCAAAAAAAAATTTCAAAATCACATTGTTTCCCTTGATATTTTCTCTTTTTTAATCTGAAATATGAAGATGTGCTATTTTTTCATCTTATTTTGTCTTTTTTCAATAAAAAATTTCAAAATAACCTTGTTTCCCTTGATATTTTCTCTTTTTTAATCTGAAATATGAAAATGTGCTTTTTTTTCATCTTATTTTGTCTTTTTTTCAATAAAAAATTTCAAAATAACCTTGTTTCCCTTGATATTTTCCCTTTTTTAAACTGAAATATGAAAATGTGCTTTTTTTCATCTTATTTTGTCTTTTTTCAATAAAAAATTTCAAAATAACCTTGTTTCTTTTGATATTTTCTCTTTTTTAATCTGAAATGTGAAAATGTGCTTTATTTACAATTTATTTTGTCTTTTTTCAATAAAAAATTTCAAAATAACCTTGTTTCCTTTGACATTTTTGTCTTTTTTAATCTGAAATATGAAAATGTGCTTTTTTTTCATCTTAATTTGTCTTTTTTCAATAAAAAAATTCAAAATAACCTTGTTTCCCTTGATATATTCTCTTTTTTAATGTGAAAAGAAAAATGTGCTTTGTTTTAATCTAATTTTGTCTTTTTTCAATAAAAAATTTCAAAATAACCTTGTTTCTCTTGATATTTTCTCTTTTTTAATCTGAAATATGAAAAATTGCTTTCTTTTCATCTTATTTTGTCTTTTTTCAATAAAAAATTTCAAAATAACCTTGTTTCCCTTGATATTTTCTCTTTTTTAATCTGAAATATGAAAATGTGCTTATTTTCATCTTATTTTGTCTTTTTTCAAGAAAAATTTTCAAAATAACCTTGTTTCTCTTGATATTTTCTCTTTTTTAATCTGAAATATGAAAATGTGCTTTTTTTTCATCTTATTTTGTCATTTTTCAATAAAAAATTTCAAAATAACCTTGTTTCCCTTGATATTTTCCCCTTTTTTAATCTGAAATATGAAAGTGTGCTTTTTTTTCATCTTATTTTGTCTATTTTCAAAAAAAATTTCAAAATCACATTGTTTCCCTTGATATTTTCTCTTTTTTAATCTGAAATATGAAAATGTGCTATTTTTTCATCTTATTTTGTCTTTTTTCAATAAAAAATTTCAAAATAACCTTGTTTCCCTTGATATTTTCTCTTTTTTTAATCTGAAATATGAAAATGTGCTTTTTTTCATCTTATTTTGTCTTTTTCCAATAAAAAATTTCAAAATAACCTTGTTTCCCTTGATATTTTCCCTTTTTTAATCTGAAATATGAAAATGTGCTTTTTTTCATCTTATTTTGTCTTTTTTCAATAAAAAATTTCAAAATAACCTTTTTTCCCTTGATATTTTCTCTTTTTTAATCTGAAATATGAAAATGTGCTTTATTTTCATCTTATTTTGTTTTTTTTCAATAAAAAATTTCAAAATATCCTTGTTTCGCTTGATATTTTCTCTTTTTTAATCTAAAATATAAAAATGTGCTTTATTTTCATCCAATTTTGTCTTTTTTCAATAAAAAATTTCAAAATAACCTTGTTTCCCTTGATATTTTCTTTTTTAATCTGAAATATGAAAATGTGCTTTTTTTGCATTTTATTTTGTCTTTTTTCAGTAACAAATTTCAAAATAACCTTGTTTCCATTGATATTTTCTCTTTTTGAATGTGAAATATGAAAATGTGCTTTTTTTCATCTTATTTTGTCTTTTTTCAATAAAAAATTTCAAAATAACCATGTTTCCGTTGATATTTTCCCTTTTTTAATCTTAAATATGAAAATGTGCTTTATTTTCATCTGATTTTGTCTTTTTTCAATAAAAAATTTCAAAATAACCTTGTTTGCCTTGATATTTTCTCTTTTTTAATCTGAAATATGAAAATGTGCTTCATTTTCATCTTATTTAGTTTTTTTTCAATAAAAAATTTCAAAATATCTTAATTTCGCTTGATATTTTCACTTTTTTAATCTGAAATATGAAAATGTGCTTTTTTGGCATTTTATTTTGTCTTTTTTCAATAACAAATTTCAAAATAACCTTGTTTCCCTTGATATTTTCTCTTTTTGAATCTGAAATATGAAAATGTGCTTTTTTTTCATCTTATTTTGTCTTTTTTCAATAAAAATTTCAAAATAACCATGTTTCCATTGATATTTTCCCTTTTTTAATCTGAAATATGAAAATGTGCTTTATTTTCATCTCATTTTGTCTCGTTTCGATAAAAAATTTCAAAATATCCTTGTTTCGCTTGATATTTTCGCTTTTTTAATCTAAAATATGAAAATGTGCATTTTTTTCATCTTATTTTGTATATTTTCAATAAAAAATTTCAAAATAACCTTGTTTCCCTTGACATTTTCTCTTTTTTAATCTGAAATATTAAAAGGTATTTTTTTTCATCTTAATTTGTCTTTTTTTTCAATAAAAAAATTCAAAATAACCTTGTTTCCCTTGATATTTTGCCTTTTTTAATCTGAAATATGAAAATGTGCTTTATTTTCAACTTATTTTGTCTTTTTCAATAAAAAATTTCAAAATAACCTTGTTTCCCTTGATATTTTCTCTTTTTTTAATCTGAAATATGAAAATGTGCATTTTTTTCACCTTATTTTGTCTTTTTTCAATAAAAAATTTCAAAATAACCATGTTTCCCTTGATATTTTCTCTTTTTTAATCTGAAATATTAAATGTGCTTTATTTTCA
Source organism: Ascarosepion bandense (assembly GCA_037127315.1). Lineage (NCBI taxonomy): Eukaryota > Metazoa > Mollusca > Cephalopoda > Sepiida > Sepiidae > Ascarosepion > Ascarosepion bandense. The sequence goes on from JBBBDQ010025003.1 coordinate 271,450, forward strand.
TCTTATTTTGTTTATTTTCAATAAAAAATTTCAAAATATCCTTGTTTCGCTTGATATTTTCTCTTTTTTAATCTGAAATATAAAAACGTGCTTTATTTTAATCTAATTTTGTGTTTTTTCAATAAAAAATTTCAAAATAACCTTGTTTCCCTTGATATTTTCTTTTTTAATCTGAAATATGAAAATGTGCTTTATTTTCATCTTATTTTGTCTTTTTTCAATAAAAAATTTCAAAATAACCTTGTTTCCCTTGATATTTTCCCTTTTTTTAATCTGAAATATGAAAATGTGCTTTGTTTTCATCTGATGCTGTCTTTTTTCAATAAAAAATTTCAAAATAACCTTGTTTCCCTTGATATTTTCTTTTTTAATCTGAAATATGAAAATGTGCTTTTTTTTGCATTTTATTTTGTCTTTTTTCAATAACAAATTTCAAAATAACCGTGTTTCCCTTGATATTTTCTCTTTTTTAATGTGAAATATGAAAATGTGCTTTATTTTCATCTGATTTTGTCTTTTTTCAATAAAAAATTTCAAAATAACCTTGATTCCCTTGACATTTTCTCTTTTTTAAACTGAAATATGAAAATGTGCTTTATTTTCATCTTCTTTTGTCTTTTTTCAATAAAAAAATTTCAAAATAAACTTGTTTCCCTTGATATTTTCTCTTTTTAATCTGAAATATGAAAATGCGCTTTATTTTCATCTGATTTTGTCTTTTTCCAATAAAAATTTTCAAAATAAACTTGTTTCCCTGGCTATTTTCTTTATTAATCTGAAATATGAAAATATGCTTTATTTGCATTTTATATTGTCTTTTTTCAATAAAAAATTACAAAATAACCTTGTTTCACTTGATATTTTCTCTTTTTTAATCTGAAATATGAAAATGTGCTATTTTTTCATTTATTTTGTTTTTTTTTCAATAACAAATTTCAAAATAACCTTGTTTCTCTTGATACTTTCTCTTTTTGAATGTGAAATATGAAAATGTGCTTTATTTTCATCTGATTTTGTATTTTTTCTACAAAAAATTTCAAAATAACCTTGTTTCCCTTGATATTATATCTTCTTTAAACTGAAATATGAAAATGTGCTTTATTTTCATCTTATATAGTCGTTTTTCAATAAAAAATTTCAAAATAACCTTGTTTCCCTTGATATTTTCTCTTTTTTAATCTGAAATATGAAAATGTGCTATTTTTTCATCTTATTTTGTCTTTTTTCAATAAAAAATTTCAAAATAAACTTGTTTCCCTTGTTATTTTCTCTTTTTAATCTGAAATATGTAAATGCGCTTTATTTTCATCTTATTTTGTCTTTTTTCCATAAAAAATTTCAAAATAAACTTGTTTCCCTTGCTATTTTCTTTATTAATCTGAAATATGAAAATGTGCTTTATTTGCATTTTATATTGTCTTTTTTCAATAAAAAATTTCAAAATAACCTTGTTTCCCTTGATATTTTCTTTTCTTTAAACTGAAATATGAAAATGTGCTTTATTTTCATCTTATTTTGTCTTTTTTCAATAAAAAATTTCAAAATAACCTTGTTTCCCTTGATATTTTCTCTTTTTTAATCTGAAATATGAAAATGTGCTTTTTTTCATCTTAATTTGTCTTTTTTCAATAAAAAAATTCAAAATAACCTTGTTTCCCTTGATATATTCTCTTTTTTAATCTGAAATATAAAAATGTGCTTTATTTCAATCTAATTTTGTCTTTTTTCAATAAAAAATTTCAAAATAACCTTGTTTCCCTTGATATTTTCTTTTTTAATCTGAAATATGAAAATGTGCTTTTTTTTGCATTTTATTTTGTCTTTTTTCAATAACAAATTTCAAAATAACCGTGTTTCCCTTGATATTTTCTCTTTTTTAATGTGAAATATGAAAATGTGCTTTATTTTCATCTGATTTTGTCTTTTTTCAAAAAAAAATTACAAAATAACCTTGTTTCCCTTGATATTTTCCCTTTTTTAATCTGAAATATGAAAATGTGCTATTTTTCATCTTATTTTGTCTTTTTTCAATAAAAAATTTCAAAATAACCTTGTTTCCCTTGACATTTTCTCTTTTTTAAACTGAAATATGAAAATGTGCTTTATTTTCATCTTATTTTGTCTTTTTTCAATAAAAAAATTTCAAAATAAACTTGTTTCCCTTGTTATTTTCTCTTTTTAATCTGAAATATGTAAATGCGCTTTATTTTCATCTTATTTTGTCTTTTTCAATAAAAAATTTCAAAATAACCTTGTTTCCCTTGATATTTTCTCTTTTTTAATCTGAAATATGAAAATGTGCTTTATTTTCATCTTAATGTGTCTTTTTTCAATAAAAAAATTCAAAATAACCTTGTTTCCCTTGATATATTCTCTTTTTTAATCTGAAATATAAAAATGAGCTTTATTTTAATCTAATTTTGTCTTTTTTCAATAAAAAATTTCAAAATAACCTTGTTTCCCTTGATATATTCTCTTTTTTAATCTGAAATATGAAAATGTGTTTTATTTTCATCTTATGTAGTCTTTTTTCAATAAAAAATTACAAAATAACCTTGTTTCACTTGATATTTTCTCTTTTTTAATCTGAAATATGAAAATGTGCTATTTTTTCATTTATTTTGTTTTTTTTTCAATAACAAACTTCAAAATAACCTTGTTTCTCTTGATATTTTCTCTTTTTGAATGTGAAATATGAAAATGTGCTTTATTTTCAACTGATTTTGTATTTTTTCTATAAAAAATTTCAAAATAACCTTGTTTCCCTTGATATTATCTCTTCTTTAAACTGAAATATGAAAATGTGCATTTTTTTTCATCTTATTTTGTTTTTTTTCAATAAAAAATTTCAAAATAACCTTGTTTCCCTTGATATTTTCTCTTTTTTAATCTGAACTATGAAAATGTGCTTTATTTTCATCTTATTTTGTCTTTTTTTAAATAAAAAATTTCAAAATAACCTTGTTTCCCTTGACATTTTTGTCTTTTTTAATCTGAAATATGAAAATGTGCTTTTTTTTCATCTTATTTTGTCTTTTTCCAATAAAAAATTTCAAAATAAACTTGTTTCTCTTGATATTTTCTCATTTTTAATCTGAAACATGAAAATGTGCTTTTTTTTCATCTTATTTTGTCTTTTTTCAATAAAAAATTTCAAAATAAACTTGTTTCCCTTGATATTTTCTCTTTTTTATCTGAAATATGAAAATGTGCTTAATTTTCATTTCATTTTGTCTTTTTTCAATAAAAATTTTCAAAATAACCTTGTTTCTCTTGATATTTTCTCTTTTTTAATCTGAAATATGAAAAATTGCTTTCTTTTCATCTTATTTTGTCTTTTTTCAATAAAAAATTTCAAAATAACCTTGTTTCCCTTGATATTTTCTCTTTTTTAATCTGAAATATGAAAATGTGCTTTATTTTCATCTTATTTTGTCATTTTTCCATAAAAAATTTCAAAATAACCTTGTTTCCCTTGATATTTTCTCTTTTTTTAATCTGAAATATGAAAATGTGCTTTATTTTGATTTTATTTTGTCTTTTTTCAATAAAAACTTTCAAAATAAACTTGTTTCCCTTGATATTTTCTCTTTTTTAATCTGAAATATGAAAATGTGCTTTTTTTTCATCTTATTTTGTCTTTTTTCAATAAAAAATTTCAAAATAACCTTGTTTCCCTTTATATTTTGTCTTTTTTAATCTGAAATATGAAAGTGTGCTTTTTTTCATCTTATTTTGTCTATTTTCAAAAAAAAATTTCAAAATCACATTGTTTCCCTTGATATTTTCTCTTTTTTAATCTGAAATATGAAAATGTGCTATTTTTTCATCTTATTTTTTCTATTTTCAATAAAAAATTTCAAAATAACCTTGTTTCCCTTGATATTTTCTCTTTTTTAATCTGAAATATGAAAATGTGCTTTTTTTTCATCTTATTTTGTCTTTTTTCAATAAAAAATTTCAAAATAACCTTGTTTCCCTTGATATTTTCCCTTTTTTAATCTGAAATATGAAAATGTGCTTTATTTTCATCTTATTTTGTTTTTTTTCAATACAAAATTTCAAAATATCCTTGTTTCGCTTGATATTTTCTCTTTTTTAATCTAAAATATAAAAATGTGCTTTATTTTCATCCAATTTTGTCTTTTTTCAATAAAAAATTTCAAAATAACCTTGTTTCCCTTGATATTTTCTTTTTTAATCTGAAATATGAAAATGTGCTTTTTTTTGCATTTTATTTTGTCTTTTTTCAGTAACAAATTTCAAAATAACCTTCTTTCCATTGATATTTTCTCTTTTTGAATGTGAAATATGAAAATGTGCTTTTTTTCATCTTATTTTGTCTTTTTTCAATAAAAAATTTCAAAATAACCATGTTTCCTTTGATATTTTCCCTTTTTTAATCTTAAATATGAAAATGTGCTTTTTTTTCATCTTATTTTGTCTTTTTTCAATAAAAAATTTCAAAATAACCTTGTTTGCCTTGATATTTTCTCTTTTTTAATCTGAAATATGAAAATGTGCTTTATGTTCATCTTATTTTGTTTTTTTTCAATAAAAAATTTCAAAATATCTTTGTTTCGCTTGATATTTTCACTTTTTTAATCTGAAATATGAAAATGTGCTTTTTTTTCATCTTATTTTGTCTTTTTTCAATAACAAATTTCAAAATAACCTTGTTTCCCTTGATATTTTCTCTTTTTGAATCTGAAATATGAAAATGTGCTTTTTTTTCATTTTATTTTGTCTTTTTTTCAATAAAAATTTCAAAATAACCATCTTTCCATTGATATTTTCTCTTTTTTAATCTGAAATATGAAAATGTGCTTTATTTTCATCTTATTTTGTCTCTTTTCAATAAAAAATTTCAAAATATCCTTGTTTCGCTTGATATTTTCGCTTTTTTAATCTAAAATATGAAAAGGTGTTTTTTTTCATCTTAATTTGTCTTTTTTCAATAAAAAATTTCAAAATAACCTTGTTTCCCTTGATATTTTCTCTTTTTTAATCTGAAATATGAAAATGTGCATTGTTTTCATCTTATTTTGTCTTTTTTCAATAAAAAATTTCAAAATAACCATGTTTCCCTTGATATTTTCTCTTTTTTAATCTGAAATATTAAATGTGCTTTATTTTCATCTTATTTTGTTTTTTTTCAATAAAAAATTTCAAAATATCCTTGTACTCTTGATATTTTCTCTTTTTTAATCTGAAATATAAAAATGTGCTTTATTTTAATCTAATTTTGTCTTTTTTCAATCAAAAATTTCAAAATAACCTTGTTTCCCTTGATATTTTCTCTTTTTTAATCTGAAATATGAAAATGTGCATTTTTTTCATCTTATTTTGTCTTTTTTCAATAAAAAATTTCAAAATAACCATGTTTCCCTTGATATTTTCTCTTTTTTAATCTGAAATATTAAATGTGCTTTATTTTCATCTTATTTTGTTTTTTTTTCAATAAAAAATTTCAAAATATCCTTGTTTCGCTTGATATTTTCTCTTTTTTAATCTGAAATATAAAAATGTGCTTTATTTTAATCTAATTTTGTGTTTTTTCAATAAAAAATTTCAAAATAACCTTGTTTCCCTTGATATTTTCTTTTTTAATCTGAAATATGAAAATGTGCTTTATTTTCATCTTATTTTGTCTTTTTTCAATAAAAAATTTCAAAATAACCTTGTTTCCCTTGATATATTCTCTTTTTTAATCTGAAATATGAAAATGTGCTTTATTTTCATCTGATGCTGTCTTTTTTCAATAAAAAATTTCAAAATAACCTTGTTTCCCTTGATATTTTCTTTTTTAATCTGAAATATGAAAATGTGCTTTTTTGTGCATTTGATTTTGTCTTTTTTCAATAACAAATTTCAAAATAACCGTGTTTCCCTTGATATTTTCTCTTTTTGAATGTGAAATATGAAAATGTGCTTTATTTTCATCTGATTTTGTATTTTTTCTATAAAAAATTTCAAAATAACCTTGTTTCCCTTGATATTATCTCTTCTTTAAACTGAAATATGAAAATGTGCTTTATTTTCATCTTATTTTGTCTTTTTTCAATAAAAAATTTCAAAAAAACCTTGTTTCCCTTGATATTTTCTCTTTTTTAATCTGAAATATGAAAATGTGCTATTTTTTCATCTTATTTTGTCTTTTTTCAATAAAAAAATTCAAAATAACCTTGTTTCCCTTGATATATTCTCTTTTTTAATCCGAAATATAAAAATGTGCTTTATTTTAATCTAATTTTGTCTTTTTTCAATAAAAAATTTCAAAATAACCTTGTTTCCCTTGATATTTTCTTTTTTAATCTGAAATATGAAAATGTGCTTTTTTTTGCATTTTATTTTGTCTTTTCTCAATAACAAATTTCAAAATAACCGTGTTTCCCTTGATATTTTCTCTTTTTTAATGTGAAATATGAAAATGTGATTTATTTTCATCTGATTTTGTCTTTTTTCAATAAAAAATTACAAAATAACCTTGTTTCCCTTGATATTTTCCCTTTTTTAATCTGAAATATGAAAATGTGCTATTTTTTCATCTTATTTTGTCTTTTTTCAATAAAAAATTTCAAAATAACCTTGTTTCCCTTGACATTTTCTCTTTTTTAAACTGAAATATGAAAATGTGCTTTATTTTCATCTTATTTTGTCTTTTTTCAATAAAAAAATTTCAAAATAAACTTGTTTCCCTTGTTATTTTCTCTTTTTAATCTGAAATATGTAAATGCGCTTTATTTTCATCTTATTTTGTCTTTTTTCCATAAAAAATTTCAAAATAAACTTGTTTCCCTTGCTATTTTCTTTATTAATCTGAAATATGAAAATGTGCTTTATTTGCATTTTATATTGTCTTTTTTCAATAAAAAATTTCAAAATAACCTTGTTTCCCTTGATATTTTCTTTTCTTTAAACTGAAATATGAAAATGTGCTTTATTTTCATCTTATTTTGTCTTTTTTCAATAAAAAATTTCAAAATAACCTTGTTTCCCTTGATATTTTCTCTTTTTTAATCTGAAATATGAAAATGTGCTATTTTTTCATCTTATTTTGTCTTTTTTCAATAAAAAATTTCAAAATAACCTTGTTTCCCTTGATATTTTCTCTTTTTTAATCTGAAATATGAAAATGTGCATTTTTTTCATCTTATTTTGTCTTTTTTCAATAAAAAATTTCAAAATAACCATGTTTCCCTTGATATTTTCTCTTTTTTAATCTGAAATATTAAATGTGCTTTATTTTCATCTTATTTTGTTTTTTTTTCAATAAAAAATTTCAAAATATCCTTGTTTCGCTTGATATTTTCTCTTTTTTAATCTGAAATATAAAAATGTGCTTTATTTTAATCTAATTTTGTGTTTTTTCAATAAAAAATTTCAAAATAACCTTGTTTCCCTTGATATTTTCTTTTTTAATCTGAAATATGAAAATGTGCTTTATTTTCATCTTATTTTGTCTTTTTTCAATAAAAAATTTCAAAATAACCTTGTTTCCCTTGATATATTCTCTTTTTTAATCTGAAATATGAAAATGTGCTTTATTTTCATCTGATGCTGTCTTTTTTCAATAAAAAATTTCAAAATAACCTTGTTTCCCTTGATATTTTCTTTTTTAATCTGAAATATGAAAATGTGCTTTTTTTTGCATTTGATTTTGTCTTTTTTCAATAACAAATTTCAAAATAACCGTGTTTCCCTTGATATTTTCTCTTTTTGAATGTGAAATATGAAAATGTGCTTTATTTTCATCTGATTTTGTATTTTTTCTATAAAAAATTTCAAAATAACCTTGTTTCCCTTGATATTATCTCTTCTTTAAACTGAAATATGAAAATGTGCTTTATTTTCATCTTATTTTGTCTTTTTTCAATAAAAAATTTCAAAAAAACCTTGTTTCCCTTGATATTTTCTCTTTTTTAATCTGAAATATGAAAATGTGCTATTTTTTCATCTTATTTTGTCTTTTTTCAATAAAAAAATTCAAAATAACCTTGTTTCCCTTGATATATTCTCTTTTTTAATCCGAAATATAAAAATGTGCTTTATTTTAATCTAATTTTGTCTTTTTTCAATAAAAAATTTCAAAATAACCTTGTTTCCCTTGATATTTTCTTTTTTAATCTGAAATATGAAAATGTGCTTTTTTTTGCATTTTATTTTGTCTTTTCTCAATAACAAATTTCAAAATAACCGTGTTTCCCTTGATATTTTCTCTTTTTTAATGTGAAATATGAAAATGTGATTTATTTTCATCTGATTTTGTCTTTTTTCAATAAAAAATTACAAAATAACCTTGTTTCCCTTGATATTTTCCCTTTTTTAATCTGAAATATGAAAATGTGCTATTTTTTCATCTTATTTTGTCTTTTTTCAATAAAAAATTTCAAAATAACCTTGTTTCCCTTGACATTTTCTCTTTTTTAAACTGAAATATGAAAATGTGCTTTATTTTCATCTTATTTTGTCTTTTTTCAATAAAAAAATTTCAAAATAAACTTGTTTCCCTTGTTATTTTCTCTTTTTAATCTGAAATATGTAAATGCGCTTTATTTTCATCTTATTTTGTCTTTTTTCCATAAAAAATTTCAAAATAAACTTGTTTCCCTTGCTATTTTCTTTATTAATCTGAAATATGAAAATGTGCTTTATTTGCATTTTATATTGTCTTTTTTCAATAAAAAATTTCAAAATAACCTTGTTTCCCTTGATATTTTCTTTTCTTTAAACTGAAATATGAAAATGTGCTTTATTTTCATCTTATTTTGTCTTTTTTCAATAAAAAATTTCAAAATAACCTTGTTTCCCTTGATATTTTCTCTTTTTTAATCTGAAATATGAAAATGTGCTATTTTTTCATCTTATTTTGTCTTTTTTCAATAAAAAATTTCAAAATAACCTTGTTTCCCTTGATATTTTCTCTTTTTTAATCTGAAATATGAAAATGTGCATTTTTTTCATCTTATTTTGTCTTTTTTCAATAAAAAATTTCAAAATAACCATGTTTCCCTTGATATTTTCTCTTTTTTAATCTGAAATATTAAATGTGCTTTATTTTCATCTTATTTTGTTTTTTTTCAATAAAAAATTTCAAAATATCCTTGTTTCGCTTGATATTTTCTCTTTTTTAATCTGAAATATAAAAATGTGCTTTATTTTAATCTAATTTTGTGTTTTTTCAATAAAAAATTTCAAAATAACCTTGTTTCCCTTGATATTTTCTTTTTTAATCTGAAATATGAAAATGTGCTTTATTTTCATCTTATTTTGTCTTTTTTCAATAAAAAATTTCAAAATAACCTTGTTTCCCTTGATATATTCTCTTTTTTAATCTGAAATATGAAAATGTGCTTTATTTTCATCTGATGCTGTCTTTTTTCAATAAAAAATTTCAAAATAACCTTGTTTCCCTTGATATTTTCTTTTTTAATCTGAAATATGAAAATGTGCTTTTTTTTGCATTTGATTTTGTCTTTTTTCAATAACAAATTTCAAAATAACCGTGTTTCCCTTGATATTTTCTCTTTTTGAATGTGAAATATGAAAATGTGCTTTATTTTCATTTTATTTTGTATTTTTTCTATAAAAAATTTCAAAATAACCTTGTTTCCCTTGATATTATCTCTTCTTTAAACTGAAATATGAAAATGTGCTTTATTTTCATCTTATTTTGTCTTTTTTCAATAAAAAATTTCAAAAAAACCTTGTTTCCCTTGATATTTTCTCTTTTTTAATCTGAAATATGAAAATGTGCTATTTTTTCATCTTATTTTGTCTTTTTTCAGTAAAAAATTCAAAATAACCTTGTTTCCCTTGATATATTCTCTTTTTTAATCCGAAATATAAAAATGTGCTTTATTTTAATCTAATTTTGTCTTTTTTCAATAAAAAATTTCAAAATAACCTTGTTTCCCTTGATATTTTCTTTTTTAATCTGAAAT